>JAODUO010000211.1:915000-1165000 GCA_025642075.2 Ridgeia piscesae | reverse complement strand
CACACACACACACACACACACACACACACACACACACACACACACACACACACACACACACACTCACCACACTCACCCACCCACCCACCCGTCCACCCGCCCACCCATTCTCTCTGTCTCTCTGTCTCTCTGTCTCTCTGTCTCTCTGTCTCTCTGCTCTCTCTCTCTCTCTCTCTCTCTCTCTCTCTCTCTCTCTCTCTCTCTCTCTCTCTCTCTCTCTCTCTCTCTCTCTTCTATCTATCTATCTATCTATTATCTATATCTATATATATATATATATATATATATATATATATATATATATATATATATATCCTCTCTCTCTCTCTCTCTCCCCTCCTCCCCCTCCTCTCCCTCCCTCCCTCCCTCCCTCCCTCCCTCCCTCCCTCCCTCCCTCCCTCCCTCCCTCCCTCTCTCCCTTCTCTCTCCTCTCTCTCTCTCCCTCTCTCTCTCTCTCTCTCTCTCTCTCTCCTCTCTCTCCCTCCCTCCCTCCCTCCCTCCCTCCCTCCCTCCCTCCCTCCCTCCCTCCCTCCCTCTCTCTATCTCTGTCTCCCTCTCTCTCTCCTCTCTCTCTCTCTCTCTCTCTCCTCCTCCTCCCTCCCTCCCTCCCTCCCTCCTCTCTCTCTCTCTCTCTCTCCCTCCCTCCCTCCTCTCTCTCTCTCTCTCTCTCTCTCCTCTCTCTCTCTCTCTCTCTCTCTCTATCTATCTATCTATCTCCTGAGAGAGTATGTGCGCGCGCGTGCGTGCGCGCGTGTGCTATCTATCTATCTATCTATCTATCTATCTATCTATCTATCTATCTATCTATCTATCTATCTCTCTCTCTCTCTCTCTCTCTCTCTCTCTCTCTCTCTCTCTCTCTCTCTCTCTCTCTCTCTCTCTCTCTCTCTCTCTCTCTCTCTCTCTCTCTCTCTCTCTCTCTCTCGTTGTTTTTTTCTCGCTTTCATTCACCCATCCATCCACCCAATCATTCATTCTCTCACTCACTGACTATTTATCGTCGGAAGTCCCGTACTCACCGACAAACTGTTCCACTTCCTTGCCGTCGATCCATACATCCAGATTGCCGCCAGTATCCGACCGCACAGGTGTCCATAGTACTGGCGCGTGCACGCACGCGCACAGCAAGAGCGCGCGCACAAAACGCGCCACAAGAGCAACGACAGCAAGCTGGTCCGTCGTCATCACTACTCGCTGTCAGACAATGACAACAATGCCGACGAAGGTGGCGACGCTTCAGCGTGCAAGTGACACCGTGAAAGCGAACACGCGCCGGTGTTCATGGCTGCAGCTCGCGCCACGTTTCGTCGTTGTTTGCTGAACTTTTAAGTTCGCGTTCTCTCTCCGAAATAACCACTTATCGCCGTAGCTACATCAGGCCGCTCAAAATCGCCGGTAAACTTTGTGAGGTTGTCGTCGAGAAGGTAGCAAGTGATGCGAGCAAGTGTTCATCCGATGCGTCCACGTTGGGTACAGCGCACCAAGAGTCTGACGAAAGAGTCGCTGGACTGAGCTTGTTAACGACCCTTTTTACAACCTGCTCTACCTTGTGTACAGAAATGGACGCGTCCACGGCGGGGCTCCTCGACTCAATGACCGATGCCCCGAAATGGGCGCTACTATTCGTAAGGGGTTCTAGGTTCTACAGTTGGGAACAATCGTGCTGAGAACTTTGATGAATCGTTCTCAAAAGCATTGCACGCACACGCGTATGCATGTCATACGTGAGATTTATGCAGGAGGGTCCACAACCATCGATTTTCTCGCTGGCTCCCATTGCGGCATCGCAGAGTAGCAACTTGGCTCAGTAATCGTGCAACGTTTCATTTATCTTCTGTTCTTTGATAAAACAGAGCATCGACATTCTGTCTGCCAACGGCGACGAGATCCGCCTATAGCCGGTCGTATGGTTGGCGCACGCTCGTGATAACCCTCCCGGACCGTGTAGACTGTCGCCCGGCATAGATAATGACACCAATTTGCAAAACAAACGCAACGCTTCCATGCTAAATTAATTTGTCGATATAGTTCATCCACACAGGGAAACGAGGACAAATCACAATTGAGTGTATGTGGGTTACTACACGGTTGTAGACGTCGGCTGTGGCCGGGCAGTGTCGTCTGCTACAGCCATTATGGCGGGCGGCAGACGCGCTGGGATGTAGTGTAGCCGGCATGCCATCAGCAGGGGTAATGTGCATGTATATACTATAATGGTGTTTACACATGTTTAAATACATACTTACGTGTTCCGCGGGTACGCGCATACACCAACACCCACACACAATCACACGCACACACGCACTAACACACGCACGCACTGACACTCACTCACTTACTCACTCACTCATTCATTCACTCACTCACTCACTCACACCCCTCACACACCACACACACACACACACACACACACACACACACACACACACACACACACACACACAGACACAGACACAGACACAGACACAGACAAAGACACAGACACAGACACAGACACAGACACAGACACAGACACAGACACAGACACAGACACAGACACAGACACAGACACAGACACAGACACACACACAGACACACACACACACACACACACACACACACACACACACACACAGACACACACACAGACACACACACACAGACACACACACAGACACACACACAGACACGACACACAACACACACACACACACACACACACAGACACAGACACAGACACAGACACAGACACAGACACAAAAGACACAGACACAGACACAGACACAGACACAGACACAGACACAGACACAGACACAGACACAGACACAGACACAGACACAGACACAGACACAGACACAGACACAGACACAGACACAGACACAGACACAGACACAGACACAGACACAGACACAGACACAGACACAGACACAGACACAGACACAGACACAGACACAGACACAGACACAGACACAGACACAGACACAGACACAGACACAGACACAGACACAGACACAGACACAGACACAGACACAGACACAGACACAGACACAGACACAGACACAGACACAGACACAGACACAGACACAGACACAGACACACACACAGACACACACACAGACACAACACAGACACAGACACAGACACAGACACAGACACAGACACACACACAGACACACACACAGACACAGCACACAGACACAGACACAGACACAGACACAGACACAGACACAGACACAGACACAGACACAGACACAGACACAGACACAGACACAGACACAGACACAGACACAGACACAGACACAGACACAGACACAGACACAGACACAGACACAGACACAGACACAGACACAGACACAACACAGACACAACACACACACAGACACAGACACAGACACAGACACAGACACAGACACAGACACAGACACAGACACACACACAGACACAACACAACACAACACAGACACACACACAGACACACGCACAGCACACACGACACAGACACAGACACACGCACAGACAGCGCGAAGCAGACACATGACACAGACACAGACACAGCACAGACGCAGCATTTTCCGCCGATGCTGTGCTGTGCTCGCGTCGTGTGTCGTTGTTGCTGTCGTTGCGTTGTGTGTGTGCTGTGTTTGGTGGTGTGCGTTGTGTGCGTTGCTGTGTGCTGTGCTTGTCGTGTGCGTGTGCGTGTGCGTGTGCGTGTGCGTGTGCGTGTGCGTGTGCGTGTGCGTGTGCGTGTGCGTGTGCGTGTGCGTGTGCGTGTGCGTGTGCGTGTGCGTGTGCGTGTGCGTGTGCGTGTGCGTGTGCGTGTCGTGGCGTGTGCGTGTGCGTGTGCGTGTGCGTGTCGTCGTGTGCGTGTGCGTGTGCGTGTGCGTGTGCGTGTGCGTGTGCGTGTGCGTGTGCGTGTGCGTGTGCGTGTGCGTGTGCGTGTGCGTGTGCTGTGTGCGTGTGCGTGTGCGTGTGCGTGTGCGTGTGCGTGTGCGTGTGCGTGTGCTGCGTGTGCGTGTGCGTGTGCGTGTGCGTGTGCGTGTGCGTGTGCGTGTGCGTGTGCGTGTGCGTGTGCGTGTGCGTGTGCGTGTGCTTTGCGTGGTGTGGTGTGCGTGTGCGTGTGCGTGTGCGTGTGCTGTGCGTGTGCGTGTGCTGTCGTGTGCGTGTGCTGTGGTGCGTGTGCGTGTGCGTGTGCGTGTGCGTGTGCGTGTGCGTGTGCGTGTGCGTGTGCGTGTGCGTGTGCGTGTGCGTGTGCGTGTGCGTGTGCGTGCGTGCGCGTGTGCGTGTGCGTGCGCGTGCGTGTGCGTGTGCGGTGTGCGTGCGCGTGCGCGTGCGTGTGCGTGGCGCGTGTGCGCTGTGCGTGTGCGCGTGCGCGTGCGTGTGCGTGTGCGCGTGCGCGTGCGCGTGCGCGTGCGCGTGCGCGTGCGCGTGCGCGTACACAAACGTACACAAACGTACACAAACGTACACAAACGTACACAAACGTACACAAACGTACACAAACGTACACAAACGTACATGAACACACTCAAATACACACATGCACACACGCGCACATACACATATACACGCACACACACACACACACACACACACACACACACACACACACACCACACACACACACGCACGTACACACACACACACACACACACACACACACACACACACAATTACACACACACACAAATTGTGCCCAGTCATCTCACTACGGGCCGAAGATATTAATTAGGAATGTCATAGATACATTTTCATGGATCGCCGAAAGATGTGTTTTGTGGTACCCTAATCACATTTTAACAACAAATTCATCATAGAAGTTAAAATTTACATAAAATATAACATATTCTAAACAAAGGGTCCCGCGGCCTGATCCTTTAAACCTAGGCCCAGCAAAAACTGGGGGACAGAGACCAATAGTCGCAAAATAACCATTAAACGACACTAATGTGTTCTGCGCCACCCCGCCACCCCACCACTGCGCCACTGCGCCACTGCGCCACTGCGCCACTGCGCCACTCCACTGCGCCACTACGTACGAATAATTGTTTTCAAAAAAAATGATTTATATCTTCTCGTGAACTACCACAACTGGTTCATTACTGTCGGCAGAGTTTCGTTGACAGTGTTAGTGGTGTAACACTGAGACTGCACGTTGCCTGTGCTGACAGGACACAGTCCGCGCTGGCGACACACGGCCTGGGGCCGCATGCATGGCCTCTAGCGCCGGGTGAATTCGGCAGCAAATGGTTCGCCTCGACGCGCCACTTGTCAGCGCGCGGCTGCACTAATCAACTAATTATGTTAACACGCGATTAAATGTTGCCGTTTGTCCGTTTCGACCAGTCGCTACTGTTAACACCCTGCAGCTGCTAATTAGCACGATTTTTAGATGGTGTCGCATTGCAATTTACCTTACTAAATGTCACGGCCAATTCCGCCCCGGCCAGACGGCGGCGATTTGAGATCGCGCCAATTCTGCGGTAGAAAAGTGAAAGCTATCCGCGTATTGCTCTGAGCAACATAAACATACGCGAAACGTCACCATACACACGGGCGTCTCATACGCACCTAGTGGTATACAGTGACTATACTATACACCCACTTTATCGGTTTCATGACGTTAGCAGATTTAAGTGTACAAGAAGTTATTTAGATGTATTGATCATATTTAGGTCTATGTGTAGTGTGCGTACAGTCACGCCACTAGAAGTGCAGAATAATGGTTCTGTTAATAATCTGATACGTTGGCGGCAGACTTTATTCCCATACAGACACATGCATCCTGTGCTGCCGCGGGGGTATAACCCTAACCCTAACATTGCAGGGGTGTATTCTTGTAAAAGTAAAGAACAACTTTACTGCTCCTTCACTTCGACTGGTTTCGATTCAATATCGTCCCCTGGTTGGACTTGTTATATTAACAAAGCGCAGTGATGCAGTGGTTAGTGTGTCGGATTATCAATTACACTCACTGCTCCAGTGATTGAGTATCTGTGTGATTGAGTATCTGGCAGTGGTGGATATTTTTGTACGAGTATTCTTCGCGCATTAATGACAGCGTGGCTGGACACTTCTCAGACTATTTCAGATGGAATTCGACTGAACAGTGAGTATAGTGTAAACCGCTTTGAGCAGTCCAGAGGATTGGATATATAAGAATTTACTTTTTCTCTCGGAGTGTATGACAGACAGGTGCATTGGAGCAAACCGTCTGATGACAGTTAGCTAAAATAATGCAGAAACTCAAATTACAGTATATACGCAGTTTGGTTAAGTCAAGACTTCTTGCCATTCCCCGTCCCTAGTACTGTGACACGTACGGGTGCGTGGGGGGAGCAGGGCTCCGTTCGACAAACTCAGCACGAGTGTAAGGATAGACATTCCAGCACACTACATCCGTGCTTCATTCAAAGCAGCGAGTCAAAACATATGGAGGAATTTATTCATGCTTCTGTTGAAACGAGTTTCCCATTGCATTCAGCCAATTTAGTGTAACGCGTTTCTACAAGAGTGACATTATCACAGAAATCTAAATGTACGTTTTACTTTTGCTAGGTATATTCGATAATAATAATATTCATCACGACTAACAATATTGCATATATATATATATATATATATATATATATATATATATATATATATATATATATATATATATATATATATATATATATATATATATATTTTATATATATATGTTGTATATAACACTAATATAAATGTTGGAGTGCATTTCGTCATTGATTTATCTGACTGATTATAACTACATTTAATGTGAATATTTTAGCAAATTATCAAAAAGCGTGCGTTTTCAGTAAGTCGACGACATTGTTTAAAACCTCAATTAGTTCTGCCGACTAGCGCCGACTTTTTCCAGCACACATCACCCAACACACACCAATTAACCCTCTAGCGCCGACCGTCATTATAAATATGCGTGTTTACCCCTTTGGTGTTTACTTGAGAATTTGTTCACATGAATGACGCCATTGACAGAGGACACACTGTGAGTTTGAGGCTGGCGATAACCATAATAACCGTCATTACGATGTCGCCACCGCCGATGTCATTGACTATGCAAAACCAGGAAAATTAA
The DNA here is from genome assembly GCA_025642075.2 of Ridgeia piscesae. Taxonomy (NCBI): domain Eukaryota; kingdom Metazoa; phylum Annelida; class Polychaeta; order Sabellida; family Siboglinidae; genus Ridgeia; species Ridgeia piscesae. The sequence goes on along the minus strand of JAODUO010000211.1, from coordinate 1,157,922 downwards.
TGTGTGGATGCGTCCACACATAGCGGCGAGAGGGACGCAATAGACATATGTAAATTTAGTTCAAGAACTACGCCAAAAGGAACGGAACAGTTACAACAATTTTGCGTGAATGCCACATCACTTATTCGACTATTTGTGGATCTCTGTAGCGCTACATATAATGGGAACCCGGGCAATATGGGAGAGTTAACGTTCCGCTGTTCGTCGCACCGACATTTTGCGCATTAGGATAAAAAAAATTGTGTATCGGCCAAACACACCAAAACACAACTATGCATGGTATTGGTTTTTTTTGACATCATTATTATTTGATAAAAACGGACTATCCCGTTTTACCCGCAAAATTCCCATTTTACCCGCATATACGGGTAAAATGGGATTTTGATCCGGGAAATATGGGATGCATATTTATTATGTGACGTGGTCCTACATATTCAGAATAGTTATTTTAAGTAACTGATATATTAGCACTAGTAAACTACAATAAGAATAGCAAAGATATGTGATATAGTAAGGTCGTATAAGCAAACTATCTAAATTTTTTTAGGAATTTGACTGCCATACCTTGGGCGGATTACTATTCCTGTATAACTATGTAATCCATATATCTCACATCTTTATGTAACTTAGTGGGCTACTAGTTAAATTAAGCGATCTACTGAAACAGGCATATTGTCAAAGTAAATTGCATTTTTTTGTTTTTCAATGAAAAATACAAAAACAAGACGCATAACAAGCACAATTATTGATTCCATTTTGCCGCATTAGTATCTCCCATTTTGCCCGGAATAGGCACGGTTTAATCAAACTATGATACATTAATTATCGCTCACTATATATACGCTGAAACACTCATAAACTAATACTACGTTCTCACGACATTCGAAGTTGAAATATGACAAGTTGTTACTTAGCAAACTTAGATGGATCGTCAAACAAACAATTTAGCAAGTGGTCAAAGTTAAGGATTACTAACGATTGTTTCAATCCGCGCTAAGAATTGCATACCAATTGGTTTGTATAGTAGTCAGCAGATCCCACTACGCTAGTTGGAAGAGAAACTACGCTTCGTGGCAGCACTATTCTATACATATAGCGATGTCCCATATTACCCGAATATCCCGTTTTACCAGGGTTTCCCCTACGTGGTAGCGCCACTGTCAGGAAAACGAAACTTGTTACATCGTAATAAGTTGGAACTTCGCCGTCAGCCTTCACGACAATATGACTTGCGCATTTAGCCAACTTTAATCTTCCAGCGAAGAACTGCACAGCATCGAACAGTGTTTTATATTAATACAAACAACATAAAACGTTAATATACTCTAATACAACGTTCTCCAAACACTAGCCAGCCGCTTTGCCTCGCTGAAGCTTTTCAGCTGGCTTGCGAGACTCTCATTAAGAAATGAAAATTGTCAAGAACAACAGAAAATGATAATATTCTACCAGGCCACATGCAACTTTCATTGGTCGAGCAATGGACCGAATCTGATGGTATATCGCACTATAGTGATTTTCTCCATATAATTGGTCAGGTTGACTTTGCAGTCCTACTTAGCGTCCATTGCGTTCATATGCAATCATTTACGGACATTTTATCATGTTGAATGTACTGCTTCAGGGAAGATAAGAGCTGGCTGCAGTGAATGTTTTTATATAAAGCTGTCCCCCTTTAATGCCAAGAACAACAACTGTACCTGTTATGTTAACTAGATAATCTTGTGGATAAACTTGTTTGTCGATGCGTTGAACAACCTTTCAAGACTGCCTGGAACAATGCAGGATCGAGTGGCGCAATTTGGTTGCATTTGAGTGACAGATATGTCAGAATCCCCAGCAACGAGTAACGGACAACGGACAACGGACAACGGACCACGGACAACGGACAACGGACAACGGACAACGGACAACGGACAACGGACAACGGACAACGGACAACGGACAACGGACAACGGACAACGGACAACGGACAACGGACAACGGACAACGGACAACGGACAACGGACAACGGACAACGGACAACGGACAACGGACAACGGACAACGGACAACGGACAACGGACAACGGACAACGGACAACGGACAACGGACAACGGACAACGGACAACGGACAACGGACAACTGTTGTTTATCCGTTGTTTAAATGTGGTTCACAGTAACACAAAATACATTATATAAGATTATGATAATTTACAAAAACAAGGTTATATTTTCTGTCTTACCTATGATTAGAAGGTTTAGCCTCTGAGAGATAGCTGGACAACATTTACCCAACGCCTAAAAAAGTTTACGGAACGCTGCCCTAATACAAAACTAACTGTGTAATTTAAATCGCTAACATTTTCTTTAAGCGGTGTAATTGTTCCGCATTGCGTACACAGTAAAACTACTCTGTCTAGTCGGTTACTCACAGTTACACTTTCAAGACATGCGTACCATGACACAAAGTTCGCGTATTTCGTCCCTCTTGCTGTTGTTGAGATTTGAGCAAGTGGCGTCAATGCAAATCGTACTGAGGAAGACTAGGAAGAAAATTAGAGTATACTGTGTTAAACTGTTTAAAAGCACATAGCCTAATATAGTTAACCTTTCTTCACTCACCACCTATCATGCTGTTCATTCTAAGACTAATATTAATAAGACTAGAATAATAGGTGCCGCACTCGTGAACAAATCCCGGGTGTCCATGGCTACATTCATCGGCAGATTTCCTTGCTCAATGAGTTTCGCGGTGGCATAATAAATGTGGCGCCATCTGCCGATCAAAGGGCTTAACGTCTGTCTTCTTCAACGTTCAGCAAATGGAGGGCAGATTAATTTTCTTGATGCTGGAGAAAAAAAATCGTTATTGTTACCGGAAAGGTCTGGGTACCGAAATATGGGGCATGATTATAAATTGAATTATCATTAGACTACGGCTATAGCCTATGTCCGTGTACAATTATGAACAGTTATTGTTACAGTTATATTTCTGGTAGGTAGTCTCTTGAAAAATAGCTTAAAATGTGGCGTTAAAGTAGCATTTCGTATAAATATGATGATTAAGCAGAACAAATTGAACTAATAAATTATTTCAACGGCATTCCTTTTAGAGAACCACTAATTCGAGTTATCAGGAGCATCACGACTCTGTGGCGCAACGGTAGCGCGTCTGACTCCAGATCAGAAGGTTGCGTGTTCAAATCACGTCAGGGTCATTTTTTGCTGGTTTTGTTATTATGCTTTCCTATTTCAGACTGCTTTTGAACAATTACCTACCCTGCTATACGTTATTTAGTTAGTTTATATTTTTAAACTGGCACTGTTCACAACACACCCCAATATGCACCGAAATAGTTGTGAACTTAATCCGATAGGTGGCAGAATAGGTTATGTCTTCGTTTACTACTATTCGATAGGTGGCGTAGTGTATACGCAATAATGGACGGCGGAAGCCCAGGTTTATCGAGGCGGGGTCTGCCAAAATTTCGAGAACTGCTGCGACGACCAAGAGGAGAGAGCGATGTAAGATGAAAAGATAATAACGAAATTGTATGGTGTTTGCCTTGTAAATTTTTTGTAAAATAAAATTATCTGAGCATCGCACCAAGGTTAGAATTCATCGTCAATTTGGGTTTGGATTAGTCCATTTTTATTTGACATTTCAGACAGTGCTAAGAGAAAAATGGTGCTACCGAAAGTATTATGAGTCTTTAAGAAAAATTGAATATATTCTACCATAAGATATCTATGCGCAACATATATAAACCTATTCTGTCAAATGTATCCACACAAACGTCTTACAAAAGTTGTTTTTAAGTGTACTGTAGTGTAGTAATAAGTATTCCTCGGGGTTCGCTAGACTAGTAGACAAGTAGTAGTACCAGTAGCCATTCTAACATTATTAGATTAGACGTGCTTCATTGTGACACCAGTTATCATGACCACGATTTACAATTACATATTCATTCCAACCAATGTAAAACTTGCTTTTTGTGAACGATGGATGTCCAAACTTGTCCAAGATCTTCCATCAATGACCGCTGGTCAACTTGCTGACCATTATTGTGATTGGTTTTCAGAGTTGTCCTTATCTAGAATTAGTGAGTTCACTAGAAGTTACATATTTACCCCCTGTGTTGGATCTTTTACTTCCCCTAGCATAGACACCAGATAGATACAGATAGAAAGGACCACTGGCTTTTAGTGTCTCTTCTGAAAGACACAGACATATGGTGGGTGGACGAAATTGCATAAAGTTTTGAAATGGTGGTATGTGGGATTGAACCCCTGTCCCCCCAATTCTCACATAATGGAATAGATGGTACTGCAAAAACTGTTAATCCTGTGCATATCCTTATGTAAACCACTCTGTGTTTGTCACATGACCAGAATATCTTGCATAATCAGTACAAATCAGATTATGTATTAAAGTAGCCAAACTAACAAAAAAGTTAATTACTCAATTTTAGGCTTTAATGTGACATGAAATTTCTACCAAAAGTTAGATTGGTTTCACATAAATTTTAACCAAGTATTATCCTGCCACATTTGAGCACTTCTGAAAAATCCAAGTAAGTATCTAGTACTACCTACCATGTACATGTGTATTGTGTCTGTATTGCCCAATTATGTGAATAGGAACTAAACAATCTGGTCTCAACATGGTTAGATACTCTCAAGAAATCATTGTAACTATTTTTAGACGATGAGCGAGCTTCCCGATCTTGAATTTGCATACGAGGACTCGGATAAATATGCTGTTGAGATCGCAGGTATGTAATCTGTTGTTGTTTAGCCATCTATTTCCATTGAGAATAAATGAACACTGTGTCTTTTGTGTGATATTTTGTTATGACTCCATTGGCAGAAAAGAGTAAAACGGGCTTTTTCATGTTGAAATGGCAGTCAGGGATTTTATAACATTTATGTAGAAAACGGTTGCAGCTGTCCCAATACTACCAGGTATTATTAATTTTTCTGTCACTTTCTTGTAAGTAGTTGAAAAAACTAAATTGTCAATCTGCATCATCAGTTTTATGTTTATAAAATTATGTTGATGTCTTGTTCTGACGTTGTTTACCAACAGAGCTGTACAGCTACACGGAAGAGCCAGAGTTCGCCCAGAACCAGGCATGTTTTGAAGAGACAGTCGGTGGTTCACGTATGTATCCTTCAGCAGGTTCTTGATTTCACTTCCAGTGTTACACATAATTAATTATAATTAATTAAAATAAAGCAGCACTGTGAAATAGTTCCCTATTCATTTCGGTTCCTGCCATGGTTATAATTGACTTTATATAAATTCTCAAAAACATGTCTAATTAAACGTGGCCTTCGAATTCCTGTTTTGATCATAATTGAAGTTGATCTTGAAGAAAGCTGCCTATTAAAAGTGACACTTTGCATTTCGTCGGTTGTAACTGATTTTCTGTCTTACATGATAGTTTAAATGTTAACAATTTATTTCCTTTATTTCACTTCCAATTTAAATCCTAATTGTCTTTTTTAGCACTGGTGAAGTGGATAGATTTAGTCGACGCAGAGAGAAAGACCATAATACTGCGCTTATTCAACAGTCTAGAGGTGTCTGACCATGAGAAACGCATGAAAGCTGTCCGAGCCATCCTCTACTTGACCCAAGGTCAGTTGTGGTCACTCTTATTAGATTCCAATCAGCTGATCTGTCATACACCCCAACCCCCAACTGCTCATAACTACTCACCCACTGGATGAGTTGTACATCAACTACAGGGTTAACTAGGACGTTTCGGCCGCCGTGCATTTGCCTGTGCAGGACCCACTCTGTGGAACAAACTCCCAAGGAATATGCGCGACAACGGCAATCTAGCACAATTTAAGAAACAATTGAAGACATTTTTATTTGTTTACATAACTAGTTTTACATTTTATTTTAGCTTAACCTATTATTATTATATATATATAATTATATATATATATATATATATATATATATATATATATATTGTGTGTTATATATATATATATATATATATATATATATTAATTAATATATTTATGTTTATTACCATCACTGCAGTATTGCTAGTATTAGTGCTTTGTTTCTAATTTCGCATATCTAGTAATCATTTTAAAGAATATAATTTAATGTGTAAATACATATATGACTTAATTTATACATAGCATGTTCTACACGAGTTTTACCACAGCGTATCACTACTTTATATTTTATTACTATCATAATTATTTAATCAGTATATGCAGATTTATTATCACAACGTCTAGTTATTTACATGTATGTACACACCCGTGAATGGGACAGATGTCCTGCATTTGATGGTGTTAAAATAAAATAAGTTTATTATTCTACTGGATAATTTGCATTCTGGGTCATTACAGTGACATTGAAAAGCACTGTATGCCTACAGTTTACTAACTGTTCATTGAATCCTTCTGAAGCTATTTGTTATATTACCTTATATTGGACATTTCTGAGTTGGCCCCATTTTAAACTTTTTACTAATGCTGTGAGAAAAAAGTACATTTCATTAATCCTTCAGGGTCTAAAGGGTTAAACCATGCATCAACCTTGCATGTGAATTAACCTGGAATAGTTATGGGTAAAGTGTAGCTTTGTTTTGTTTGTCATGAATATTCCCATGTACACCCAAGTTGCATGAAGAAGATGCAGTGGCCTAGAGATGTCATATTACAAAACTGTTACTAATATACAACCCAACATGTTACAGTCTTACTGTGCAACTGACACGGCCAATACAAAGCGAGATGACAATAGTGTAATGTGAGAAGGAATGACATTTGTACCTGAGTTGGAATTGACTATTTTCTGTTGACACTTGCTCCAGGTGTGTTCTCTGAATGTGCAACAGAAGAGGACCAGGCGAGATGGTGTCGCCACAACGTCTTCCTCCTATATGATTGTGGAGCATTCAACATCTTTGTAGCTCTTCTCAACATGGAGGCAGAGTAAGTGTACAGTCATCCGTTTGTTTCACATCTTCATTCAAGCATTCGTCAGAATGTTACACCATTTCTGGTGAACACAGGAATTGTTATTTTGATCATTCATGTATACAATGTCAGTTTACTTGTTCTCTGTGGGTTGTCCACGAGAACAGCTGTTCAAGACTGTAATTGTTTTTAAATGTGTGTTGTTTTATTCAACGTTATAATAGGTTAGTGGTTATTTCTTACATTGGAGCACAATACTCCATTCAGCCATATGATTGATACAGAGTAGCCACTTTGTAAGTTATAGCGTGATTTTTGTCTTCAATCACATTGGCGTTATTTACAAAAACAATTATAACTTGAAAACTATCCGTCAAAATGTGATAAAGGGTTTACCAGAACAAAATATGTTTTCATAATTGTTGAAGTTTGTCTCAAGATCTGAAAGTAATTGATTGCAACATAGAAATATTTAAAATATCCAACTTTTAATACATGCAACATAATTCATGATTTGCTGCCATCTTCAAATTGTCTGCCCAGTGCCCACAGCATGGTGTATAATAAGAAAGCTGCTTACCCAGTAAAAGAGATAAATCTCAAATCAGAAGCAGAATAAATAAAGATTTGGGTTACAGACTCCCACTACCATATTTTGCTGGTGTTTAACCCATTAGGCCCTAGGATTTTATTAAAACATGCCCTCTTGTTCCCAGGATTTATGGCATTTTTAAAGCGATTTTACTTCTATGTGTTAAGAAATCTGTAGAACAAAATCTATTCAATATTGTTAATTACAAGTTGTGTGTTTATTTTGAAGAGTACTAATTTCTCCACATGCATGTATACATAGAAATATGATTTATTCATAAAATTTTGACACTTGACCACTATTTGCAAAGAAAATAATAAATTTGTAAAAAAAAAAAAGTTATTCTACTTAGCGACTGACATTTGAAATTGAACCTCTGCTACTACCCTATTCAACCCAGTGAATAAAATGCAGCTATATGTGTTAGCTTTGCAACAGTGAAAACATTATAGCATTCTGATGGTTATTTTTCAAGTTACACTATATATTTTTAATTTTGTCAGGCAAAATATTTTCAAAATGGCCGACATTGTGTTATACAGGCATGTATTGAAATATCTCTGTAATAAAGCCATTGAATCAATCATATTAGTTGCAACAGTGTTTTTTTGACAAACAAAACATTGTATCTGTTCATTATTATAATGTATAATTTATATTTGTGTTGTTTTGAGTTGTTTGAAATGGTATAGTATATGTGTTTTGTGTGAAATACTGGTCGAAGAAAACAGAATTCTTTTTCTTCTTTTCTTCTTCCTGTAATAAAAAAGAGTCAAAATAAATAAACATGAAATGAGAGAAATATAATTATAAACAATTATGAAATATGACAACATAATAAAACACAATAGCTGGTGGCTGAGGTTAGAAGTAACATCAACAGAACAGAAGTGCAACACATCCAGACAAAAACTGCTCGACACTGACAGCTGTCAGAATTTGACAAAAGTTGTATTCAACATAGCCATAGAAAATAATGTATAATTTTTAGTTATTCATACAAGTCACTGTATGGTTGAACTATGTCATACATCCAGATAATGTCAATAACAGTATATAACATGAGTGTAAAAATAACACAAGTGATGGAATCGATGTACATCGAACGGTCATAGTCCAGCTCAGTCGATGCCGAAGCGATGACATTGACAGCCAACTTTTACTTTTTTAGTGACACGATGGAAGCAATAATTCTTACAGAAAAAACGACTTACATGTTCCGCAATTTCCACATCCGATCCCCCTTTCATTTCACCATCATCGCTGTCACTATCCCACACCATTTGTGCAACATCAGTTGCCGAAAACATGACGACAACAGCAAAGTTGGACGAAAAAGCACTCGAAGAAAATCGATGTAAATACAAATTTTCAATATGGCAACCCATGCTCGTGACAAGCTGGTGTTGTTGGAAACTGTATCCGCTAGGTTGTGTTAAAATTTGGGAGCATTTAGTGCAGTAGTTAATAGCCAGGAATTTTTTGAATACTAGGTCCTGTGTCCGGCCGGTTGTAGGAGTGGGCAGAGCGGCCGTCCGCGGCCGTTGTAGGATCTAATCGGTTAATAAACTTATATGCACTTTAATAATTAATATTGTATGGTTATGATAACATCCTTATGCTTGAATCATTCAACTGCAGAAATGGAGTGGCAGCATCGGCCGCCCTGAGGAAGCCGGCCGTCTCATTGGCCGACAGCACCGACCTCAGGTGAGACCAGTATCTGACGAAATATTCTCACTTGAAATATTCACATGTACTGTTATTGTTGGACATGTTGCTTAAATTATTTCTGAACATCATGGATATGATGGTGGAGACACTGCCATGTGTGTGTGTTGTCCTCAACATCATGGATATGATGGTGGAGACACTGCCATGTGTGTGTGTTGTCCTCAACATCATGTAGGTGATGGTGGAGACACTGCCATGTGTGTGTGTTGTCCTCAACATCATGTAGGTGATGGTGGAGACACTGCCATGTGTGTGTGTTGTCCTCAACATCATGGATATGATGGTGGAGACACTGCCATGTGTGTGTGTTGTCCTCAACATCATGTAGGTGATGGTGGAGACACTGCCATGTGTGTGTGTTGTCCTCAACATCATGTAGGTGATGGTGGAGACACTGCCATGTGTGTGTGTTGTCCTCAACATCATGTAGGTGATGGTGGAGACACTGCCATGTTTGTGTGTTGTCCTCAACATCATGTAGGTGATGGTGGAGACACTGCCATGTGTGTGTGTTGTCCTCAACATCATGTAGGTGATGGTGGAGACACTGCCATGTGTGTGTGTTGTCCTCAACATCATGTAGATGATGGTGGAGACACTGCCATGTTTGTGTGTTGTCCTCAACATCATGTAGATGATGGTGGAGACACTGCCATGTGTGTGTGTTGTCCTCAACATCATGTAGATGATGGTGGAGACACTGCCATGTGTGTGTGTTGTCCTCAACATCATGTAGATGATGGTGGAGACACTGCCATGTGTGTGTGTTGTCCTCAACATCATGTAGATGATGGTGGAGACACTGCCATGTGTGTGTGTTGTCCTCAACATCATGTAGGTGATGGTGGAGACACTGCCATGTGTGTGTGTTGTCCTCAACATCATGGATATGATGGTGGAGACACTGCCATGTGTGTGTGTTGTCCTCAACATCATGTAGGTGATGGTGGAGACACTGCCATGTGTGTGTGTTGTCCTCAACATCATGGATATGATGGTGGAGACACTGCCATGTTTGTGTGTTGTCCTCAACATCATGTAGATGATGGTGGAGACACTGCCATGTGTGTGTGTTGTCCTCAACATCATGTAGATGATGGTGGAGACACTGCCATGTGTGTGTGTTGTCCTCAACATCATGTAGGTGATGGTGGAGACACTGCCATGTGTGTGTGTTGTCCTCAACATCATGTAGATGATGGTGGAGACACTGCCATGTGTGTGTGTTGTCCTCAACATCATGGATATGATGGTGGAGACACTGCCATGTTTGTGTGTTGTCCTCAACATCATGTAGATGATGGTGGAGACACTGCCATGTTTGTGTGTTGTCCTCAACATCATGGATATGATGGTGGAGACACTGCCATGTTTGTGTGTTGTCCTCAACATCATGTAGGTGATGGTGGAGACACTGCCATGTTTGTGTGTTGTCCTCAACATCATGTAGATGATGGTGGAGACACTGCCATGTTTGTGTGTTGTCCTCAACATCATGTAGATGATGGTGGAGACACTGCCATGTTTGTGTGTTGTCCTCAACATCATGGATATGATGGTGGAGACACTGCCATGTTTGTGTGTTGTCCTCAACATCATGTAGATGATGGTGGAGACACTGCCATGTTTGTGTGTTGTCCTCAACATCATGTAGATGATGGTGGAGACACTGCCATGTTTGTGTGTTGTCCTCAACATCATGTAGATGATGGTGGAGACACTGCCATGTTTGTGTGTTGTCCTCAACATCATGGATATGATGGTGGAGACACTGCCATGTTTGTGTGTTGTCCTCAACATCATGGATATGATGGTGGAGACACTGCCATGTTTGTGTGTTGTCCTCAACATCATGGATATGATGGTGGAGACACTGCCATGTGTGTGTGTTGTCCTCAACATCATGTAGGTGATGGTGGAGACACTGCCATGTGTGTGTGTTGTCCTCAACATCATGGATATGATGGTGGAGACACTGCCATGTTTGTGTGTTGTCCTCAACATCATGTAGATGATGGTGGAGACACTGCCATGTTTGTGTGTTGTCCTCAACATCATGTAGATGATGGTGGAGACACTGCCATGTGTGTGTGTTGTCCTCAACATCATGTAGATGATGGTGGAGACACTGCCATGTGTGTGTGTTGTCCTCAACATCATGTAGGTGATGGTGGAGACACTGCCATGTGTGTGTGTTGTCCTCAACATCATGGATATGATGGTGGAGACACTGCCATGTTTGTGTGTTGTCCTCAACATCATGGATATGATGGTGGAGACACTGCCATGTGTGTGTGTTGTCCTCAACATCATGTAGGTGATGGTGGAGACACTGCCATGTGTGTGTGTTGTCCTCAACATCATGGATATGATGGTGGAGACACTGCCATGTTTGTGTGTTGTCCTCAACATCATGTAGATGATGGTGGAGACACTGCCATGTTTGTGTGTTGTCCTCAACATCATGGATATGATGGTGGAGACACTGCCATGTTTGTGTGTTGTCCTCAACATCATGTAGATGATGGTGGAGACACTGCCATGTGTGTGTGTTGTCCTCAACATCATGGATATGATGGTGGAGACACTGCCATGTGTGTGTGTTGTCCTCAACATCATGTAGGTGATGGTGGAGACACTGCCATGTGTGTGTGTTGTCCTCAACATCATGTAGGTGATGGTGGAGACACTGCCATGTGTGTGTGTTGTCCTCAACATCATGGATATGATGGTGTTGTTTATTGTAGAGTGATCCTCAACGTCATGTACACAATGGTGTTGTTTATTGTAGAGTGATCCTCAGTGTCATGTAGATGGTGTTGTTTATTGTAGAGTGATCCTCAATGTCATGTACATAATGGTGTTGTTTGTTGTAGAGTGATCCTCAACATCATGTACATGATGGTGTTGTTTATTGTAGAGTGATCCTCAGTGTCATGTAGATGGTGTTGTTTATTGTAGAGTGATCCTCAATGTCATGTACATAATGGTGTTGTTTGTTGTAGAGTGATCCTCAACATCATGTACATGATGGTGTTGTTTATTGTAGAGTGATCCTCAGTGTCATGTAGATGGTGTTGTTTATTGTAGAGTGATCCTCAATGTCATGTACATAATGGTGTTGTTTGTTGTAGAGTGATCCTCAACATCATGTACATGATGGTGTTGTTTATTGTAGAGTGATCCTCAGTGTCATGTAGATGGTGTTGTTTATTGTAGAGTGATCCTCAATGTCATGTACATAATGGTGTTGTTTGTTGTAGAGTGATCCTCAACATCATGTACATGATGGTGTTGTTTATTGTAGAGTGATCCTCAGTGTCATGTAGATGGTGTTGTTTATTGTAGAGTGATCCTCAATGTCATGTACATAATGGTGTTGTTTGTTGTAGAGTGATCCTCAACATCATGTACATGATGGTGTTGTTTATTGTAGAGTGATCCTCAGTGTCATGTAGATGGTGTTGTTTATTGTAGAGTGATCCTCAATGTCATGTACATAATGGTGTTGTTTGTTGTAGAGTGATCCTCAACATCATGTACATGATGGTGTTGTTTATTGTAGAGTGATCCTCAGTGTCATGTAGATGGTGTTGTTTATTGTAGAGTGATCCTCAACATCATGTACATGATGGTGTTGTTTATTGTAGAGTGATCCTCAATGTCATGTACACAATGGTGTTGTTTATTGTAGAGTGATCCTCAGTGTCATGTAGATGGTGTTGTTTATTGTAGAGTGATCCTCAACATCATGTACATGATGGTGTTGTTTATTGTAGAGTGATCCTCAACATCATGTACATAATGGTGTTGTTTGTTGTAGAGTGATCCTCAGTGTCATGTAGATGGTGTTGTTTATTGTAGAGTGATCCTCAACATCATGTACATGATGGTGTTGTTTATTTTAGAGTGATCCTCAACGTCATGTACACAATGGTGTTGTTTATTGTAGAGTGATCCTCAGTGTCATGTAGATGGTGTTGTTTATTGTAGAGTGATCCTCAATGTCATGTACATAATGGTGTTGTTTGTTGTAGAGTGATCCTCAACATCATGTACATGATGGTGTTGTTTATTGTAGAGTGATCCTCAGTGTCATGTAGATGGTGTTGTTTATTGTAGAGTGATCCTCAACATCATGTACATGATGGTGTTGTTTATTGTAGAGTGATCCTCAATGTCATGTACACAATGGTGTTGTTTATTGTAGAGTGATCCTCAGTGTCATGTAGATGGTGTTGTTTATTGTAGAGTGATCCTCAACATCATGTACATGATGGTGTTGTTTATTGTAGAGTGATCCTCAACATCATGTACATAATGGTGTTGTTTGTTGTAGAGTGATCCTCAGTGTCATGTAGATGGTGTTGTTTATTGTAGAGTGATCCTCAACATCATGTACATGATGGTGTTGTTTATTTTAGAGTGATCCTCAACGTCATGTACACAATGGTGTTGTTTATTGTAGAGTGATCCTCAGTGTCATGTAGATGGTGTTGTTTATTGTAGAGTGATCCTCAATGTCATGTACATAATGGTGTTGTTTGTTGTAGAGTGATCCTCAACATCATGTACATGATGGTGTTGTTTATTGTAGAGTGATCCTCAGTGTCATGTAGATGGTGTTGTTTATTGTAGAGTGATCCTCAACGTCATGTACACAATGGTGTTGTTTATTGTAGAGTGATCCTCAGTGTCATGTAGATGGTGTTGTTTATTGTAGAGTGATCCTCAATGTCATGTACATAATGGTGTTGTTTGTTGTAGAGTGATCCTCAACATCATGTACATGATGGTGTTGTTTATTGTAGAGTGATCCTCAGTGTCATGTAGATGGTGTTGTTTATTGTAGAGTGATCCTCAACATCATGTACATGATGGTGTTGTTTATTGTAGAGTGATCCTCAATGTCATGTACACAATGGTGTTGTTTATTGTAGAGTGATCCTCAGTGTCATGTAGATGGTGTTGTTTATTGTAGAGTGATCCTCAACATCATGTACATGATGGTGTTGTTTATTGTAGAGTGATCCTCAACATCATGTACATAATGGTGTTGTTTGTTGTAGAGTGATCCTCAGTGTCATGTAGATGGTGTTGTTTATTGTAGAGTGATCCTCAACATCATGTACATGATGGTGTTGTTTATTTTAGAGTGATCCTCAACGTCATGTACACAATGGTGTTGTTTATTGTAGAGTGATCCTCAGTGTCATGTAGATGGTGTTGTTTATTGTAGAGTGATCCTCAATGTCATGTACATAATGGTGTTGTTTGTTGTAGAGTGATCCTCAACATCATGTACATGATGGTGTTGTTTATTGTAGAGTGATCCTCAGTGTCATGTAGATGGTGTTGTTTATTGTAGAGTGATCCTCAACATCATGTACATGATGGTGTTGTTTATTGTAGAGTGATCCTCAACATCATGTACATGATGGTGTTGTTTATTGTAGAGTGATCCTCAACATCATGTACATAATGGTGTTGTTTGTTGTAGAGTGATCCTCAGTGTCATGTACATAATGGTGTTGTTTATTGTAGAGTGACCCTCAACGTCTTGTACATAATGGTGTTGTTTATTGTAGAGTGACCCTCAACGTCATGTACACAATGGTGTTGTTTATTGTAGAGTGATCCTCAACGTCATGTACACAATGGTGTTGTTTATTGTAGAGTGACCCTCAATGTCATGTACACAATGGTGTTGTTTATTGTAGAGTGATCCTTAACGTCATGTACACAGTGGTGTTGTTTATTGTATTGTAGAGTGATCCTCAACGTCATGTACACAATGGTGTTGTTTATTGTAGAGTGATCCTCAATGTCATGTACACAGTGGTGTTGTTTATTGTAGAGTGATCCTCAACGTCATGTACACAATGGTGTTGTTTATTGTAGAGTGACCCTCAATGTCATGTACACAATGGTGTTGTTTATTGTAGAGTGATCCTTAACGTCATGTACACAGTGGTGTTGTTTATTGTATTGTAGAGTGATCCTCAATGTCATGTACACAGTGGTGTTGTTTATTGTATTGTAGAGTGATCCTCAATGTCATGTACACAGTGGTGTTGTTTATTGTATTGTAGAGTGATCCTC
Organism: Ridgeia piscesae; assembly: GCA_025642075.2. Taxonomy (NCBI): domain Eukaryota; kingdom Metazoa; phylum Annelida; class Polychaeta; order Sabellida; family Siboglinidae; genus Ridgeia; species Ridgeia piscesae. Next base: position 1,142,559 of record JAODUO010000211.1, on the reverse strand, counting down.
AATGTCATGTACACAATGGTGTTGTTTATTGTATTGTAGAGTGATCCTCAATGTCATGTACACAATGGTGGAGACGATGAGGAGAGAGGAGGAGAACGACTCTGATGAGTGCAAGAAGATGAGGGAAAACTTCCGCAATGAACTGAGTATGAACTATACCTGAAACATCTCTCTCTATTGTCCTGGCTCATCAAATTCAACTGTTCTACTAAAATCTCTCCTGTCACTAATCTCTTCCACACACAGCTAAATTAAATGCACATTTATTGTTTTATTCATAGAGCTATTGTAGAAAAGTCTATATGGAATATTACTGTTACAATGGTGTAAGGTTCCAACAGAGGCAGCCATTTTAGTCCAAAGGTCCAATGGACGTATGGAATCGCTCTGCGTACAGTGTCCATTGTTAGCTTCCATATCTCAGAAACCTATCTATTTTATAATTTGGCATAAACTTATCTTAGGGCACTGCTACTAGGCACAGAATTTGTAATTGTTTGAATGCTTCTAAGGGCCTTGTAGGGCGTCCCAGACGTCTGCTTGCCCACATTTTCCTGTGTCTGCCCAGACAGGCTGGGAAACAATTCTTGTGTATTCGAGCATGCTTCAGAAACTTTTTTGTAGGCTAAGTGGCTTGCCAGGAACCATGGCTAATTGATAATTGTGTATTAGAGACTACCCACAGCTATATACTTCATTCGTATCAATTGGATTCTGATCACTGGGCTGGCTGAGTGGAGTGGAAATAGCTAACTCCATTTGGACTATAAAAAAAACACTCGCTGCATTCACACAAGTTGGTTGTGTTTCTAATCGTCGCATGTGGATAACCAGAGAAAATGCCAATTATGTGATAATGGTAAAGATGCTAGGCAGAACTTTGATTCATCAAACACATTTAATTCATAACTACAAACTCACTCTGTAGTCCAAAAGACTCCAGGGCCAATTGTTTTGTGGGTTTTCCAACAATGTACAATCCATGTGTTAGCATGTATAATGTTTCAGTGTCGTAATTATATCATCTGGTGAGGGACACATACATTTGTCCAGTGACCTCTGACCCCATGTTGTGATTGCAGTGAGTCCGGCCCATGACGAGGAGTGTCTGCTAGTCCTACTCTTTGGCATGGTCACCAAGTTCTGCAGCGGCAGCGCTCCCCACTTCCCCGTCAAGAAAGTCCTCCTTCTGCTCTGGAAGACAGTCCTTGTGAGTTCCCTCCCTTGGCAGCAATACGGGTGGGGTGGTGGTGGGGGGCTATAATTTGGAGTGGACCATCATTTTGGTTGAGGCTTTTCCATTTGTGCAGCGGCAGTCACCACTTCACCAGACTTGTTGTATGTGGACTGTTTCAGGATCAGTTATCTCCTGCAAAGGAGGAACAGTTTTTATTGGTCAAAGGAACTTATTTCAGAAAGGGATACTCAGATATTTATCCCAGCTTATACTTTAATTACAATACGTATGCACATTCATACATTTATATATAAATAAATGTGTATTTAATTATATTTTATCCACCATTTTCTAATTAAATGACCACTTATTTGAAAAGTAAAATATGTAAGATTGTGTTTTTTAGCAGAGGTTTAGTAGTACCAGTGATGTTTATAAATATTTGTGTTGGTTGTATGTCAGTTGTAAGAGTCCATGGGAACTGTACATTGCCCTGTGTCATCCCACAGTTTCTGTTGCAGCTGATCCTGTGCAGTCTCGAGGACTTCCACGTGATGAAGAACAAGAAGCGTGAGGCAATGGACCTCCCGCCCCTCACCGAGGACACACACGAGGTCTGCAAACACATGCGGGCCTCCTCACCCCCCGCCTCTGCAGCCGACCTCATTGAGGCTCAGCAGCAGCCTCGCAGGAACACACGAGGCACCAAGAAGGTAGGCACGTAATGCGTGAGGTAGTTACATGATGTGTGAGGTCCAAGACGTGTGAGGTACGTGATGTGTGAGGTACGTGACGTGTGAGGTACGTGACGTGTGGGGTACATGATGTGTAAGGCACAGGCATAGCTTTATGCAGAGACCCGTCCACCTGTCATTTGGACGGGAAAACACCATTGTGGACGGGTAGAAATATGGGTGGACGGGTAAAACAAAATGAAGGAGCAAAAAAAGGATTCCATAGATATTGTCAGTTATGCCTCAAAAGTGAGTGTAAATGGTGTCACAATGTGTGTTTGTAGTCCATCTTAGGTCATCAGACACATTTAAGTTTTGTAAATTGGCTTAACAGTTAACATCTATGTGTCCACCAAAACATGTGTGACTGGCAATAATTTGGTCCTTCATAAAGCCCTGGGCCCAGGCATTGTATCCAATTACACAGTGCTTAGAACAACTGGCTCTCAATCTAGTTAATTCAAGTTTGATTCGTCTTGTTGCTGCTTGGAGACTGTTGTCCATTCCACGTTGCTCCAGTTCCCTCAGCTGTATGTTAGTGTTGCATATTTGTGTACATATAGTCTGTGTAAAAAAATCACGTTTAAATAAACAAGTCTGCAAGAAATGAAATGTTATATGCTTTGGGCAATCGTAGGGTCTTGATTCACGGCTATATAGTTGTGTACAAGTGCCAGAAAATGACCCTAATGTAGAATTGTGTGCATTACTACAAATGTTTTGATATCGTGTTTCCGTGGCAACAGGGCATGTTCAAGCAGGGTGCCCTGGAGGAGCTCTATGACTCCAGCAGTGACAATGGAGAAGGGGGTAACCCAGAGATGGACCGTGGGAGTGATGATGAGCTGCCCCCCACTCCCCCCAGACCCGCCTCCCCTGTCCCGGTCAAGGGCCTGCCCTGGACGCCCAAAATTAGGTATGTCAAGATCACAAGTAACGTGATGAGTCAAAAACAAAACGAAACATTGTGCGTACAAAATGCTACAACGAGACAGGAATTTAAGTCCTCTTAATCCGACGTGATGGTCAGCCAGATCACATCAACAATACGATGATTTATTTGTAGTCTTAAGTCTATTCGGGTACTATATAAATTCCTGTATTAAGATTAACCAATTTTATCCTGAAGCTAGTGCAGACGAGTTGCAGCCAGTTCCTGATCATTTCCTCAAACCAATCTGTCAGCATAACAAAATGGACATGACTTTATTATTTCTCAATCAATTTTTAAATGTGATATACCTTTAGAAAGTAGATAAAATAAACTATCAACACACTCATAGTTTTATAATATATATTATATGTGGCATATGGCAAAACATGTCCAATAAATTCAAACCTATGTTGAGGTTTGTCACATTACTTTTCACCTGACATTTTCGCCATGAAGGAGGCAACATGTCAAAGAGCAAGTTGAGTTTATTTTATGCATTAGTCTCTGCTGAAAATTAAGGTATACAACTTGTCCACACATCTTGGATAATAATCTCATTATGTAAAATTGTTTGTAATACCCCCATGTCAGTGAATTGAATCGCCAACGTGTGGCACCACTGAGCGGAATTATGCAAATTTGTGAAATATTTTCTGTCAACGATGTATAATTGTGTGGCTCATTTCTTATAACTAATAAAGAAGTACTCTAAAGTAACAACTTTGGTCAACATTTCAACGTTACTTTATTTATGAAGTAGTTACCGTCATTGGAAATAATCTTAACTTTGTTGGCGCCAAAAATACGGTGTGGTGCGAGGTGGGCGAACATGGATGTCGTGGTTGACCCCATTTCGGATGGCTTCAAGATGTCTTCACGGACAAATGTCGATCAATACCATAACTGTCTCATCTTATATCGTTTCCACTTGTCTGCCTTCTTGTCATCACCAGTATGAAGTAAATTAGCGGAGTTATCCTTCAAAATACGTCAACATTTAACGGTCTTTGCAACTCAACGCCATCTTTGATTTCACTTTAGCTTGGGGGTACCCGCTTTGTACTGCAAATACCCAAAGAACGGCACTGATTGGTTGAAAAATATGGGTTTTCTAGTGATCCCGATATACTGACGTCATTCGGTGTTAACCAGCCAATGGGATTCCAAAATGTCAGAGTGCGGGGAAACCGTGTCAAGTGCAAACTACAACTAGAATCGTATTCCGGGTAAAAAGGGTAATTATGACTAGAATCGTATTCCGGATAAAATGGGTTAAGTGGTCGATGATAATTTGAAGCAGTGCTCCTGGTTGAGATGTTCGTTGGTTGTTGCTGCAGACAGCGCGACCTGGAGGACTTTCTGGAGCGACTGCGCAACAAGTTCGTTGGCTTCAACGTGAAGGAGGACTGTCGGTCTCTGGCCGGTTTGCCCCAGCCCGTCCACGAGGGCATGAAGGTCCTCAAACAGGTGAGTGGAGGCTGTATGGTCTACCCCAGTGTCTAGGACAGATGGATAGGACCATGGGGTCTATCCCTGTGTCTAGGGCATGAAGGTCCTCAAACAGGTGAGTGGAGGCTGTATGGTCTACCCCAGTGTCTAGGACAGATGGATAGGACCATGGGGTCTATCCCTGTGTCTAGGGCATGAAGGTCCTCAAACAGGTGAGTGGAGGCTGTATGGTCTACCCCAGTGTCTAGGACAGATGGATAGGACCATGGGGTCTATCCCTGTGTCTAGGGCGTGAAGGTCCTCAAACAGGTGAGTGGAGGCTGTATGGTTTAACCCAGTGTCTAGGACAGATGGATAGGACCATGGGGTCTATCCCTGTGTCTAGGGCATGAAGGTCCTCAAACAGGTGAGTGGAGGCTATATGGTCTAACCCAGTGTCTAGGACAGATGGATAGGACCATGGGGTCTATCCCTGTGTGTAGGGCATGAAGGTCCTCAAACAGGTGAGTGGAGGCTGTATGGTCTAACCCAGTGTCTAGGACAGATGGATAGGACCATGGGATCTATCCCTGTGTCTAGGACAGATGGATAGGACCATGGGGTCTATCCCTGTGTCTAGGGCGTGAAGGTGCTCAAACTGTCCTCTAACTGTTTCATCTTGCGCATCCTTCCTAGCTTCATAGTTTATAAATTTGTTTTTTGGGTCTAAGCCATTCACACACTGCTTTAATGTCACATCCTTCTTTAGATAGATCTATATTATTTTACAGTACGGTACTGCAGCACCCTTGGTGAAATAAGACAAACTCTGAATCTATTATAAATCCTAATGGTCACATGCTTTCAAAAATCAGCCCTATTGACGTGAAACTAATGGAGATATTTTGGACACAACGAAAAACCGCTGTTGACATATGAAATACTAGTGAATACATTGGTATTTCTCTCAAGTACAACCGGTATTGATTGTGCTTCCTTGCAGCACCTCTACGTCTCCCTGGCTGAGGTACAGATCAGACGAGAGGAGGAAATCACAAAGAACCCATTCTCCAAGGTAGGTCTACATTCCACCCTCATCCGCCATACATCCATATTTCCCACAATCAACTGCAGAGAAATTAAACATTGTCATAAAGGTCAGGTGTAATGCAGTTTGGTAAATTTTGTGCGCGCATGAGTGTGTTTGTGTCAAGTGTTTCCTCTCAGATGGTTTTCATTTTGAGCACCACACTTTTAGGGTTTCAACTATGACCCCATAACACTTTTTAATTAATACAAAAGTGGTATAATTTGCATTATAGTTAGGAACAGTGTAGGGTTATAAACCAGTTATGCGAATGCAGTTATATAAGTTATTGAAGTATGGTTAATGATCCTCCCTGTGTGCTGTTGTTGCTGTAGTTGACATTGTTGTATTTGATTGGTTGACACTGTTAAGTTTGGTTGACACTGTCATGTTTGGTTGACACTATCATGTTTGGTTGATATTGTCAGATTTGGTTGACACTGTCATGTTTGGTTGGTATTGTCATGTTTGGTTGACACTGTCAAGTTTGGTTGATATTGTCATGTTTGGTTGACACTGTCTAGTTTGGTTGACACTGTCATGTTTGGTTGACACTGTCATGTTTGGTTGATATTGTCAGATTTGGTTGACACTGTCATGTTTGGTTGGTATTGTCATGTTTGGTTGACACTGTCAAGTTTGGTTGATATTGTCATGTTTGGTTGACACTGTCAAGTTTGGTTGATATTGTCATGTTTTCTTGACACTGTCAAGTTGGGTTGATAGTGTCATGTTTGGTTGACACTGTCAAGTTGGGTTGATATTGTCATGTTTGGTTGACACTGTCATGTTTGGTTGATATTGTCATGTTAGGTTGACGCTGTCAAGTTTGGTTGATATTGTCATGTTTGGTTGACACTGTCAAGTTTGGTTGACACTGTCAAGTTTGGTTGACATTGTCATGTTTGGTAGATGCTGTCAAGTTTGGTTGATATTGTCATGTTTGATTGATGCTGTCAAGTTTGGTTGATATTGTCATGTTTTGGTTGATGCTGTCTAGTTTGGTTGACGCTGTCATGTTTGGTTGATGCTGTCTTGTTTGGTTGACGCTGTCATGTTTGGTTGATGTTGTCATGTTTGGTTGATGCTGTCTTGTTTGGTTGACACTGTCATGTTTGGTTGACACTGTCATGTTTGGTTGACACTGTCATGTTTGGTTGACACTGTCATGTTTGGTTGACACTGTCATGTTTGGTTGACACTGTCATGTTTGGTCGCAGGCGGAGAAGTGTATTGATGAGACGCCAGCAGAGATGGTGTATCGCAGCACACTGCCCAACCTCCCACAGTACCTGGTAGGTGTCCTAGGAGCAGTCATTATTTCACCAACAAAATGCCAGTGAATATAGAACCATACTATCTTGAGAGGATTTGTGCACCCTGGAAAGATTTATAATTACTGACTGGCAATGTATGCAGTCAGTGACACTGTATGCAGTCAGCGACACTGTATGCAGTCAGTGACACTATCCAGAGTCAGTGACTACTGTATGCAGAGTCAGTGACACTGTAATGCAGAGTCAGTGACACTGTATGCAGAGTCGGTGACACTGTATGCAGAGTCGGTGACACTGATGCAGAGTCGTGACACTGTATGCAGAGTCGGTGACACTTGCAGAGTCAGTGACACTGTATGCAGAGTCAGTGACACTGTATGCAGAGTCGGTGACACTGTATGCAGAGTCAGTGACACTGTATGCAGAGTCGGTGACACTGTATGCAGAGTCGGTGACACTGTATGCAGAGTCAGTGACACTGTATGCAGAGTCAGTGACACTGTATGCAGAGTCAGTGACACTGTATGCAGAGTCGTGACACTATGCAGTCAGTGACACTGTATGCAGAGTCAGTGACACTGTATGCAGAGTCAGTGACACTGTATGCAGAGTCAGTGACACTGTATGCGAGTCAGTGACACTGTATGCAGTCAGTGACACTGTATGCAGTCAGTGACACTGTATGCAGGTCAGTGACACTGTATGCAGTCAGTGACACTGTATGCAGTCAGTGACACTGTATGCAGTCAGTGACACTGTATGCAATCAGTGACACTGTATGCAGACTCAGTGACACTGTATGCAAGTCAGTGACACTGTATGCAGAGTCAGTGACACTGTATGCAGTCAGTGACACTGTATGCAGTCAGTGACACTGTATGCAGTCAGTGACACTGTATGCAGTCAGTGACACTGTATGCAGTCAGTGACACTGTATGCAGGTCAGTGACACTGTATGCAGTCAGTGACACTGTATGTGTTAGTGCCCTGTAGCAATCAGCGTGATGTCAGACTCAGTGCTGTATGCAGAGTCAGTGACACTGTATGCAGTCAGTGACACTGTATGCAGTCAGTGACACTGTATGCAGTCAGTGACACTGTATGCAGTCAGTGACACTGTATGCAGTCAGTGACACTGTATGCAGTCAGTGACACTGTATGCAGTCAGTGACACTGTATGCAATCAGTGACACTGTATGCAGACTCAGTGACACTGTATGCAGACAGTAACAAATGAGTTCCAGATGAATACAAGTAGAAATGTTTGTTTGGGTGACAAATCCATTTTCTTGTGTAATTTCTCAAAATGTAAGAATTCCAGTGAAACTGTAGTGTTTGTTTGGTCTAAGTGAGTGTATGTCCTGTAGATTGCCCTGCTGAAGATACTCCTGGCTGCTGCCCCAACGTCCAAGGCAAAGACCGACTCTATCAACATCCTCGCTGATGTTCTGCCAGAAGAGATGCCGTAAGATAAATTTTTAATAGTCCCAAGTTTATTTAAACTCTATTTAAACTGAATGCTTCTGCCTATTCTTTGTGATTAATTTGTCATTTTTTGCATGTGGTTATTTCAAAGTGTTTTTAGGAAGTCTATTTTTCTTTATGTACAAATTTGAGCGAAACAAATACAATTGAAAATCGCATAAAAAGCATCCTTGCCTGTCAGGGCTGTTTGGCATGCAAAAGTAGCACTGGTCAGTCTCCTCTAGGTAATGCGGAAGTTAGCTTAGTCAAACTAGTAATTGACTGCACCACCCATGAAAACAGTGCAAATACCTGTCTAAATTTGAAGACGGATAAATTGCATCAGGGAATCCTGATATAATGACCCATTTACATCCTAAGCATTGCATGTAAAATGAACCACAGGTGGCTGAAATAAGTTTTATTATGATCACCAGACCAGCAGCCAACCACCGAAACAGTGTGCAATTTCATAGGCTGAGCGTAAAGTCAGAGTTTCACAAAGCAACCAGCCAGGGCTGCAGTTGGCTGGCATTGACATAATCAGCAGCAGCAACCCTTGGTGAGAAAGAAAAAAAATTTTGTGGCGAACAAATACATGATCTTGAATACTGGAATCTATAACATATGACAATCACCAAACATGTGCTTTGTACACAAGGGTGTCTTTCAACTATCCAAAAGTGCCAGGACAATCTCACAGCAGCTTGATCTGGGCTTGTGTGCTTTCTCCAAAGTTGCTTCCAAAAAACATGATGTGAACTTCCATTGCCATATCACGTGGAGCTGTTGTAACCTCCTCAACCTTCCCTCACACTGACGTTGACTAGTTGCCACTATTAGGTGTATCCAGGTGCTTACCTGTATGGTCTGTTACACCTCTGGTTGTATGTCACATTTGTTGCACCTCTGGGATAAAGCTTCTGCCAATTTAAGCTATATAGAAGTGGTTCGTCCACCTCCTGTCAGATCTACCAACATGTCCTGTCAGACAAGTCCCCATTGCATGACTATGTATCTGTGTTCATATCTTGTAAATGCCAATATGCACAAACATGGATAAATTACACTTATCTTAAACAATAAAATACTTTTATATAAACAACCAGATGTTCATGAGAACCATTCAGATACTAACAACACTCCGTGCTCTCACCATCTACTGGATAAGCATGTCTTTAAAGACTAAAAGTTGGGGTGTCGGGAAATGTACCCACTCAAAACATCACAGGCCCTGAAGGGTTAATGTTACAAGCAGCTGCATGTGGTGGCACTTCTCCAGTGGTCTATAGACTCTGATGTCTGTGACGTCTGTAATGTCTGTGACGTCTGTGACAGGACGACAGTGCTTCAGTCGATGAAGCTTGGAATTGATGTGAATCGTCACAAGGAGATCATTGTGAAGGCCATCACAGCCATGCTGTTGCTCATGTTGAAACACTTCAAACTCAACCACATCTACCAGGTGTGTGTCAGTCTCACTCCATTTTAGGGTCTAGACTTGTGTCTTCATCTGAGAATCGGTGGTAAAAACAACATGTTGTTTTCTTTTTCTGAATACAAAGTGCACAATTGGTAAACATGTCACACACAAAACATTGCATAAAATATAGGTGAAATTGTTAATCAAATAGTAATGTAAATAATAACTTACACCAAAATAAATAAAAAGCAACAATCGCTTTCACATGAGTTTGATATAATAATCAACAGGAAAACAATTCTGTAACTAATTATAACATTTAATGAATCATTTGTTTGCAGTTTGAGTACATGAGCCAGCACCTGGTGTTTGCCAACTGTATTCCTCTCGTCCTCAAGTTCTTCAATCAGAACATTGGCTCCTACGTCACAGCCAAGAACAAGTGCGTTCCATATTTACTCATTCTCCAGAATCTCGGTCCCTCTGGCGGTTTTCTTAATGAACATACTAAAAGTTTGACAATTAGAACAAGAATATCTTTGTTACAACCAGTTGATTTGGAGGTCACAGGTAGCCTTCCGTAACTGTCAATAAGTTATATTAAGGTATATTTGAAAAACGTAGTTTAGAAGACAAGATGTTCCATTTCAAACCACATAGATTTGTATTTTTTAATCACTGTAATTGACAGATTACTGAAAATTTCTCAGGATAGTTCTTTTTCCAACCAAAATTTTTCATGTCCAAAAACCAGATCTTTCTTTTTACCTGTAGAGGCTTTCGTCTTACGTTACACACCGACTTCTTCAGTACAAATGACGAATGACGTCATCGTACACGTGGGGTAGCTCATAGCCATCTGGATCAGAAAGACAAAGACACCAATGAACAGAGATGAGGGCAATTACTAGCTGCCCCACATGTACGATGACGTCATTCGTCATTAGTACTGAAGAAGTCAGAGTGTAACGACAGTGTCTACAGGTGCAAAGAAAGATCTTATTTTGGGATATGAAAAATGGAAACTTTTAACTGTAATTAACAGTTACCTTACACACAGTTGTCTCTCTAACTGCCATCTGGTCCAGTGTTGATACTTCCTATGTCTTCACTTGCAGCATCTCTCTCATTGACTTCCCGAGGTGTGTGGTCGGGGAACAGGCAGAGCTGACCGCAGAGAGTCTGGTTAGTTTCGCATTCCTGTTTCTTTTATTGAGGCTAAGATATTCTTAACTCCTGGCTGTCCAGTTCCCTCCCCCTGTCTGTGGTAGAGTAAACAGTGTAGTTTGTCGTAGACTAATTCCCCCTCGTAGATGCACCGAGTCTGTCACACTTCTATCATTTATATCTGTAGACCTATTTATGTATTGGAGCCACCCAGTCACTGATGAAGTGTGGGACGACATTTGCCTCATTTGTTCTTAATACCAAAGCTACACCTGCAAGATATTTTCTAAATATTTTATGCATATCTTCCTGGCACTGCTAAAGTCGAAGCAAATATTGCTATTTTAACGTTTCTGTATCCAATCAAACTAATACATTTTACACTGCAATCCCGGCTAACACAGTTACTGATGTGTAGTTCTTATCAATTTATCGTAATATGCATGTATACTTTAACAAAATTGACAAAGCAAAGAACATAGACACATTGCAAATAAACAAGTATCATGGATAATTATTAAGAAGAAGATAGGTGTCTACTCTCTACACTGATCCATCTTGTATGCCATTAAAACAGATATCCAGTTTGAAGCTTCCTTCCTACTGTTACCCGTAGTCTTCTGTCAGTCAGCCATGAATTAAATAATTTAACTAGCAAGTTATTGCAGTGACAGTTTGAGTAATTTATTTATTACATCATGTTAAAAACTATCAATGCCACATAATAACCCCAATACAGACACCAGGTGACCACTAGCAAGTGGTACCCGTAGTGACCGCTCTAACTGTGTCCACTGCATGACTGTGTTTCTCCTTGCAGGAACAATGTGTCACCTTGGTTAGTATGTCGTCGTGTCCTCTCTGTGTCTCTCTGTCTTCCTGCTTCTAACTCACCATGTAGTTCTTGGTTGCCACAGGTTGTCCCCTAAGTGTCACTTGTTACTGAGTGTCCTAAGATTGCTGTGTTGTAACTGGGACAATACAAATGCTTGTCTTTCTTTCAGCTTATTTATTGCCATGTGTACTTGCTGTGAGTTCTTTTGCGGGATACAGCCTGGGTATTATCTGATTTGGTTTGAGGGCATCTAGTCTTGCGCATCCTAGTTACATTCAAAGGAAAATAAAAGATATATCGTGTTATGAATAAATTAAGTTTAATAATAATTTAAGTAGCAAATGTTATGGAATCTATTGCTTCATGTGTAAAAATTTACTCTGGACTCCAGTTTGATCTAGAAGTATCTTTACAAAATATACTTTAATATACATATATTTGTGGTAATGTACTTGTATGCTGCTGGAAATCGCGAAAATATGAAAAACACTATCCTAAGAAAGTATTAAACCTAATCTTGATAACTGGTTGACAGTTGAACTGGCCTGAACCAGTACGTAACCCTAAAGTGCTTATCGTTGCCTATCTTCAGTTTGGGGGAAAAGGTGAAGAGATTGCTCCCGGGGAACAAGAGGGGTGTAGCCCATGGGGTCATGTCATGTGTGCCCTCATGGCTTTGTTACAAATCACTGGTTTTATTCTGGCTTTGCTGCTTAATATTTTTTATTTTAATGATCACATCATTTTTATGATTTCATTAAAATACTGTTAATTTATGGTTCAGTGGTGGTTTCAACAGTTCTTTTTGTCATTCTGTGTTGCTTTGTTTTTGTTTTCACTGACCTAATATGTGGCGTACACTAAGCACTGACATGTTGGTGTGATATGGCATCAGCCTTTAAATAAAAAATATAATACAAACCAAATAATAATAAATTATTATACATTAACAGTATGTAATAACATAGTTTTGGTATAATAAAAGAAACATGGTACATATTTCACCGAGAGGTGCTGCTAGCTGTTGACAAGTCAGTAACTAAACCATATTTCATGGTCAGCTCCATACAAGAGCTGTTCTTTACAGGGTTTCAAATAAGAACTTTTGACTTGAAAGTCGGAATAAGCCAGGAACTGTGTCCATCTCAATACCAGTTTACATTCCAGGTTGCCTCTGTAAATATGTCACCACCATCTCATAGGACAATGTTAAAATCGTTCTGTTTTCAAACTGTCCATATCATCAGCAGCTGTGTTTGTGTCGGTGGTGTGGCGTCATGTCTTCCCATCACCTGCATACTATTGTCATTCTAAGTCACTTGACAGTCTACCTGCCTGTATTAAGGATGTGTCAAGACATCAAACTCCAGCTGTGTTTCAACTACACCTGTGTCACTGTCAGTGTCATTGTGTCGGTGTCTGCTGTGTTACCAGGAGTCGGGGGAACATCAGCCGTACTGCTGGCGCAATCTCTTCTCCTGCATCAACCTGCTGCGCATACTCAACAAACTCACCAAGTGGAAGCACTCCCGCACCATGGTAAGTCACTCCCGCACCATGGTAAGTCACTACCGCACCATGGTAAGTCACTACCGCACCATGGTAAGTAAATCCCACACCATGGTAAGTCACTACCGCACCATGGTAAGTCACTCCCACACCATGGTGAGTCACTCCCGCACCATGGTAAGTCACTCCCGCACCATAGCAAGTCACTCCCTCACCATGCTAAGTCAGTCCCACCCCGAGGTAAGTCACTCCAACATCATGGTAAGTCACTACCACATCATGGTAAGTCACTCCTACACCATGGTCAGTCACTTCCGCACCATGGTAAGTCACTCCCACACCATGGTAAGTAACTCCCACACCATGGTAAATCACTCCCACATCATAGTAAGTCACTCCCGCATCATGGTAAGTCACTCCCACATCATGGTAAGTCACTCCCGCACCATGGTAAGTCACTCCCGCATCATGGTAAGTCACTCCCACATCATGGTAAGTCACTCCCACATCATGGTAAGTCACTCCCACATCATGGTAAGTCACTCCCACATCATGGTAAGTCACTCCCGCACCATGGTAAGTCACTCCCTCATCATGGTAAGTCACTCCCACATCATGGTAAGTCACTCCCACACCATGGTAAGTCACTCCCACATCATGGTAAGTTACTCCCACATCATGGTAAGTCACTCCCACATCATGGTAAGTCACTCCCACATCATGGTAAGTCACTCCCACATCATGGTAAGTCACTCCCACATCATGGTAAGTCACTCCCACATCATGGTAAGTCACTCCCACATCGTGGTAAGTCACTCCCACATCATGGTAAGTCACTCCCGCACCATGGTAAGTCACTCCCACATCATGGTTAGTTACATCCTCACAGTTGTAAATCACTCCCGCACCAGAATAAGTGACATATGCGAACATAGAACAGTAAGTCAATCCAGCACTTATGGTAATGTTTTACGTAACTGATAGTGATTAATATTCATGTGTACGTAATAATGACGTAATCCAACTGCACAGCTTTTGGCAACTAACACACCTATATATGTCAACTAACACACCTATAGATGTCAGCTAACACACCTATAGATGTCAGTTTTGTTCTACTCTGTCATCTTGTGAACCACAACATCATATTTGATGATGTTACAGCATACATCTGCCAGACTCTGCAGTGTGGCTGTGTTGCTTCCAGATGCTGGTCGTGTTTAAGTCTGCCCCAATCCTCAAGAGGGCGCTGAAGGTGAAGAACGCGATGATGCAGCTGTACATCCTGAAACTGCTCAAGATGCAGACGAAGTATCTCGGGCGGCAGTGGCGCAAGAGCAACATGAAAACTATGAGCGCCATCTACCAAAAAGTTCGGCATCGGCTCACGGATGACTGGGCGTATGGCAACGGTGAATGCCTCGTTTGATTTAGACAAAAATTTAAACGCATCTATGGCTTTGGATAACACTTTCTTCAGCTCCCATTTCTGTGCTCCACGAACTGACCTGTGATATATTGTTGGATTCCACATGATCTCTGTTCATTCGTAAAATCAATCAAGTTAGATGTCACATAGTACATGAGATATCATAGGATTACATAGATCTGTGTCACTTGTGGTTTTGTGTAAATGTAGGGCTACTACTCTTTGACTCTATATTGGAATCAATTTATGAAAATACTTCACTTTAAAATTTACTGCAGAAATATTTTTCTAACAGTTAAATGCACGTTTAAAAATATGAAGATTATAATTGTTATTACAAAGATGTATGGATGTGTAACTAAATTATAGCCATTTTGGAATATACTTTAGAAATGATAATAATGTATGATTTATAAATCAGTGGTCTATATGGAGTGTCTGTCCTTAAATACCACGGCCTTGTTTCCTTCAGATATGGACGCGCGGCCCTGGGACTTCCAGGCTGAGGAGTGTGCGTTGAGGGCCAGTGCCGACCGCTTCAACAATCGTCGCTATGGCACCGACCCCATTGACCCCGAGTTTGTGCCGGTCGACAACTGTCCACAGAGCGTGCTCGGACAGGAGGTGGAACTGAGCGATGAGTTCAAACAGAACTATGAACGCTGGCTTGACATGGAGGTCTTCTCAACACAGATAGACTGGGACCAAGTCATCAGTCACTGAACACTGCCACATCAGTCAATGGATGCTCCCTTAAGCATCAAGTATTGAATTCTCCCTTGTACATCATTCACTGAATGCCTTATTGTGCATCAGTCACTGAACACTCCCTCATACATCATTCACTGAATGGTCCATTGTATGAGTTACTGAATGCTCCCTTAATATTTTGAAACGCCTAAAATTCTCCCACTGTGCAGTGCTACCAAATAACGACTTTCTCATTATGCCTATATTGCCCATATGCAGAATTGAAATCTGGTGTCAAAGCAGTACAGTTTTAAACGTTTTGCTATCTGTGAACTACTGCATTCAGTCGTGAGTTAGAAACTGATTTTTACAAGTTTGTCTCTGGCTAACTTTGAGAATGGTATCGTGTTGTTAAATTGTTTTCTGTTAACTGGAGGCCAAGACAAATGTGGATCTCGTGATATGGGGATTAGTTTAGATTGTGGTCTCTTGGTGGCAGTCTGTGGGGAGTAAGACGCTTGTGAGAAGGCAAGTGTTTGTTGTGCACAAGTTGTAGTGCTAGTTAGTGACTACAACGCAGACACTAACGTTTTGTTAAATGCCAGTTGAGATGAGAGACAGAACAGGTGAGGCTCGTTTCTATGCGTTTTATTTGTAAGACTATTTATTTTAGCAAAATATTAGTTTAAAGTAAAATATGTTGTGGTATAAATGCTGCCCATTAGAGTGTACATTGTGTTTGCATGTTTAATGAGTGAGTAGACGCTAACAGTGACAATAGTTTGTATATATTAAACCAATCATCAAATGTAATTTTGTGTTTATTGTTTGTAATGCTATTATGAGGACATTGTTGTGGCTTTTAAATTGTATATTACACAAATCATATCATACAATTCCAATTGTAAGAAAACCTATCGAACTATTTTCAGCATTTATTTGTTGTCCCTGTAGCTGCACCGACTCTGGAATATGGTTCCTCTTAACCTCGCTTATCCATCATAGGTCCAATGTATCAATGCCCCTGTTGACAAATAAAATATTGCCACCGACTCCGAGATCAACTAACCCTTTTGTTTTGATGCACTTTTGAGCTTGGTTTCCAATGATTTAGACAAGAACAAGAAAATATTACTTAATTAACTTATTATTACAGTCGGGTCTCAATTATCTGCATGTTCCAAAGGTTTTTGGTCGCATAAACAAAACGTGGATGGTTCACACACAAAATGGATTGTGAAACAACTGAATTATTGATGACCAGATAAACAAGACATGACTATTATTAATGTGCAAATACCATTTTGCACCAACACTCGTATAACTGAGTAAGCTGTAGTAATGTTGAGTGAATCAACTTTCCCGTGGTTCAAAATGGCAGTACATTATATAGGATTTGAACGCGGGTTCTCTTTCCTGTGATGCTCTAGTTGGTGGTGTAGCGGCACTCCTAGACATACGGAACCATTCAAACATGAAATCAACAGTTTGATGACAGTTTATTCAGTATAATTGTTATCTAATATGTACTTAAATTAACATATATGTCTGGATAAAAAATATAGGCTCTACTGTTCAGGTCAACCAAACAACTATTACAGCTTGATTCTTCAAAGCGTCATCATAATACACACATGAAAATGTTACTTCTTTGCAGTTCTTTGAAAGAAACCGAGTAGGCAGAATAAGCCTACTTATAGCACTAGGTATTTTCTGGATGCAACAAGAATAAAGATTCTCCTCCGAAGTGGTGCATCACAAGCTATACAAGACACTAACTTAACATACAGTACAAAAGGATCAATAAGACACTAATTAAGATACAATACACAAGATTTGGTCTTCTCGTAAGTACAGCGTATGTACAAATTTGTTGCCTCAACGTAGATCAAAACGTTTTCAAAATGCAAATTGGCACCATTCAGAAAAATGCAGTTTAATAGAATCTATATAAGTTTTGTGTGTATTCTACACTGATCGATTAACAACTTAACAGACATTTTATGTTAATTCACCATAACCAATTTCAATATCCCCTCTCATTCTGCCGTGATAAACATTGTGGTCTATTTATATCTCTAAAAATACTGCACATTAACAGACGAGAAATATATTTTCTTCAAGAAGAAAGTACTTTATAAAGCACATGGAAATCTATTAAAAATAAATAGTGTTCATTCTATCGACTGCTGCATCAATGGCTTCTCAAATACAGCATTTAGAAACTGTTTCGACTCTCAGCACCTACAATCATAGTGATCATGTATAAATATGCACACATTTCTATAATCAGCTAATTACTGAACTCCCAAACCACCTGATGCAGGAAATTTGAATCGGATACACTGATCATTCTATTTGCTACAATGACGTTGATCTGACTGTGTCGGTCTGTTACAGACAGCCAAAAAATGCTGACTTTACCGCCACAAAAACAAGATATCAAATATCTAAAAACAGGAAATAACTGTTTGGCAAATGACTGTACCACCACCTTTCCATGTCACTCAATCCTAAATGTTCCCTGTATAAAACTCATAGCAAGAGACGATTTGGTGTACGCAATGTACACAGAACATAGCAGTATTGTGGCTCATGCATAGTAAATAAACATGCAGTAACAAGCACATCAGGTCCAACCGTACAGTAGATCTACTGATGTAATAAGCACTCCGAGATAAACATGCAGGTGTTGATAAACGTTGGTGTCAACTGCAAATGAAGGAATGACCGTGCCGAGTTTGTGCGAAACTCTGGTTAAATAATCGTTAACTCTGGGGTGAGTTTCCTTCTAGTCCAACGTTGTTTGAGATACGTTTCTGCCAAAGACTTTGTCAGAAGCCTTGTCAACACAGCAGCAGAATTGACATGTTTTGTGTAGTGTTCACAGGTACATTCCCATGAAGGCATGCAGACCAGTGAAATCTTGCTGCGTCTGTTGTTGCTGCTGTTGTTGTTGCGGTGGTTGTTGTTGTTGTTGCGTTGACGGCTGCTGTGGTGGGGGTGGAGAACTCAGTTGTTGTGGGTGCACCGAGGGGGGCTGTGGGGTGGAGGGGTGTGACGGATGGGGTGAGGGCTGGGGCGCTGGGTATCCCACAGGAGTCATGCCTCGCTGCTGCGCATTCATGTCCAGTGGCGACCTCTGGTGATGATGCTGCGTCATCATCGTCGACGGCAACATGTGCGGGACCATCGTCGGCAGGCTGTGGGGATCCATCATTAATCCGAGTCCACGACTGTCAACGGTGCTCACCCCTCCCATCGATACACACGCTGCTGCCGCCGCAGCTGCTGCATTTGATATGGCATCTATACACCCCCTCCCAGGTGGCAGCATGTGTTGTGGGGGGATCTGGTGTGGCATCATCGTCATCGGACTCGAAACAATGGCCGATGACGAGTTGGTAATGTTCGAATTTTCGTAACTCACGATGCTCGGCTCAATGGCCATGTTGGTAGTCCCTGTGGTGTCACACGTTGTGTTGAGCAGGTAGCTGTAGTTCGGGGGCGCGGCAGTCCTGTTTGCCCCGCTCTGGACGTACTGCGATGCCCCGGACAGGTTGGTGAGTGTGTAGTGGGAATACGGGGCGAGACTGCGGGACACGTTGCCTTGGTCGGGCGTGGTCGGTTGGATCGTGATGTGGGCCTGCTGCATCTGGGCCTCTGCCTGCTCCTGCGACATCCCGGGGAACGCATTCGGGCTGAAGCTCTGCCGCCGGGGCTTACGCGGCTTGAAGGGAATCTTCACCGTTGACTCGGGGCTGTGGTATTTGAGGGCGTGCTCCTTCAGCTTGTCACGCCGCGTGCTGCTGTACTCACACTCCCCGCACTTGAACGGCTTGTCGTCCAGGTGGATGCGCTCGTGTCTCACCAGGTGGCTCTTCTCGACAAATGCGCGACCACACATGCTGCAGATGTGACTGCGGATGCTCATGTGTGAGCGCATGTGACACGCCAGCTGACTCCGCTTCGGTGTCATGTACTTGCAGTTCGGATATTGGCAGTGGAAGACATCTCCTGTTGTACGCAAAACAAAAACAATCACGACATGAATAATGTTTCAGACAATTATTTCAGGTTCTTTTTAGATTTCTACTGGACACCATGAGTCAAAATATCTCAAAACAATTGCAACACATGTTGCTATTAAAACTTGGTACATATTTAGATTTGTTTTCCCAAATTGGACAACATTTTGCATTCGTGTAATGAAACTGTTAGACCCACCAGCTTCTTAAAAGCCAATATGACAATTATGAACATGCATCTTGCATAATCATGGACCTTCAAGTAAAGACATTATTTGTCCCCAAAAAGAACAAGAAAATATTATTTAATTATGTTTGGCAGTATGCTTTAATTGCTTTTCAAATAGCAAACATAACTTAGTAAGTACTTTAACGTCATTGTGCCCCACAAATACAAAAAGTATAAGTACAAACTCCTATGTACATGACACCATCTTACAAGTAATAATTATGACTAAGTACACCAGGGCTTTATGCAGGACCAAATTATTACCAGTCAGACATGTTTTGGTGGACACATGGATGTTAACTATGAAGCCAGTTTACAAACTTTAAATGGATGACTACAAACACATATGTGACATAATTTTACACTCACTTTTGAGGCATAACTGAAAATTTTTGCTCCTTCATTTTTTTACAGGTCCACCCATAGTTCTACCCATCCACAATGGTTTTTACCCGTCCAAATGATCGGTGGACGGGTCTCTGCATAAGGCTATGAAGTACACACACAAAATTTGAGAACAGCCGGTGCAACAAACCTGTATGTATACGTTTGTGTGCGATGAGGTGTGACTGGTATTTGGTGTTGAAGCCACAGGTGTCACACAGATAAGGCCGGTGGTCGCTGTGGGTGACACTGTGCTGCTCCAGTGTGCCCTTCGTTGCAAAGCAGCGCTCACAGATGATACATTTGAATGGTTTCTCACCTGGCCAACAGAGGAAAGTACATGATTCTTAGTCAGAAATTCAATACTTTACTGAAGAAAACTTCCATAGCATACATGACTTTTAACAATGGGGTAATCTGAATATGTTTTATTTTATACTCAAAATTATCATGCAAAATTAATATAAAATGATTAGATACAAAAAAGAATTATTTAATCACATCATGTAATCTAATTTACTAGTCATCAATAAAGAAAAAGAATGTTATCTTGCATCCTAAGTAATACATTTGTTTCTTAATCTCCCCTTTCATTACATGTATGAAAATTAACTGTATATGGGTAACATGTTCTTATTTAAATAAAAAAATTATTACTTTACATTATACCTGAAGATGCAAATCAAATAAAATAATATATAAACAAAAAACTTCATACATATACAGGATTCATCTGATTCTTTGGACAAAATTACCAAGCACACAAATTTTTAGATTGCAATTACGCCTACGCCCTGCACTCAGAACTTGTGACTTTTCTTGTATTGTCACAGATGCAGACACAAACAGAAGCAGTGCTCACCTGTGTGACAGCGCAGATGAGTTGTGAGGTTGTTCTTGGTGCGGAACCTCATGTTACACACTGTGCACTCATACGGCCTCTCGTTGGTGTGCACCATGCGATGATAGAGCAGCGGTTGTATTCGGTCGGCGGTGTAGTCACAGTCCTCATTGTCACATTCGAATGGTGGTCCGGGGAAATGTTCCTTCATGTGAAGATAGTACTCCCGGTTCCACATGCTCTTGAAGGTGCACACGCTGCAAGCGTACGTCGTGTCATCGCGGTGCGCATGCTCCAAGTGGTGATCGAGCTTTGTAGTACTCATTGTGACATAGAAACACTTTGGACAGCTGAATTTCTCATGTAGTTTTCGTTTGCGTCCACGTTTCTTCTCTTTTGATTCGCCGTCTGGTCCGTCCGGTCCTTCCCCATCGCTTGGCGAATAATCTTGGTCGTTTTCGTCTTCAAATTGTTCATCTTTTTCATATATGTCATCGTCATCATCATAGTTTGTGTTTTCTCTCTCAGCGTCACCTCTATGTGGGTTCTCAAGTTTGGCAGAGGGCTCTGCTGAGGGCTCCGACAGCTTAGTATGCTCCGTCTTGATTGGCTTCTTACAAGACAACTTTGGTGGACGGCCTCGCTTCTTTGGCACACGCATTTCCATCTTGATTTTTGATTTGGGAATACGCACTTTCACTGGGATGCCTTTTCTTTTGTGCTTGGCACGCACGTCATATTTTTCCCTCAAGGCCTGCATCGTATCCTTCCGATCTTGCTCTTCTTTAGCAGCCCTCATTTCCGCATCCCTCTGTGTCGTCGCTGTGTCCGTCTTTTCATCCTCGTCATCCACAGACTGATCTATGTGTAAACTACGAGCAAATACTTCATCTTCAGCATCATAATCGTCAGTGTCAGAGTCCTCGTCCATTGCATCGTAGCTCCCATTCATGGCATCTTCACAGTCATTCTCTTTCTTCTCCATCTTTGTTTCTGTCGGACCACCACACGATGACGTGTTATTGTTACATGCAGCATTTCTTGCTGATGATGGCAGTGTCTTTTCACTGGGTGTTACATCCGTGTTTACTTTCTCCTCATCACATTGTTCCAGTGTATGATCTTTAAGTCCCCCGATGGCTGCGGAGACAGCAAGATGCATAAGCCGGTTGGTTTCCAGTGCAGGTCCCTGCACAAGTTTGTCCTTCAAGTGGTGCATTGTCTCGGTATAGCCTTCGGGAAGCACATGCACACTGTCATGTAATGTCTGCAGTATGCTATACATGCACCACTCACTGCTTGCAAACAGTGGGTCGTCAGACAACATCTTACACACTGAATACATGTTCACCTTATCCCACAGGATGAAGGACAACAACATCTGGTACTTTGGCACCCGCTCTTCAAGGTAGCGACGTGTCCACCGATTGATCAAATGAACCTTCAGCTCCTCGACAAGTGGCAAGGACTTGTTTGACAGGAATGCTTCCATGCGTCCGACAGGAAACTCAAGTACTTCATTCTGTTCGATCACTTCAATAATGTTAGCAAGCATGTATGCTTCTGCCGTCTTACCCAGCGTCTGCAAACCACATCTTTCAGCCAACTCCTTAGTCCAGAAACAGTTCCCTGGGTACAGATTCCGTTCCAAGTATTCACTGCAGTATGCTTTCAGCTTAGAAATCATGAACTGGTTGGAGAGTTTCAGCAACTCAGCAACTATGTTCAAGTCAATTATTATTTTTCCTGTGTAAACATAGTCGAGCAACATTTCAAAGACCTTGTGATCTGTACAGTTGATGGTCATGTGTTCTTTGGCAACCTTGTTCATCTTGAGCATCGAGTCAAAGTATGGACTGCATGCAGCAAGTACATTGCGATGTGCCAAATACTCCTGGTCCTTCAGATGGAAAATCACATCACAGAATCTTCCTTTATCTTTCTGCATCCGTATTTTATCAAGAATAGCATTAGCCTGTTGGTTTTCTGTAAAGTTCATTGCAGTTGGTGAATCCATTGTTGTTTGTGCTGTACAAAGTATGTGTTTGGTGCAAACAATGTTTTTTCAAGTTTCAACAATGAGCTGCAATTGACTGAAACAGATGCAGCTTGGCAATTACTACACTGTGATCAATAGCATGGCTGCCGGTTCCCTGGCTCTGCATCTCACTCTCACTGGAAGTTGGGGATTCTTTTCTGCAATTTAACGATGCGCCGATGTAGTTATGCTTAGACAAATTTATTCCAAGAAGGATGACATGCTCGACACAAAACCGACATGCTGTTTCTGATGATATCAGCTGAGCGGCGATACCAGTCTTTTGTACAGACCTAAGTTTCAAATTCCGGAAGTAGCGATATTTGTTTGCATAAATCCGAGGGGCACCGTCCACTGCCACATCCCACTCTTTTGATTCCTTTTGTTGACTTCTATTTATGTCAACTAACTGCGATAAATAAATGCACAACATACAGTAACACAGTACGAACACAGCTAGCCCATGTTTCGTGGAATAAGTATCGATGTAAATAGTGAAACTAAAAACATCGAACTTTGCAACCTTTCACAACGAAAACATTTCTATTGCCGCCATGTTAGATTACTCGAAAACGAGGCTTGGGAGATGAGAGTAAATTATTAATTTTAGCAAGTTTAATGACTAAGAACTCTGAATAAGTTCGTAAGAATTATTTCGATGGCCGTAAAGTCAACAGTACGATAAAGTGGCTAACTTTGTATGCGTTAATTGGAACCACGTGACCGTGTCCATGACATTGGCGTGACGCTTTGGAGCGCAAGCACCGCTTCCCGAAGTAGGCGGAGCGGTGCTGGTGGACGCGACGATGGCATTGGCCGGGTGATTGGCATCATTGCGTAAGATGTGTGTCTCTTGTAGGAGGTGTTTAGCAGCGCGTCATACAAAATAACAAGCGTCACATTGTTTGCTAGGACATGGATCAGTTATACCAGGCTTAGTTCTAGATTTTTTACACTGTTGACTTTTATCATCGACAAGGCTAGACTCGCACTGCAGACGCGAAACACGCCTGTGCTGTAGCCCGTGGCAGTACTTGAGGATACCAGCCTCATTGCCAACGGCAACGGCAACAACGGTAAGTACAGTGTTAAGTTCGCTCAAGTTAATGGGCGTGGTTTTGTGAATTATATATAATTTATGATTATTCAAACTATTTCCTTCTTCGGATAAATGTAGTCGACGAATAACTCCTAACTAACAGCCATGGGCAGGCCTAAAAAGTTAATAAGTTACAATTAAATTACACATCGTAAGTCGTAATAGTTAGCCGTAATTCCGTAAAGTAATTATTTGGTAGGGCCTACTTTAAAGTTTAAATAAAGTGCTTGGATGTTTTGGTGATATTGATTAATTTGTAATATACAGTGGCAGAATTATGTTCATACATAAATACTAAAACAGTTGTTGAGTAAGTCATTGTCGAGTAAGTCAAGATGGTACTTGACTGAACATAATGGAGAATGTTTGACAGCTGATAAATTGAACTTTATGATCTCATAAAAAAATCAAATATGTTAAAAAAAATTCCCCGTGTATAGTATATAATGTAGTCTGTAATGTATATAAAATCGGTAGTGCCCAAAAGGGAATTTTAATATAATATGTAGTTTAGCAGTCCCAACATATGTTCCTTAAACCAATCCTTGCACACCAGGGGTCACTGTGGCTGACTTCATACAGTAGCCCTGGCACATTCTTTAGCAAAACTCCTTGTTTAACCTCAGTCAATCAAATCACTCACAAGACGCCTGCATGGTAGCCTTCCGGTCATGTGATATAATTTGGGGTGATTTCAGCCACACACTGGTTGTGTTCCATGCAATGTTTAAGAAGTGAATCGGTCATTATATTGGGATTCTCATTAGTCATATCCGTCTTCAGATTGGGGTGGGTATCTGTGCTGTTCCCACGGCTGATACAGTAGTGTTAGTAGTTGCTATAATTTTATGGTTCAACTCAGCTCATTTAGTCACTTTCACAGTTTGCCAGGGGTGCTGTAGTGTGAGATACCACTACTGTTCATGCAGTGGACATTCTACATAGACTCTCCAAGTCATAAAAGAGGATGGCTATTTATTAGCCAGTGCTCAACATTCCTAAAGGAAGTTTGGGCAGTAACTGATTAATCCAACTTGCCCAGAAAGAGCCGGTTAAAGAATGGGAAGAATTGGTGGCCTCACAGAACCTCACTAACTAGGGTCATTGGTCACTACTGAAATGTCCATGTAGAGTGTGTTGAGGTACATTCTACCAGGTCACTAAGGTCAGGTGCTCTGTTGCTGCCACCACTTTTACCCAGATCAAGGACTGACCAGATCATGACGAGAAAATAGTAGCAAACTTCAGACGAGGTGACAAAATATAGAATCTATGGTGGCACTATGGTCCAATCATCTGACGAAATTTGGATGCCAGAGAACCTTGTAGTTGGTGGTGTTAGCATCAAGCCAATTTTATCTGTCAGCAACTTGGGAACTCACTTTGATACTAAGATGAACATGGGGCATCACGTTGATGCTGTTTTCCAGTGCAGTGCCCCGCTGTTGGATCTACCCTGATATCACCTGACATTGGCAACATACCTGGAGTAGCTACACATTTCTGGCAGCTGCTTGTTCATCTGTACAGTTTAGTTTCATCTGTGTCCGGTGTACATACATTTCACACAACCAGCCTTGTTCAGGGAAACCATAGGAAATCCATGCATGGCTCAAACTGCCCTTTCCATGACAATCCTTTGATGACCTAATTTAATTGACAACCAAAGGCAGTACTTTGGCATGCACACAAATTTATGGCATTGTATGAAATGCAGTGCACATTTTGATAATTTGTTAACAGTTTCTTTAAATTTACTACACCTTGTGTGGTTGAATTTCTAACTGTTGCCAATAGATGTTTTATACCCATGTTAATCCCTCTTTTGTTGTCATTTCTGGTGCAGTGTGAAACTGTGAATTGTGATTCACACTTGCTAATTCCAGGCAGTGTGACATGCTAGCACACGTCATTGTTTGTGACATAATACTAACAGAGTAATTAGTCAGAGATCAGTTCAAACACATTGAGTTATTTCAATGAATAACAAGTAGTGTTTGCATTGTCCAATCAATTTACCAAAGCTGTTCTGTGAGTGATGTGATTGTGCTGCTTACTTCATCTATTATACATTTGTTTAGCCCTCGAGATACCAGCTTGGTGAAGCTAATGTTGGTCAACTGGAAGCAGGAGAAAGTGGACAGTTGTTGACTTGGTTAAGTTTTCTCAAATCGTGTAACTAAACGTTTATATAATTGATTGACCACAGTATACACATATCATTTGTTTTATTTGGCTACATTTCAGAATTGTTGTTGATGAATTTCAGGGCCATACTGTCCCGTCATTATAAAATCCTGTAAATGCTTTCACACAACTGAACAGTGATGGAGCATGGTATATGTAATTGCCTATAGGGGGATGAATAAAGTTTTATTGTATTGTTGTATATAATAGGGGATCCTGTTTGAAGTAATGCCATACAAGATTAGGACCTTTGGGTAACAATTTTTTGATATGTGAAGTTTTTAAAAGCATTAAGCACTGATTGGTCACCGTATCAGGGCAAGACATGTGCCATGATATCCACAATGTTATTTGAATAATATTGTCCAGTCTTTCGTTGCATACAGGCCCATCTGTAAACACTTGAAATTAAAATGTTAATTTTAGCGAGGATAAGAGTACTGTAATTACATCGCTGAGGAGTAATTTAATCCCCGTTCCGCCGTTCGTGATGTTTATCTCATAGCATGTGCAATGCACTTCATGCATGCATAGTCAATATTTTAGTGCAGTTAATCTGATATTGGAATAATGACTCCAGGAGTCCAGGGTTACTCCATTAATACTACAAAGAAGGTTTAATTACAGACAAGTTTCTGTTAGCCACATATTACATTGGTCACTTTTTTCCCAATTCGTGCAGATAATATAATATGAAAGGTGACTCGTGTAGGGAGTTTTTATATCACTATCTGGAATATCTGGTTAATCAGCGTTTTATGTCTTTGTGAACAGTGTACTTGAGCTAACTTGTACCTGGCACTACGGATACTACCTTGATAATAAGTATGCTTTGTCTTTATATTACATTGCAGTTCTAAACATGTTTTAACATCAGTGCCACCCACAAATGCACAAACAGATTTATGACTAGATGTTGTTTACAGAGTATTAATTACATCCGCTGTGTGTGGCTTCAGGTTTATATTTCAGTACAATGTGCAAGACTTCACATGTCTCGCGCATGCGATGTCCAATGGCGTTCTTCAGGGTGGTCTCGTGTATGAATGCTGGTCTAAGAATGGCAGTATTTGCATATCCAAAGCTGTGCTGTTACTGTGATAAACTCAGTTGTTTAAAAGTAGGTTAATTACAAACGCAGGTCGAGTCGCATGTCAGGTCAAAGTTGACCGTCTGTTGGCAGTAGATTGTACACAATAAAGGTTGACCGTCTGTTGGCAGTAGATTGTACACAATATTGGCCGGTATCACAACCCCGTCGGCTGTATATTGTCTGCTAACTCACTGCACTTATATGTTCGATATACTGAGCCATGTATATAATCACCACACTGGAATAACTCCTTCAGAAAGTAGCACTCAAGACACAACTTGATTTCATGATATGGTCCTATATTGTACTGTATGCCTGTCTAGAATTTGTGTAATTTATAATAATATATTTTATTTAATATAGCGCCACATCCAATTTCAAATTGTTCGTGGCGCTTTACATACATTAAAATCCTAAAATACAAATACACACCAGAAGAAAAACACATAAATATACAAGTGACATATAAACAATTAAAAAAATATACATATAATAACTCAAATTATTTAAGCTGAATAAATGTATATATGTATAATAAATGTATAAATAGGTTAAATAAAATATCGATAAAAGTACATAAACATTAAACTAAGCCGCGAGAACAGTCAGAAGAAATGTGTCTTTAGGCGTGCCTTGAAGGTGGCTAAACAGGCCAACGTCTTAATGTCGTATGTACTCAATCTGCTTTTTTCAGGGTGTGGTAACCGGTGATGGTGTCATCGCTGACGTCAGTGACTCGTTGTGTCATCCATCTCAGTGTCACCAGTGTTGACCTGACTTTGCACCATCACGCTGTTGCAGCTTCATTCCTCGTCCACATGGATCTATGACTCATAGTGACGCCGTAACCATGGTAATGCTCAAGAGTTTATTATTATATCATACATTTTTGTATGGTGATATGGAAATAGATAGTAACATGGAAAAAGTGGACAACATTGTTTAATAGTAAACAAGGTTGTTGGGAACACATTAATGACAAGTTATGTGACTGGAGTTTTAACACCCTGCAAAGGCCTAGTCCTGTATCTGGAAGAAGAAAGAAGAATATTGAACTTTATTTAACATAACCATATACACAATGCAGTAGTAGCTCAGCTCAGTACTGTACATTGTAATTGTTTATATCATGTTTGAACCAAACACAGCAATAGCAATCAGTTTACAAATAAGTTGAGAGGAAATGCATAAAGTTACAAAACTTATATATTTTGTTTCCTGTAATTTGACCCAGGCTGTTCCATGTGAGAGAACTGTCTGCAGATATTCAGCAGGTGTTGGCTTCAGTTCAAACATTTTGTGCACGATACAATTTGTAATAAAAACAACAACAAATTGGTGTAAGACATTACAAATTATAAACCATAAAATGGTGTGCATATACAAAATTTAAGCCAATACAAGCTAAACTAAATCACTGGACGCATTTGTGTTTGGTTTTGGTTCTAACCACATCAGCTAAAGGAAATGATTTATACGTGCTGTATACTCAGTGGCGGTTAGTCAGAAGATATCAGTTTATTTCTACAGTTCATGACACATGGCGCTGATAAATCAACGATCACTCAAGCATATATTTAATACAACATGTCCTGTATGTATTAGATAAACAGCTGAGCAAGTCTGGGCCTGCAGACTAGTAATATGTTGAATTGACTTCTGGTTGCCACTTGCCACACACAGAATACAATGACAAAAGCCGTGGGATTAATGTCTGATGACAGAAGAGGTGTGTTTATTAACATGAGAAACACCGTATCCCGGCATTAGTGTGTCGTGCGGCGTCGTCCTTGCAAATAAGCCACATCATTTTGTGTAAATGTTGGCGTTGTGTTGTAAACTTTGGCTTATCATAAGAGTGTCTGTCATAATTCAGGGACACCGTGTGGGTGTTTGTGAAAGCGGGCTCGATTAGACAGTTTACACTGTCCCATGAATTTGTCAATTTAGCTAGAACTGAACCCAAGTAACATTATGTTTTAGATTAAACTAAAATGTTTAAGAATTTTTTAAAATCCATATTTATATGCAGTAGGGTTGCCAAAAAATAATACAGGTGAATCTCTCCAAAGAGGGGTCTGTTTTGATTGATATAATACAAAGGATATATGGCATATTGAAATTCTTCTAAGAGTTCACCACAGAAATGTCAGCAGTGTTGATTGTTGTAGTACCTGATGTTTTGTTATCAATTCTTTGTAAAACCTTTTTCACATTAAAGTTATCTTTGTTTTTGTACATTTCAGCCAGGTGCCTTAAAGAAGAAAGGCTCAAAGTCAAGCAAAGGGGTCAAGAGCAAGGGAAGCAAGGGAGGGAAGGGGAAGAAAAAGAAGGGATCTTCTTCTTCCAAGAAAGGCTCCCGTCATGAATCTGCTACTACAACCCAGACCCGGGAAGTGGACATGCTCGACCCGGCAGCAATGTTCAATCTTTACTACATCGCACACGGGGCTGTGGATGCGTTGGAGATACGTGGCTTCGGCTGGGCAGATGCTCCGAAAAAGAAAGGGAAGAAGAAAGGGAAGAAGGGAAAGAAATAACGACAACACCATGGAAATAAGGCACAAACTGAACCCAGTGGCACAATGTCAGTGCGAAACAGAACAACGGCAATGACAAAGGTGCAACGAGTTTAAGTTGTGAGACCGACTTTCCGTGGTGACAGTGTATGCACAACAATAAACTATCATTATATATTATATTGCAAAAAAAAACAGTAATATTAATAGTATTATGGTATGTTACGTATTAGTTTATATAGGCCTACATAATTGTTTGTGTGTCCGTGTGTTACACGTTTTATTTTTGTTGGGCCAGTATCTAATTAATAGGTTTGACTCAATTAGCTGAAAATCACTATTTTAATTTATGATAACATCTTAGCACATCGTTGGAGATGCCGCCGGTAGGGGTCAATTAAGTAGTTATCATGTTCGCTAGATGGCAGCACCAAATGCTATGCAGGTTGGCGCCATTAAATTACTATTCCGGCAGGGAAATTCTTTAACGAAATAATAATATTTACCTAAGATATATAATTATATTTCATATTGTCATTGTACGATTTGCTTGGAGAACGTAAGTTACGCTTTTGCTGATAAACGGCACATAACATGCAATGATCTGCCTTCAAGTGCCAAAAAGATTTTGTATCAACGTTTGTGAGACGGTGGCGTTCGTTATGCTTGGGAACCGAACATAACTGTGTGAAATGACTGTACATATGCAACATGTAGTGTCGTTTGTGATAGATTTGTGTGAAATCATGCAACTTTTTTTGCAAAAAGAACAGTTATTTGTATAATGCTGTACATTC
This sequence comes from Ridgeia piscesae, assembly GCA_025642075.2. Taxonomy (NCBI): domain Eukaryota; kingdom Metazoa; phylum Annelida; class Polychaeta; order Sabellida; family Siboglinidae; genus Ridgeia; species Ridgeia piscesae. The sequence continues at coordinate 1,112,190 of JAODUO010000211.1, read as the reverse complement.
TGTATCATTAACACAGCTATCGTTCATGTGTAATTGTGCGTCGCACAAAACGTTTTTAAGTGTGACGAATAAATAAACGAATGAATATATACAGACTCTATGTGGTTTTCAATACTGTGATAATATTAGCTGTTCGATCACTGGCGACAACTGAATGATACAGACAGACACAGTCTAGACTCAAGACTTGGACAATGACGTCGTCATACATGCAGTATAGCGTTACCAATCAAGCGAGATATCGACTTTAAAAGAAATGTCATACGTAATATATGTTTCCATCAACAGCACACAAAAAACCATTGTAATGCTTACGTAAAACACTTCATGTTAGTAGTCTACAGAAAAAAAGTAGGCAAAATATTGATTTTACTATAATACAGATCGAAGGGTTAGTCATCACTTTGAGAAAAAATATTAAAATGACATGGAAGTCGGCAACTCGAATTAAAACCCTCGTCGGGGAAGACAGATCATGAATTGCGTTTGCCTCGATCTCAGCTGCGAACGGAGACTACGGCTTGTAATCTCATCCGAACACTGCTACCTAAAACAGAACGATCGACGCGTATATAGGCATTTCTCAAATTATCATCAACTAATTACGAACGTTGTCAGTCCTCACGAGCCTCAGCTTTGTAGCCTGGGTAAAGGCCTGCATCTGTCGTCTGTTTACGTCGAAGTTTGCGAACACGCATTCCCAACCCCGTTGCATGGTTGACCTTAATACAAAAAAACCCACCCAACTTAGCACCGAGTCGTCGAGAAGCACCAAGAGTAAGAATGAGTGCATACAATCACCGAGTGTACACGGCTATACGGTCCTGAGGCTGAACGCTGCCAGTGGCACTGCAGTTGTCGCGGCCGCTAATTGGAAGTACCTGAATTAGTACAAACAACAGGTCGAAGCAGGTTCTCTGAGAACACTGCTGTCACTTTCCACTTAGATGGCAGCCATCTCTCACATTGTTTGTCCCTACATGTACTAGCATAGAATAGACTTCCATGCCCCAACACCTTCTCTACCCTTTCAGTCACGTGTTCTCTCTTAGCCCCCCCCCCCGGAAGACAAACGATGACGTCTTCTGCCTTGTTTAGTGTCTTGTCTGTGTTTCTCAGAATATAATCACCCATAAATATATGTTCTCAAACCCCCCCCCCCCCCAATCACTGCCTCAATATAACTCCTCCGGTTTGCATCTGGCTGGTTGTTGACATTTTCCCTGCCGCCTTCTCTGTTGTTTCTTTCCCATCTTTTTTTCTTCTTAATACCTTTCTTCCTGTCATCATCCCTGTTATCGACTTCCTTTCTGTCACATTTACTCTCGCTTCCCTTCATCTTTTACCATCAAATGTTCTGCTCTCCTCTCCTGTCCCATCAGATTGAGAGATCAGATTGAGTTGTTTAAATTATTGAATGGTTATGAAAATATTGACAGGAATATTTTTGTCACGGTCAAGAAAGAGAGAAGGACTAGAGGACATGAGTTACATTAGCAAAGAAGAAGTGTAGACTAGATATTAGAAAATTGTCATTTTCACAAAGAACAGTAAACGAATGGAACAGATTATCAGCTGACTGTGTAGGTGCTAGTAGTGTTAATATATTTAAAAATAAAATCGACATATACCTAAGACGGGCGGGGTATACTTAGATAGATAGGTTGGACTCTCGATAAGCCAAATGGCTTCCTAGTCCACCTGCCATCTCTATGCGGCAATCTGGTTAAATCTTGTTAAATCTTCCTTCCCTCCTCTACGATCACTGTCTTCCCTGTTGCCTACCTACCTGACATGTTTTCTGTCGTTGGTTCTCCAAATTCTTCTCTTGCAATCACATTCCTTCCTCTCATTCTGCTTTCCTCTCCCTTCTTGTCGCCACACTGCTCCTTCCTGCCTCTCTCCCTGTCGTCGCTCTCCATTCCACCTGTCTCCTTGCCATTCTTAACCTCGCTCTTCATTCCACCTATCTCCTTGCCATTATTAAACTTGCTCTCCATTCCACCTGTCTCCTTGCCATTCTTAACCTCGCTCTTCATTCCACCTATCTCCTTGCCATTCTTAACCTCGCTCTTCATTCCACCTATCTCCTTGCCATTATTAACCTTGCTCTCCATTCCACCTGTCTCCTTGCCATTCTTAACCTCGCTCTTCATTCCACCTGTCTCCTTGCCATTCTTAGCCTCGCTCTTCATTCCACCTGTATCCTTACCATTCTTAACCTCGCTCTCCATTCCACCTATCTCCTTGCCATTCTTAACCTAGCTCTTCATTCCACCTGTATCCTTACCATTCTTAACCTCGCTCTCCATTCCACCTGTCTCTTTACCATTCTTAACCTCGCTCTCCATTCCACCTGTTCCCCCTTGCTGTTTCTTCGTTTGGCTCCTTCATTTCCAACCTTCCTTTCCCCTTCCCTTCTTATTTCCCCCCCTTCTTTCCCCCACTGCTCCTTTCCTTTCCTTCTTAACCGTCGCTCTCCATTCCACCTGTCTCCTTGCCATTCTTAACCTCGCTCTTCATTCCACCTATCTCCTTGCCATTATTAAACTTGCTCTCCATTCCACCTGTCTCCTTGCCATTCTTAACCTCGCTCTTCATTCCACCTATCTCCTTGCCATTATTAACCTCGCTCTCCATACCACCTGTCTCCTTGCCATTCTTAACCTCGCTCTCCATTCCACCTGTCTCCTTACCATTATTAACCTTGCTCTCCATTCCACCTGTCTCCTTGCCATTCTTAACCTCGCTCTTCATTCCACCTGTCTCCTTGCCATTCTTAGCCTCGCTCTTCATTCCACCTGTATCCTTACCATTCTTAACCTCGCTCTCCATTCCACCTATCTCCTTGCCATTCTTAACCTAGCTCTTCATTCCACCTGTATCCTTACCATTCTTAACCTCGCTCTCCATTCCACCTGTCTCTTTACCATTCTTAACCTCGCTCTCCATTCCACCTGTCTCCTTGCCGTTCTTAACGTCGCTCTTCATTCCACCTGTCTCCTTACCATTCTTATCCTCGCTCTCCATTCCACCTGTCTCCTTGCCATTCTTAACCTCGCTCTCCATTCCACCTGTCTCCTTGCCATTCTTAACCTAGCTCTTCATTCCACCTGTCTCCTTGCCATTCTTAACCTCGCTCTCCATTCCACCTGTCTCCTTGCCATTCTTAACCTAGCTCTTCATTCCACCTGTCTCCTTGCCGTTCTTAACGTCGCTCTCCGTACTACCTGTCTCCTTGCCATTCTTAACCTCGCTCTCCATTCCACCTGTCTCCTTACCATTCTTAACCTCGCTCTCCATTCCACCTGTCTCCTTGCCGTTCTTAACGTCGCTCTTCGTACTACCTGTCTCCTTGCCATTCTTAACCTCGCTCTCCATTCCACCTGTCTCCTTACCATTCTTAACCTCGCTCTCCATTCCACCTGTCTCCTTGCCATTCTTAACCTCGCTCTCTATTCCACCTGTCTCCTTGCCATTATTAACCTTGCTCTCCATTCCACCTGTCTCCTTACCATTCTTAACCTCGCTCTTCATTCGACCTGTTTCCTTACCATTCTTAATCTCGCTCTCCATTCCACCTGTCTCCTTACAATTCTTAACCTCGCTCTCCATTCCACCTGTCTCCTTACCATTCTTAACCTCGCTCTTCATTCCACCTGTCTCATTACCATTCTTAACCTCGCTCTCCATTCCACCTGTCTCCTTACCATTCTTAACCTCGCTCTCCATTCCACCTGTCTCCTTACCATTCTTAACCTCGCTCTCCATTCCACCTGTCTCCTTGCCATTCTTAAACTCGCTCTCCATTCCACCTGTCTCCTTGCCATTCTTAACCTCGCTCTCCATTCCACCGGTCTCCTTGCAATTCTTAGCCTAGCTATCTCTGACGTTAGACACCCCACCTTCCAACACTGAAAGGTAAGCTCGTTCTCCGTTGTTTTTGTCCACGACTTTCCACAACCAGACATGGTCATATGCCAGCTTCTGGAAAAAGTCCGTCTCTCGTACATTAGGAAATTGCGTCACACTGTTCTAGTGTGTCCCAGAATTACGTGCTCTGTCGCGTCATTATGCAACAAAATGTTGGCAGAATCCATGCCCCCCCCGGCGAATTTATATTGACGGTTGCTTCTACTATGACGTCAAATATGCACGTAATCGTCAGGAACTTACGGTAATTGTCGCAGTGACGACATAATTAATTGTTCGAAGGTGTTGACGTTTAGACTGGTCTTGATCACTGCGACGACGTGCTAGTAACTGCACAGATTCTAAACGAGTTGATAGCGGGACACCATTTATAAGCCAGATAAATTAGTTTTTAAAATGCCTCGGTCTCTGGAAGATTTTACGACTATTAGCACAAATGGGGTCAGTCCTGGTTGGTGCCAAATGAGAGTGGCCACTGTCCTGAGGGTGTCGCAAGGGTTAGTCCAGGCAAAGTGTCCAGAGGTCCCTGGTTCAATAGGTATACGTAATATCAAAAATATTAAACGACGATACGAACTTGTGCGCATCTGTGACTGGAACACCAGCAGTCTGGAAAATTGTATAACATACTGGCTTTCAGGTTTCGTTCAGAGGTTAATTGCTGATAAAATGTAAGCTATCAGAAGTGGGAGACCACTACCACCAATCACACACATGCAGGCATACACGCATAAACATCGGACGGACGGACGGACGGACGGGCGGACGGACGGACGGACGGACGGACGGACGGACGGACGGACGGACGGACGGACGGACGGACGGACGGACGGACGGACGGACGGAGGACGACGGACGGACGGACGGGCGGGCGGGCGGACGGGCGGGCGGGCGGGCGACGACGGACAGGGCAGGGCGGGCGACGGGCGACGGGCGGACGGACAAAGGACGGGCGGACGGACGGACGGGCGGACGGACGGACGGACGACGACGACGGGCGACAAAAGACGACGGGCGGGGCGGACGGACGGACGGACGGGCGGACGGACGGACGGACGGACGGACGGACGGACGGACGGAGGGACGGACGGACGGACGGACGGACGGACGGACGGACGGACGGACGGACGGACGGACGGACGGACGGACGGACAAGCTAGCGCGCGCACACATTTTATATGTGGAAAAGAGCAGCCTGTGCCGCAGACAGAGGAAACAGAGAAAACATGTATGAAAATAAATAATAAAATAACCTACCAAATGCAGTTTTAAAAAGGCCATAATTATATTCCTCTAGATGTGCTTTCATCAATAAAATAAAAAAAGGAATACATACTCCTTTACAGCAATAAATGAAATCAGAATATTCAAACTTCGCGAAAAGCGTAGGCCTACAACGAACATACAACCAGATAGACCCCCAGAGGGCCATGTGTCACCGTAGATTCCTAAACTATAAGAATGAGTATAGAACTGGCTGGCGCAACGCATGCGTTAGCCTGCGTGTCCCTGGAGAGTTTGGGGAAGACGGCAATGTGATGAGGGGAGAGGGGATATCATGAGAGTGGATAAGACGTTCACAAATTGAGAAAGTCGGCGCGAAAATGTGAACAGCACACTTCTTCGTAGGGTTTAGACTAGAGTGTAGTCAGGGGAGGGGAGCAGCCACGACCCCCCAATTCCACCGGAGATGGTAGTCTGGGGTTACGGACCTGCAACTGGAAGAGCTAACGAGGAGCTTCCGCACGACACAGTGTAGAAGGACGGGGTGGAGTCTAAGCACGCCAGTCTTATGAAGGTATAGCGCATATGTCTCGTCTGGCGATGCCACGAGCAGAGAAACCAACCCGACAGCGACAGCTGAGCGATGCTGAAACCGAAGTTCCAGCTGCGGAACGCCTTCAACAGTAGCCCCCGTCTCCAATGACCCTCATGAGTCGAGCCGACTCAAGTGTTGAAGAGGAAGTTTCGTCGACGGTAAAATCCTCGACTCTACGGGTGGTGCGGTATTGGAGGTTTTATCCCTCCCACAATGATCGTATCTGGGTCCACCCCTGTGAAATGTGGGTATGAAACAACGTGGAAAGAAATGCCGAAAAACAGCGAACAGAATACATTTGAGGTGTATCATTTCCGTCCTAGGTTCTGTCCAGAGAGAAGAGGCATGAATTTAAGTAAACTAAACAGCTTCCTGCGGAACTCTTACCTCAGATGAGGTGAGTGCGTTCGCATCCCCAGTATGCGGACACGATACACAAGTAACTTCCAGCACCTACATTAAGTCTGCGCTACCTCTATTCGCAGTAATTTTCAAATGAGGTGAGTGCGTTCGCATCCCCAGTATGCGGACACGATACACAAGTAACTTCCAGCACCTACATTAAGTCTGCGCTACCTCTATTCGCAGTAATTTTCAAAGTAGCTTAGGTTCGCCCCTGTCGCTACGTCCGGGCAAAAAAAGTTGCGTTGCCAATGGTGGATTAGCTGTGACGTCACAACAGGTATATTTTCCTAGCAATGTTCGATTCATAGTTCTAATGTTGGTATTCACCTTAGCGTTTCGACCGAAGGCATTTACCGGAATTACTGTAATATTATCATCGTTAAATAATCGAAGTAATTTCAGCACTAATTCTTTTTGATGTTACGTTTGTAGACGAAATATTCTGTATTGCATGATCACATGGTTCACCTCATCATCGACACGTTGTAGGCCAATAACTTGTGAATTTGTTTCAAGACTTTATGTAAGACAAAAAAGTGTTTCTACTATGACTATAGGCCTAATAGGACCTATATAAACCCATAACTAGTAACTGACCGAACGAAGCCCTCACGCACTGACTGACAGGATCCAGTGACCTCGTGAGAAAAGCCGCCTGTGCCAGGAATGCGGCGTTATTTCTGAGCCGTGAATTTTGTGTTACCTACATTACAAGTGGCTATCAGCAGCACTGTCCCACTGACATTTTGCAGTGCTCCCCAACGCCGCGAAACAAGCTGCGTCATTCCCCGGTACGGCTCGCGCTGGCGTGCCGATTCCGCATTGCCATTAGTCCTACTTTTGCAGCTGGATCGCTCCGAAACACGTCCCAACGGTTTAAAGTCTGCTCTTCCCGATTAATGAACCCGGCTAATTACGTTAGTCGAACCTGCAGCATATTTGTAATTATTCAGCGTCCGCAATTTTGTGATATTAACGCGCTAATTATGCAGTCCGGATATCGGCGCGTCCGTGGTCACATGACACGCGCTTAACAAAATCACGGAAGATGGCGGAAGCAGCAGTTTCGCAGAGATCGAGAGTGACGATGAAAGACCATCATTTGATCCACGCGGCGCAAAACCGGAGGGTAAGTGTTTCCGAAAGCGAGCACCCAGTGCACACACACCCATCAGGCCCCAGTGGTTTCATATTGATTACTCGTTGCGCAGTACAACAAAGGGCGTCCACAAACTGGTGCCCGCTGCGGTTAGCTCGCTACGTGAGTAGTACTCGAACGCAGTCGGCCCGTTGTGTTGATGCCGTTGCCATGTCCGTGACAGTGTGGGCACGTTCTTCATTAATTACCCGATTACATGTCGCATATCGTCTGTTTTGTTTTGTACGTACGACATAACCTGTGTTTGTGCCACACTAAACTTGTCGCCAGTAGTGAGTAGTGCCTACCGGCGGATCAACATCGTTCAAGCACCTATCCATAATCCAGTCAATACAGGCTTACAGTTACAGCCCACACTCACAGTTGAGGAATCGTTCCGACTCGACAACCACAGCACGGCAACAACCATGGCTAATAACTCGCAGCTGCCACTGCATAGTATAGGCCACAACCCCTGCACTAACATGTGTACAGCTGTACCTTGGCTCATGTCAATGTTTATGCATGACTATGGTAGTATGGATATAATTGATCAAATTGAAGAAAGAAGGGATATTTATTTGTGAACGTCCTGATTTTTTATTAATGAATATGGTTATTAGTTATCCATTCTGAAGCTAGTATTTATTACACTGAATTGGCCATCTATCATCTCTGAATTGTAAATCCATAATAATGTAGCTAGGCAATTACCAGGTCTAGCTTCCAGGTTAGTCTTTTGTTCTACACTGGTCATTTTCATAATTTAGTCCTGAAAATATGATAATGGACCCAGTCTACTCCTCTTGAGACATCAAGAAGAGGTATTTTTGGAGCCTCGGGGTGGTGTGGTTGCAGTCTTGGGGAAGGGTGAGGTTGGAGGTTTTTCGAACCAGTTTAAAATGTGTTTCGTAATTCATTGTCCTGTTCTAAATGTACATATTTTTAGATAAGCTCAAAGAAGGACAGTGTAGTGTTCGTACACGCTGCTTAGCCTAATAGCCTCTACCTCTAATGTATAGTGGGACTAACCCAACTATCGTTAGGGTATATACCCCATAGGTCCACATCCGCCTAGTTAGTGAGTAACTGAGATAGCGATAGAACAACCATCCGTGCATCTACTACAGTCTACAGTATCGTGTATGCCTGTAAAATAAAATGGATATTATTATATACATGAATCATGGGAGTTATCAATCATACCCCAAGTGTGGCGACTCAACATCTGTAGGCTGTAGTAGATGAACATAAGTATGGTTGTTCTTTGGCTATCTCAGTTACACACTAACTAGGTGGGCGTGCCAGTCACACATGTTTTGGTGGACACATGAATGTGAACTGTTAAGCCAGTTTACAAACTTTTAAATGTGTCTGACGACCTGAAATGGACTACAAACACACATGTGACACCATTTTCACTAATTTTCAAGGCATAACTAACAATATCTATGGTTTTGGAAAACCTTTTTTGCTCCTTTGCTCAATTCATTAACGTTATATCTAAATAAAATAAACTTGGACTTTTGATAATTCAACTTAATAATTTCCTTGTTCACTACAGCTCACACTCAGCTACTGTAAAGGCTAACTCAACCATGCTTTATAAAAATATCATCTTGGTGATATTAAAAGGCTTTAACTTAAATAATTAAATATTTTATCTTTTTAAGGCTGCTGTAAAATTATATAATGTTAGTCAGTGTTGTTCTTTATTTAGTAATAATTCCATTGACATTTTTATTGTGGAAATTATGTTTATAATGATGATGTGTTCTAATGATAATGATGCAGCAAACTTTCCTCTAAAGGCCAGGTGTGTCCAGCAATATGCCACCCAAACAAGGGTAGCCTATTTGTGAGAGAGCCAATGGCAGTGTTCTAATGTTCCTGGAGCAAAATCACTTGTCACAATGTTACAATATTAAAAAATTACTTCCGTTTTGGCATTCTGCTGTGAGTAAGATTTTAGTAACTCTAAACATTGTTGCCATCCAGCAAGTGACAGCATGTTCCAGCATCAAATTTCAGTGGAAGTAAAAATTATGTGTTAGCTTTCATTGGAGCATAAATACTATAAATCATAAATTTTTAAAGGTGTAGTTTATACAAAAAAATCCATTTGAAAAAATCGAGGGAAATGTTATAAAATTGGTTATATACAGGTGCATACTGTACACCTCCCGAAGTCGACCAAATACATAAATTACACACACCGAAAATGCCTATATTAGTATAAAACAGCAGCTATGGCAGATTTGCTAATCAGCAGACAGTTTGTGACGTTGAACAGGTGGGATGGAGTATGGCGCCATAAGAAACCATTGAATTGTATCTGTTAGATACTACCCCGGGCTGTATCTCTCATTCCAGTACAAGTCTAGTAGGTCTTGCTAGTCGAGTCTATCAGCAGTGTGTGTCTTCATCTTACTGAGACATAATAGAACAACTGGTCTGGTATATTTAGCTGCCCAGTGCCACGGAGGCCTGGTCTTGGATGGGTGAGACTGGGTGCTGTAAAATGATAATTAATATATTGTTATTCACGGTTATTTGTATATTGTTGTTATTAGGTAGGTGCTAAGAATATTAGGTCTTTGAAAAGCTGAATATTTTATGAGAATGTGTGCAGTAAATATTGTCAATCTGTGATAATCGTGTATTGTAATTGTAACGATTGTGCTGGGAAAACTAGGTATTGGTGGATTATTTTGCAGAAAACCCCTGTGTAATTGTCTTGGGTATTAAACTTGTAAACTATGTTGACAAAATATTGAAACTTAGAGCATGGATGGTTGGTGTATTGTTATTATTATTGTTATAATAGTAATAATAATAATAATTATTATTATTATATAATGCATGAATAGCTTTGCTGATTGGTAGACTGTGAGCTTGAGTGCTGAGTGCTCTGTGTAAGCACATTGTAACAAACTGAGGTTACTTTGTCTTAGTCCATCAGCTGCAGGTGGTGTTTAGGCCAAGATAAAGCTATGGAATGAAGCAATGTCATCTACAAATAAATAACTACCGAGTGATGTATATCGCCATGCCTCCAACCTATGATCCTGCCTTTTCTTTAAGTTTAATGTTTCTGATAAATGTGTAATGTGAAATGATGAGACACCCGTGTCACACAGTTGCTAGTAAGCCAACCTAGAGCTGCAGACATAGGTAGGTACATTACATTCCGATAGGGGCGCAATGGTAGATTTGTCCTATGAATCTGGTCCAAAATCTGAGGCCGGTCTGGGCCGCCATTGCTGTAGTGACGCCGAAACCGGGGATTCCCCAAGAATGTTTGCCAGCATTATGCAAATGATTGGTCGACCTATTTTGATGATCACATGAACCAATGAAAGATTGAACTACGTCATAGTGAAATTCCCGGGTTTTTTCCGACGACTACAACCGAGGTGAGTGGACGTTTACTTTTACGTTGTGAAAAATCGTTTAAAAGTACTATTAATATTGCGAGTAGAACTTTTCTACTTCACGCAGAGATTTATATGTATATCTACGTTAAAATGGTATTTATGTTATCTATGTGGACCTGCGTGCAAGAACGCCCGAGCGCGTTACAAATAGGCATGGCGCACGCAGTTTGGCGTTTAAAATTGAAAAGTGAACTTTGTCAGCGGTGCGCGCGGTGGTGCGCACGGTGCTCGCGGCACGTACGCCACGTTGCATAATGATGTTCGACGGGGCGCGCGCTGTGTTAAAATGCTTTTACATGGAGTACAAAATATATGCATTGAAGTTTTTTTAATCTTTAAAAATATGTCATATTTTTAATTGATTTATAGCTGTTCTTCTGGGTCTGTAAATGTGAGAGTAGACTGAAGCGGTCCAATATTCGTATGTTCGATTCGTATGTCCTGCAAGCGTGGCGTAGTTAATATAGGAATATAGGTCACGCCATTTCATACAATTCTAAATCCGCACAATCAAAACTCGTTGCGCTTCAATCCTGGTGTATTTTTGGTAAATAAATAATTGTGAATGTATAATTGTTGAATTACATAAAAAATTTCTAGTTTTCAAAATAGGCGAAAATATTAATTCACACTTTGAAAGCTTTATGACCGTGGTATGTTTTGACTGGACCTGGGCTGGTTCTTTTTATTATTGATAATAAATTGTTTAACATTAAATTCACGCCATCACTACTTTTCGATAATGTACAACATTAGATATTGTTATTGTGGTGTTGCCTTCATTTCTGTTGTATTGAAATTGTTGTACATTTATATACAATTAACGTTTTTTAAAGACAATGCCACAATGTTGTAATCAGTGAAACAACAAACATGCTATGTGAAGCCTGGTGAAATTATCACTGAAATTACCACGGGATATTTGTCTCTGCTCCTGTAATTGATTTATCTTTAGACATAGAACTTTGTAATATAATTATGTAGTTAGGTATAGATAATTATATATGCTCGAAGATGCCTGGACCAGCGAGCTTCTGTGACAGGCATATGTGAGCAAATAATATATTATTTATATTTTGCTATTCAGAGCTATTATGTATAAGAATAAACATTACATATATACATATACATATATATATATATATATATATATATATATATATATATATATATAAAATATATATATATATATATATATATATATATTATATATATATATATATATATATATATAGATAAAAAAGATAGATAGATAGATAGATAGATAGATAGATAGATAGATAGATAGATAGATAGATAGATAGATAGATAGATAGATAGATAATATATATATATATATATACTCGACGATGTCTGGGCAGGCATCTGAAAGCAAATAATATATAAATTATATTTATTGTTGATATATTTATTGTTGATACATTCAAATGCAAACTCATACAAACATTGTCGCATACCCACTTACAGAGACAGAAGATTCACACTTCACCTCCATGTTGGTTTCTGTCATGAATCATGACCCTGATGCAAAATCGGTGTTGTGTACACTAAGGACAGTGTGGTAAAACTGCACTACTAAAATGTATGACATAGTAAGACAAATCTAATCTGTATATTTATTTTTTCCAGAAAATGCAATCGACAAAAGAAAAACGGGTGAATGTGAACATTGACACGCAACATGCTTGGATTTTCAACACTGGAATAACAACATATATTATATACACTGCGCTTGGATTTATGACACTGGACTGTCAATATATGCAATGAGTCTGTAGTGTCTTGTGAACATTGGCATGTGGATATATCAGTGCTTTGAACAATGATACACATTGAAGCCTGGTGGTGTAGTTGGCACCTGATGTGGCTTATGAACATCGATACACTTCACTTGGCACTGATTGCCACTGAACTTAAATATTATAAACATTGAGTCAGCAATGCGTTACATTTTTACAGTCAGTTCTCATTACATGCAATGAAGCTGATTGGTTGTTGTACTTCTATTTCACTCGTTTCCCATGTATACATGTCGGCTGCATACTGTGAACAATATAGAATATTATTTCATATTAAAATGCGAGACATTGTACAAAACAAAGTTGATCGCAGTATTATTGGGTTTACTTTGTACTGTGATACCGTATATAAAGTTAACGAAATATTACACTGGACATTAAATACTGGCAATTAGGTCAAGGTTAAAAGTTAATACACAATTTTGTTGGTAAACATGTACACATTTTCTACTTCAATAATTCATAACATGTTACAATCAATGTGTCGCACTTCATAAATTAAATAGGATATTTGCCAAAAATAAGTAGATCAATGGTCATTCTAGGTCAATTAACTAGATCGTCAGGGTCACAATACAATTGCCCACATTCATTGATTAGTTATGATTAATTTTAGCACTGAAATTATTCACAATAACAATATTCTGACAAATACAATTACGTCAAGGTCAACTTTAAAAAGAAATGTCATTAATGGTTCACACTCTGATATGCCATTATGTTGACCACATGAACATAAATGATCCATTGCAACAATATGTATGTGGAATTACAAACTATTCAGTTCATGAATTGCACTTAATAATATAATTAGGTCATCTCTCAATATAGATCACCTGCCAGCATTAGTCAGTTATCTAGGTCACGCCAAGGTCATATCAAGGTCACGATATATGGGGGTCAATACTTGGTTATTAATATTTGATGTTACATAAATACCTTATCAGAACAATATTCTGGCCAATACAATTACGTCAAGGTCAACTTTAAAAAAGAAATGTCATATCTTTTGGTTTCATTGTCTGCCACTTGGCGGCAGCACAAATTTCAGGTCACAGAAAATGGATATGAAAACTGTGGACACTTTGGCCTGTTTTTCTGACTCAAAAATGTCGAATAACTTTGTTAATAATAAAGCTATTGAAAAAAATCAAAAAGGGTTGTAAACTAGATAGCATACACTATCACAGGAAAGTGTTTAAATGATTCTATGAAAATTTTGAAAATTTTGTTGATGTACCTAACATAGGCAGTTCCAGGGGACCATGCCTCCCTATGCCAGTGGAATTGGGTTGTGCTATGATGGCCTATACCTACCTGCACTAGACTAGAGCGGCATGCTTCCTAGATCTGTTGAATGTGTCCCTATGCCTATTGAATGTCCCCCCCCACTCTGACCTTCAGTTAATGTGTCTGTGATAATGGCCAGTTGTGAGCATACAACAACTATGGGGTCAGGGGGTTGTGGTGAAGCTGTGGTAGACTGGTGCACCGCAATGTTTTCTCTGAAACCACCCTGTCAAGACGGGTGTATGAGCTCCAGTTTCCAAATAAATGACAGCACTTTTAGTCATTTCTTCTGAGAACTACTGTTTATACAGTAACACCTGAGATGATTATAAGAATAACCTCACAGATTGGATTATCACATCAACATTTGCACCCTGTCTGTGGTAAATAAATTTTGGTTAAATGGCCAATACCATAATGTAATTCTCAGTAGATGTGCACAGCTAAAAGGCAGAAACTTGTTAAGTATGAAGTCAGGTGATACCACAGATACACATATAGGTAGTATCAGGTACATGTACAGATAGTAACAACTTGAGACAAATTCAGTCGACTTGGCAAAAATGTTCTGAAAAAAGCTGACTAGTTCAATGAGACCTGATATGATCATAACATATATAGAGACTATTGTCAGAAAAGCTCAGTGTGTCATAATGTGCTTACACAGTGCACTCAGCACTCAGCACTCAGCACTCAGCATTCAACACTCAGCACTCAGCACTCAGCACTCAGCACTCAACACTCATGTCACTCAGTCTACCAATCAGCAAAGCTATTCATGCATTATATAATAATAATAATTATTATTATTATTACTATTATAACAATAATAATAACAATACACCAACCATCCATCCCCTAAGTTTCAATATATTGTCAACATAGTTTACAAGTTTAATACCCAAGACAGTTACACAGGATTTTTCTGCAAAAAATCCACATGCCAATACCTAGTTTTCCCAGCACATTCGTTACAATTACAATACACGATTATCAGAAATTGACAATATTTACTGCACACATTCTCATAAAATATTTGGCTTTTCAAAGACCTAATATACTAAGCCCCTATCTAATAACAACAATACACAAATAACTGTGAATAACAATATCATAGTACCCTGCCGAATTCTGGAAACAACTAGAACAAGAAATTCAGCACATTTACCAAACAAATGACGATTCCAATTCGGGAACTGTAAGTTTTCAGTGTAATCACACTGGTAGGATTTGCACGGTCAATAAATAATGTGTCCCATTTATTACTTCGTTCTTTACTTCTTTCACTTGTAGTATTCCCATATCCATTTAATGTCTTAAAAACTGGGTTCGTGACCACATCTCACATGTGAAACCAAATAATATTTCGCCATTTATTATAACATAGGGTACCACTGATAATCTATGGTATGAATCATGTTTGAAGTAATTATTTGAAGAAAACTCAAGGCAAAAGTAAGTTTTGCCAAAAGTCCTCATCTCATGAATGAAGAAACCAATACATTCCACTTATTTATTGCTAGTTTCTTAGTCATAATGTTGCACCAGCGAGCAGCAGATGAATGGGGTCGGATGTGGTCCAGTGTGAGGAACTATCCCATTGTCTGCAGACATTAAGACTTCAAAGGTACTGTTTAAACAGCGGCCAGCCAATAAGCAGTTGTAGGGAGTGTGGTTGAGGTGTCGCATGGCCTCCAGTTGGTGTGAATCAATCAGTTCTCAGGCGTTCAGGTGGAAGTACTCGGTTGTAGTAGTAGAGTCATCTTCCTGTTTGTCCACTGGCTGAATGGTAGCACATTGCAACTGTTGGAAATGTCCTGTCTGGAGCCTGTGACTGTCGTCTTGCAACTAAAGGTAGGTTTATTCTAAGAGCCTGTGGGAGGGAGTGGAAGGTTTCACTCTGAAAATGTTGGAAAATCCTTGTCTTGAACCTTGTGATGGTAATCCTTGGGGGTGGAAGAATGTCTCTTGTGTGGCTGTATGTATACCTGGTTTGTTTCACACCAGAACTGAACAAGAAATGACACAGAATCCCAGGAAATCCAGTTGCCGGAGTAATTGAGGTTAAGTTTTGGAACCACAACGGTGACGACCATTTCATTTTAGGCTTCTCAACATTTGTGAACAGATTGTGGGGAATAAACGCACCTTATTCAAATTAACAGAGAAGGTTTCCATGTAATATGGTCTACAGGTCAGTGGTAGAATTGAGTGGACTGTGGTGATTCAAGTCTACTGCTGTTTGTATATTGTATTCACCTACCTTAGATAATAGTCACAAAAACGCCAGAGAAAGTTACTGAATCCTAACTTTAGTGATGTAAAACTAAACACAATAAATTCCTAGTCCTAGTCAAGATTATTTAATTTTTTTGGAATATTAATTTTTAAATAGATCATAGGTAGTAGGTACACTTTGGGTTTCACACAAAGGGGTCTTTGAATAAATTGTTTGTTGCTGACTATTCAGAGTTGAACAAAGGGAGAAAATGCACCTGTAATCTAAGTATCATGTGACACTAAATTGTCCATGACCTTTGTACTTCTTGGGTGAAGATGTCCTCTGCATTATTACTTTCATCTGGATAATATAAGAAAAGTGATTTTTAAACACTGCATAAACATGCCTTAGGAGAGGACTAGGTATCTCGTAATCCATTGATTTATTTGTTGTGAAGCTTGTGTATTCAGCAGACACAGATTATAGGGAAGCTGACTGCGTGCCTGCAGGCACTTCTACAGATTCCATGTGTCAAGACATGTACAGCAGTTGCTGCTTATCTAAATGCTCCGTTTAGAAGCTTTGTTGAGGAGTCAGATGACCGTCGGAGGTAGAAGTGTAGAGCGTGTCGGCTGATCAGTAAATAAAACTGAAGACAACAGTGAAAGTGAGTTGTGTTGACGCCTTCACTTCCTAAAACAAACACCTGCCTTCCTCAATTACTGCTAGTTTGTTTCTGATTCACCAGAGGGCAGCACAGTAGCAGTTTCACTGGATCGTTTAGCTGAATCTGTATGGGCTTGGCAGATGGTATCTAGTTATATTTAGGCTTCTGGTAAAGCAAATAAATAATTGTGTGTTGCCACACAGACAGAATTGTGTTTTACAGATGAGACATGTTCACAGTCCTTCTGACCACCAAATAGAAAATGTTTAGTTTTAGTATGATTACCAAATTAATAGCTGTCTTTGTGCAAGAATTCTTGTAATACTTAAGCACAAATGTGTAAGAGTGTTTCAAATACTCTTCTGAAGCTGCTATAAATCTCACTTAATGATACATTTAAGTGCTTTTTGTGTCAATGTCCAGCAATCATGCTGTTAATGTATGGGAAAAGTCTCTTGTTTTATCAATTATATTTTGTGTGATAGCTGGCATATGTGAGAAAGTTGCATGTAAAGATCAGGGAAATGCAGAGAAAGGCCTGATTTAACGCCACTGTGCACCTCACAACAAACTGCAACATTAAACATAATCGCTGTTTGAGGTGAAGAATACAGTGATTTTCTGGAAATTCTGCAAAGTAAATTTACTCTGAATTTTAAGCTATGACAGGCAGTAAACGTCATTATTACATTGTCCAAGATCTTCCACTAGGTCAAATGGCAATAGAGCAGAGAGTCAAGGTGTGTTCTTGTGAACAGTTGGCAATTAAACCAGTGCACTAATTACATAGGTCTGTTAATTACCTTTGTATCATGTGACTTTACATGACAATGGCCCTGACAGTTACTCCAGGGGGTCTGATTTTCAAGCAGACGCTGTCACAATGCTGCAATTTTTGGAATTGCTACCTCCCACGTGTTTTGATTGACCAGTGGTCATTGTGTGGATAGTTTCACCCGAGGACACACTCTGTTGTCAGAGACTGTCCAGAGATGAAACTGTTTGGAAACAGGATCAACATAATTCATCCCATGGAGTTTTCCATGAGTGACAGTGGCATAGTTATCTGCCTAGACACGGAGGTTCCTGGAGAGACAAAGCAAGAGGTGGGTGGTTCAACTACATTCTCCCCACCCGTCACAGTGTGCTAGTCTTGTCGATGTACAGTATCTCAAGAGAATATAGGACAGTTGCCTAGTGGACAGTTGTTCAATGGACAGTTAGTAGCCCAGTGGACACTTGCCCTGTGGTCAAATGAAAAAGTGGGCACTTGCTTGCTGACAACACAATTTTTGTAAGTGTAATAAATAACAACCTTAACTTGCTCAGTGACCTAACTCAAACTCTAATGCCAACCTACTTACTACATTTCATGATTTTATTTATTTTATTTACAGAATTGTTTGCTACTAGACAACGTCCATATTTTAATTTGACCACAGCCACAGGGCAGCTGCCTACTGGACAACTGTCAGGTGACTGACTGTCCATTCCCCGTCCTGAGAATGTTCAGTGTAGGTTTCTTTGTGGGTGCTGTACTGAACAATTTAAGAATTCATTTTTTGTAAAAACAATAGCCGAATGGAACCAACTAAACGAGTCGCAGGTCCAGGCTGAAACCATAACTGATTTCAGTCGCCTGACCTGCGGCTCAAACACTCAATAACATGCGCACACACCCCCGTCGTATATAATAGCCACTATTGGCTTCTTTACGACGTATCCCATTCAGATTCAGATTAAGTTAGAAACAAGTCCGCTGTGTGTCATGTGGTATGAAGCTGACGTGATGTCTCACTAGTGCAACAAAGTCATAGTCTTGGTTCATAGTGTTTTTTTAAACATTGGATAGGTTTGTGACAGGGAGCATACTGGTTCATATAAATCCATGCCAAATCAGTGGTTATATACTAATGTAATTTTGATATTTAATTTTAAATCTGTTGACAGTTAGTTGACATAGTCACCTGATAAGGTCTTTATTAACTGTTCTTTGCCATATTGTGTTTTGGCTACTTTTTTTGGTTAATGATCAGGAATTATTTTAAAGTAAATTGAATAAAAACGTGTCTTTATGAACAGTTGTGGATAAATAATGTGTGTGTGTGTGTGCGTGCGTGCGTGCGTGCGTGCGTGCGTGCGTGCGTGCGTGCGTGCGTGCGTGCGTGCGTGCATGCGTGCGTGTGTGTGACTTTATAAACATTCCCACATTTCTGTGCAGTAACAGGAATGTCATGAAATATATGCCATCTAGAAAATTACTTTCATGATTTAAAAATCTGGTATGTGACCTTTCTGACTCCATAAATACTTTAAGTGGAGCTCTTAGAATCTTTTTAATGCCTCTGTCAGTGATAAACTGATCCACTTCCTGGATGTCATGTGACATTGTTTTATTGGCAGGTAATGTTGTACAGTTCTTGTTTTGTGTAATACTGGCCCGGTATATTTTTTTTTAGAGATATTGAGGTATATGCTGTGTATAGAAAGCTTTTATTACAATCAGCAGCAATTGTTAAGTGTAAGAACATTGGTATCATGTGACCAATAAATTGGTTAATCCTGTCTGTTCATAGCAAACCGCCCTGACACTCAGTCAGGTTTGCAACAAATAAAAGAGACACAGGGTTGTGGGTGAACTTGTAGAAGACTTGCATTGTTTTAATGTTATGAAAATTCACCATACATAGGAAACATGTAAATATACACAAACAATCGCCACATAACAATGCAAACTCCCATGATCTACAAGTTGAGACTACCTACTAACTAACATCTACACAATACATCTATACAATATCTAACGAAGTCGATGGAGGTTGTAGAAGCAGCTGCTGAAGTGAACGGGGCCAAATTGCTGCCAAACACCAGTTTAAATAGCCCCATGCATACAGCTGATTGGCTGCGGGCCACGGCTTAGTGCGATTGGGCCGTAGCCTACGAAATCAAGCTTTGAATAAAAGTACATAATATGCAAAGAAACCACCTTCCTACCATCCCTGATTAAACATAATTAAAATATTCTAATTCTCACAATAATCCTGTCTGTTCATAGCAAACCGCCCTGACACTCAAGTCAGGTTTGCAACAAATAAAAGTGCATGTGACCAATAAATTGGTTAATATATCGGTGCAAGATAATTTTATTTAAGAAAAGCAACAACATTCAGTTATTTCAAAAAGTTTAAAGTATTATTTAATTTGAGGAAAAACTGCAAATTACAATTTTTTCTGTCAAATCCCAAATATGAGCAGACCAGGAGTCTACTGCATGCACACAAAACTTCCATAAAGGTCAAAGTGATAGAAAATATGGTTAATGACATAGGATTCATAACGCAGACATCAAAGCTAATATAGTATGCATGAAAATACTAAAAAGACACCAGAGAAATTACTTAAATGTATAAATGTGTGCTACTCACATACCTGGCTACTCATCACTCACCCTTGCTTTGACTAAAGTAACAAATTGTTTTATTAGCATCAGCAAAGCCTGAGTAGTGCCATAAAAACGTTTCGTTTGTTGGAGAAGGTCCACTGAGCCAAAGCTTAATCCCAGTTTCCTTTCCACCTGATGAGGATGTTCTACTCCCACTGGGTATAAAGTCAGACTCCTGGCTGTAAGAAGTCCCTAGTGACAGGCATAAAGTTCACACTGGGAGGATGGGTGGGGACAGATTTACTGTAGTTTCCTGGGACATCACTTGATAGGGTTTGTAGGTCAGTCATTTTGTCTCAGCCGTCCTCTTCCTCTTCCATTCACTCATCTGAACATCAGATAACCAGTCTGATGATGAACCGTAAACCAGTCAATAGTGTGGCTTTAATATGCATATATTTTGTTTTTACTCTATTAATACATTTGTGTCATAACTTTTATTTAGAATTATCATTTAGGTTTAATTAATATTGACATGTACCTGCCTACCTCGTAGACAAAATTGCACTCAGTTCAACCAAGAATAGGTACAAAAAACAGTCTTGTTATCAGTTACATAAACTGCTGATATATTTGTGTCAAAACCTTTATTTAGAATTCTCATTTAAATTTAATTAATATTGGCATGTACCTGCCTACCTCATAGCCAACATTGCACTCGGTTCAACCAAGAATAGGTAAAAAAACAGTCTTGTTATCAGTTACATAAACTGCTGATATATTTGTGTCAAAACCTTTATTTAGAATTCTCATTTAAATTTAATTAATATTCGCATGTACCTGCCTACCTCGTAGCCAACATTGCACTCGGTTCAACCAAGAATAGGTAAAAAAACAGTCTTGTTATCAGTTACGTAAACTGCGGAAAAAAGATTGTAGTTTAGGGAAATCAGTTTGGTGCTTGTTAAATTGGGGCTAAATAATTGATATGACTGTGGGCTGTTCATCTGATGAGAAGCCTACACAGCTAATCAACCACATGTGTTAATAGGAGAAATAAATATTGGCTGGGAGTGTTAGTGGCTGGGGGGGTCAGTCATTGGGGGGTCATGTGCTAGGGGGTTGAGGGCTGGCGGATCGAGGCTGTGGGAGTCTATGGCAAGACTAAAGGGGTGTGTTGTTTCAGGTGGAACTGTTACACAAACATCAGTCATATGCGCCAGCATCTCTGCAAACTCTTAATTGCATCTCATTTCCATAATCATAGTGACATAATTCTGTACCATATTTGCCCCAGCTCTAGATGTGCAACACCTGGTGGTTACAGACATTGACTTCAGTATGGTTTATCAAATAAATTAGTCAGTGTGTGTGTATGTATGTACATGCTTGCATGAGGGTGGTTGGGTGGGCGTGCACATGTGTGTGCATCCAATGGTCCCTCTTCAAAATTCCTGTCCTTATCATTGCGAGTGCTGAGTAATATTAAGATATTGTTTTAAAGAAAATAAACCATAAAATGATAATAGTGTTCATTTATGCAGATTTAAAAAAAAATCATAGTGGCATAAATATGTTTATATAATTATGTACGTCTCATTAAGTGGAAACCACACATAATTCTGCCTTCAGCCAGCCCTAAACTTGCACCTGAATTTCTATCATCAGCAACATTTTGTAAAGGGTGTGGTTACCTTCTCTGAAGTCATTGAATGTATTGTTCATGGCTTCAAGAATGGTTTGTTGTAGTATAACTTAACTTACGTCGTACTCATCTTCGACTATAAATCTCCAAAGTAAGTTAAATTCTCTGAAGTTGTCTTCCACATAAATACTGTTATCTTGTTAAGTCGGCCGGCTGCTTGTTCTAAACGAAGTTGTCCTCCAAGTGGAACAATGTCAGGTTCAAGGAGAGACTTTTCTGAGCTGGTTATCACCCTAACGCAAGCATAAATAACACCGATTGTGTCAAGGTCTTGGTTGAAAACTAGATGTTATGCTAGGCTTAACAGAGGTCTAATGAGATTACTTTCGCAGCATTTAACTATTTTTATCAGTCATTGACAATCATTGCCATAAACTTTATCAAATAATTGTTATGTCTTTCTACATGTGTGAAGAAAAGGATACCTGAATAATGTAATTTAGATAATATTTTTGCAACTAAGTCCTAGGATGCATAGAAAATCTGGAATTAGTGTTTTTGTTCTTTTTAACCATTGTCATTTTGTCCTGAATTAGATGAAATGCTATAAATAATATTAAATTGTGTGCCATCTTTCAAAGTCATAAGCAACTATTACTAATAGAACATCTACTTTTCCATTGTTATCACTATTAATAAAAAAAATCCTTTTGTCCTCTGCAATCTCAAGATTGCTTTGCAAGGCAGGATTTTAGGTGTAATGCTGACACCAGTGTTCACTGTGTTGACTACAGGTGTGTCTGCCAGGTATTCAGTCAATGGGTCTGGTCTGCCAGTAGACTGTGGACCTGCCTGGCAGTGTGAATGGGTCTGGGCCTACTGCCTGGCCACAGACTGCACTAATGAATGGCCTACTGAGACTGGCAGTGCACCAATGCCTCAGTGGGCCCGCTTATGCTGCCTCACCCACACATGCACACACACACTCACACTCTCTCACACACACGCACCACACTGTGCATCATTCTAGGAACACTGGCCTTGGCAGTGGCAGCTTGGACCTGGGCTGCAGTTGCAGTCACCACAGCCAGAGGGAGAGGACAGCGCTTGAATTGACATTGTCAGTCACTGTGACATGCATTCATTGACGTGATGGTGTCATCGTTATGTGCAGAATATTGACAGGCCGGGCGGGCAGTTCTTTGTCATGATCCACCCAGCTGGTGTGGACAGTGCGTAGGCTGCTACAGGGACGCGATCATTGACACAATCCACTGCACTCGGTAGTTGGCAGCATTATTTCTGCGGTTTGTTCTAGGGACGTAATTATTTTACATGCGTGTGAAGCACTGGATTACAGTCATTTTGAACGGGAGAAAATTCGCCAAATTTGCCACACCCAGTTCAAGGGTATCCCTGTGGATGGACAAAGGATTTAATTGTCAAATTTTGTGCATCAGTTTGGGTGCTTGGACACGGCTTGTGGGTGTTTACCGATGGATACCGTAGATATGCAGTTTAGATAATCGAGATTGCGTGGGACTGTGTCTACTATACGGAGTGAATTATAACAGTCCATAGCAACCAATAATGTCATCGTCAGCCACAGCAACGGTGCACTTTGACCTGACCCGCACTGCTACCGAACCACTGCTGTCACCAAATGGTAATTTTGTGAAGCAAAAGGACCTCAGCAATGGACCTGACATTCACGTGAGTTTCGTGCCATCGTTACTTGTGATTATGAGTTGTAAGCATGTCATTTACTGTAAATGTGAATTCACTACAATAAACCAGAATAATCTCATTGTGCAATATCGAAAAGTATTAAATGAATAGTCATAGTGTATACAATATCAATTAAAAAATGTTGTCTATGTGCCTCAGATTTGTCATATCGTAAATGCAATATGCATGCAGCAATCGTGCAGAATATATTCCGCCAGTATGATATCATTATACATGAAAGTATATGATAAGAAATATTTGTAAAGGGCATCATGTGGTTTTTGTTGGCAAAGTATTGTTGGTACATTGTGGATGTCACATGACCTTAGTCATGTGACATAAGCTGCCGAAGTATGGACACTTTCTGTATTTCTAACACCTTTATGTAACTTATTAATTGTAATGCACTTCTTATAAAGAAGCTGTTAATTAAAATAATGATCGACAAGCAGTTTGATCTCCTGTAAACGATTAAGTGTGACAAGTAATCATGCATAGTGATATTAATTTAGGCAAGATCCTATTATATTAAATTATATGTACCTGCTTAATCCCAACCCTTACACCAACATCAGTGAATGCGTTCCATGGTTTTCTAGGAACAGTAACCTTAGCAGCATTCTGTTATCAGAACGACTTCTCAGTTACTTCCTTACTCTGATATATCTTATCTTGTAGTCCATTTACATGTCACCCCCCCACGCCATGGACAGATCAACCTGCCAAGCTATCAACCACACGAGAGGCTTGGGTAGTGTAGTGGTTCCATCTGGCTGCTTGGCTTGGGTTCAATACCCGGTCACTGCAAGCTTAGTATGTTTGGTGATAAAACCTGGCTCTCAACAGTGGGAAGTGTGTATCCCTCGTGAATCAGAGAATCATGTTAATGTCGATTTGGGATGTAAAATAACCACTGAGGATGACAAACACCCTGGCCGTCAGTGCCAGCATAGAAAGGTCGGCGCGGTGTAAATGTTCTGAAAAAGATTGACACCTCAATGAGACCACATAAGATCATAATGTTGTACCCACAACATACCTAGGGTTATACAGACTAGCCAGTAGAACCCCACCGAGTGCTGGAATCAACTAGTAGTAAAATTCACCAAAAGTGAAATAATCTCCCACGCATGGCATTGATATGTGGGTAATTCCTACTGATGTTTATCAACTGATATTGTTTCGTCTGGGATGTTTCACTGTGTAGATCTATAAATAAATAATAATGCATAATTGTTCTCACCGCGAGGAAACAGTGCCACAGAAAGATTGAACTGAACAGGCAACAGATGATGCTGATTGTTCATGGAACGAC
Source organism: Ridgeia piscesae (assembly GCA_025642075.2). NCBI lineage: Eukaryota > Metazoa > Annelida > Polychaeta > Sabellida > Siboglinidae > Ridgeia > Ridgeia piscesae. The sequence goes on along the minus strand of JAODUO010000211.1, from coordinate 1,087,411 downwards.
CATCGTTGCTACAATGGATCAATAATTATGATGATGTGTGGCTAGGTGAATCCATAAATTTATTTATTTATTTTGTTGCTATTGCAGATGCACAATATTACGTTGAACTTACTTAGCTGTATTATGCAGTGTTTAATGTTTGCAAACCGTTCTGCATCTTTTGCCACAAATGGAATGTAGCCACTATTGCTGAGGTTTAGTATTTTCTGAAAACAGTAGTTCAAAACAGGCTCTGGGCCTGGGGATGTGTGTCCCACCTTGTACTTGACTGCAGTGTCTTAATCGATATCCATGGCTTGTAATTGCATGATTTTTGCAATAGCACTGTGCAGGTGTATAGCCACTCTCATCTTGCAGTCATGTGCCCCCTCCCCTCCCCCATGGTTGTGTAAACGTCTGGGAGTGGGTGGCGAGGGTCAGCTGTGTCTAGTGCTCCGTCAGGTGCCGTGAACCTATGAATAAACCATGATGTACATTACCTTTCCACATGGTGGCAGAAGTGCATTGGCCTGAAAAAACACCAAATTCCTTGAGTAATTTTACAGCATGTTGAAATGGGGGCAAAACCTAAATGTATAATTTGCTAGCATTGTAGCAGATATGTTTTGACATATTTACATACTTATACCTGTAGATTGATTACCTCTGATATCAAGTGTGCTCTTTGCATACTGGAGTTGAAGCCATTAGGCGATGCTTGGCACTTGCAGATATGTTGATCTTGATTCCACAATCACTTCCAGGAAGTCAACACATTAACATTTCGCCTTCACCGTCTGTATATTAGACAGAACTGGCCGTGGTCAATACTGGACAGTGCCCAATACAACTGACTTAGGGGTTCTTTCAAAGTTTGCAATGTTTTTGTTTTCATCAATACATACCATAATGAACACATCCGAGATATTCTCTCACGTGGGACCTTGGGTTCACATGGTAAGTGTTAATAAAAAAAAACAAGAATTCTAAATTGTACAAATTTGTGTTTCGTATTCATTATAGATGTCACCCATTTTGTTGTGAGTGGTGAGACTTGTGATCTACAATGGCTACTAAACTAGTGTCTCCACCTGGTGGCAGACAGATGAAGACAGGTTAAATTGGTTGTGATCTAATGAAATGAAGTAAAAATTCTAAAGTAATTATAAAAAGAAAACAAGAATCTTTTTATACTAATCCCCGGTGATTTTATAAGAAAGAAAACTTTATGAATTTACATATATTTCACCATATTTAATACAATATAGTTTATTGCATGTTAGAATAATTAACAGGAAGCATCTGAGTTCAGCATATTTAAAGCTGAATACCTGATGTTACATGAGATTATGAGGTGAGGCCACTTAGTAAATACCCAGTGGGGAGACTTCACAGTTAATTAATAACAGATTTTCATGTGAATTCCCTCCCGTCACTGTGGCCTAGTGGTGGTGTAAGGCCCAACGAATGGTAGTGTAAGGCCCAGTCAGTGGTGGTGTATGGCCCAGTTAGTGGTGGTGTATGGCCCAGTCAGTGGTGGTGTATGGCCCAGTTAGTGGTGGTGTATGGCCCAGTCAGTGGTGATGTATGGCCCAGACAGTGGTGGTGTATGGCCCAGTCAGTGGTGGTGTATGGCCCAGACAGTGGTGGTGTATGGCCCAGTCAGTGGTGGTGTATGGCCCAGACAGTGGTGGTGTATGGCCCAGACAGTGGTGGTGTATGGCCCAGACAGTGGTGGTGTATGGCCCAGTCAGTGGTGGTGTATGGCCCAGACAGTGGTGGTGTATGGCCCAGTCAGTGGTGGTGTATGGCCCAGACAGTGGTGGTGTATGGCCCAGACAGTGGTGGTGTATGGCCCAGACAGTGGTGGTGTATGGCCCAGACAGTGGTGGTGTATGGCCCAGTCAGTGGTGGTGTATGGCCCAGAGATTGCATAAGCCCCCGACATCTACTTGCTACAGGCAGGGTAACACATAATTCTCATGAGTGGGCCTTCATGTGCTGTAGAACTCTTGGAGCTTTGGCTTTTTATCACCACTAGTAATGGTCACGAAAGCACACTTTTGTTGTAACCTGCCAGTTTTGAGGCACTGTGCTCTGGACTGATTGCCTGACATCCTGTAGTTAGATGTCAAATGGCCAGCAATGCCTTCTGAACCTTCAGTAATGATACTGTGGCAGGTGAAGTGGTGGTTCTATGGTCTGTATAGATAAGCACAAACAGCCCTGTGTCCAGACCTAATGCTGGAGTATTTCTGTAATGATGTTGTACTGGGTTTAAGGGTGACTGCAGCAGCTTGTAAAGTCCAAGAATCCTGTAGCATTACCTATGGATGGGTGGTGGCTTGGTTGTCATGGTACACTGTTTGGGTGGATGATGCCATGGTAACCATGCCCCATCATTAGAATCCAGCTAGTTAATCTTAATATGTGTGGGCTATGATTTAACATGCATTATCATTGTTGATATATACGATTGTAGTTCATAATTTAAAATACAAAATGGGGATTGATAATTGTAGTTTCATGTTATTCACCAGAGGTGCACCACAGGTAGCATCTATTATGTTGTCATTTTGCTTTAACAATTTAGCTAGATTTTGCTGGTAGAGAACCTGACTTCTGCATCTTTAAAAAGTCAATCATCACTTTTCAGTCTTGCAATTTAATCATTATTGTTCTGCAAAATAAATGGAATAATTATTATTGTAAATGTACTGAAATTGTAGTTTAAAAATTCAAATATTTGTTCTGATCAGTGATAGTTGCTGATTGAGTCTGTTCAGAGTAACATGTCCATCCGACCTTCTAGCACTGACCCTTGGTCATTCATTGAGATTATTTACCAGTCACCAGACTTCTTACACCATTCACACGGATGCCGATTCCAAAATCTGTCATCTGTGATAGGTCTGCACTGTGACCTACCCTAGTCCGTGCTGGGACTAGAGTCATTTCCCTGTCATTTAGCCTCTGCAGTCACCAAAGACCAAACTGTCTTCTTTGTATTGATCTCAGGGGGAGTCAGGTGATTTATCATAGTGGGCGTTACGTACGATGTCTAGACGAAGGGAAGTCATTCTTACTCTACAAAGAACACTGGAATCTTGAATGACTACCGGTAATTATATTTGCATTGCCCAATGCTTGTCCGTAGCATAACTGACAGTGTGCAGTTCTAGTAAAGTCCACTGAGTTTACTGTGTCCAGTGGCTGTGTTTTACTAGCAGTGTGTTACATGTAACTGTGTTACAGGTTGAATGTGTAATGTTTTGAATGACGCATGTGCTACATAACTAGATCAAACATCAGATAGGGTGAGGGGACGTGTCTTTGCCTTTAGTGACTGTGACGGTGTGTGTGACCCATTACATCAGTGTCAGGTGGAGCCACTGGGTCCACAGAGAGTATATTTACCATTACATTTATGTGGGATCTTTTACTTCCCCCGTCACACATACCCAATAGATATAGGGCTGGGTGCTTGTCAGTAATCTCTTCCAAATGACAGGCAAAGTGGTAGGAACAGTGTTGCGTAAGCTCTGAATCTATGTCATGGTGGAGTTGATTGTCTAGCCTGCCTCTTCTCTGACAGACTAACATTCTAACAACCAAACTATTGTGTCATACTCCTAAGAAATGTTATAGTCACCTATGACAATATAATAATATTAATATATTAAATAAAATATTAATTTGTGTTAATTGATCAAGAAAAGTACAACTTTCTTGAAAACATCAACCTGGGTGCTGTGTGTTTGTGAGTATGCACAAATATGACATGTCATGAACTGTTGATGAAGGCTGCTCAGACCTGATACTTGACATCTCTGTCACTCGTGGTTAATGAGATTCATCATTGCCTTACTCTGATGAAACATGATGTGATTACTTTTGCCTTGGTAGTCTAATTGTTGGATGCTAGCAGCCACAGACAGACAGTCATTAAATATGATACCTCACTTGTATTGATGACAACGAGTCTGTGTGTCCAGTGTCCATGCGTCTGTCTGTCTGTTACGTCTTTCGCTGTGACTTGGCTGGTTCAAGGCCAAGCCATAGATGCACCGTACCCATGTTCACTTGCCTGTACAATTTTGCAAAGTCATACCTTGCTCTGGTGTTTCCTCCTCTATGGTTTCATCATCCTCCCTTCTCCCCTTCCCTCCTGTCTTATCCTCTCCTCTCTTATCCTTTCCTCTTATCCTCTCCCCATCCACCCATTCCTCTCTCATTCCCTCCTCTCTTGTCCTCTCCACTTAATCTTCTCTTCTGCTATCTGCTCCTCTCATCCCTCTTCTCAATCCTCCTCCCTCCCTTCCCTCCCTCTTCCTCCCTACTTCCTCCCTCCCTCCTGGACTCCACCACATCCTGACTCAGCCACAGTGTCGCTGTAGTGATTCTTACTTGCGATGTAAATGACAAATGTTTTTTCTGCAGGAGATCAAGTACAAGAATTTGATGCCACAGCGTTCCCGCAAGTACACAAAGTCAACCTCTGCAACCTCGTCTCACTCTGCCGACAGTTACAGCTCAGGTAGGAAGTTCTCCTTTCACTGTGACCCTTGGGCATCAGTCGCTGCAGGAACAGTTTCCTGCCACGTTTTCCTGTCGCTGTCAGTTGTTTGACAAATGATGGCTGTTGCGTGTATCGGTATTTAGCTATCAAAGTGGAGATGGACATTTGTCTTGTTTCAATATTGATTTCAGAGGTTATGCTGCTGGAGTAGTTTAAACAACAACACGTTGGCAGGATTCTTCATAAAGATTTCTTTAGTTATTTATGCTTACATTTGACAGACATCTGGACTAACAGCTCCACCCTGATTGCTACAAACTCCTTTTTTTAGGAGTTTCTTAGCTCAGACTTTCAATGATTCATGCACAGTAGAAATACATAATTATCATTCCAATAACATCGGACTGTCTGACATGTTCAGATCTACCTAAGTTATTTCTCTTGGAAAAAGATTTCGGTTGACAATGATGACCACTATCTCTGCAAATTGAAAACATCTGACATTATTGGTATGTTTTCAGTGCATGGTCTTTCGCAGTTGTCACTGGCAGCATGACTTGAAACATGAGACAGTAACCATATCTCTGACGGACGATTATTTTGTCATCTGCATTCTGTCACATAAAATGTAATGTTGGAGGGATGTAGTTAATTAGGATTATAATTGCAGGAGTCACTTTTTTAGCCTGGTAATTTGGCAGATCTCACATTTGAATAATAAATGCAACCACACTGACAACAAAATGTTACAGAGATGGAAGTAGCCTTCTTGAATTGTAACATTTACATAATTGAAACTGTTTCCGCGCCGCGCTGCGCTGCATGGATCTAGCAGCCTATGGCGCAATGTCATTTACCTAAATTATGTGTTTCCCTTGTGTGTAAATCACTGACTCCATCTCATCTGATGCTCCAATTCCCTGGAGGGAATTCTTAACGCACAACCCAAACATACTTAATACTACTTACGTCACTGTGATTTTAGCATTTCCACACTCATTTCGTGGTAAACATTTACATTTCTTATTACCATGGCATTTACACCCCAAGAAGTGCACTAGACTAAATGGACTTTGGCCCAAATTGGTGCTATTATAAAAAGTATCAGATAAGTCATATCCGGTTATTGCTACCAGTAAACTTGACCTTGAAAATGCAGTCTTTACAGCTTGTTTACTAAGTCTTGTGGCAAGACATTCTTCAACCAATGAGCATCTTGTGTCAAAGGTCATCAGGTCACCCATTGACACATGACACGGTTCACTGGCTGATATACTGATTTGATCTAGAAAGTAGATTTTTATTTACGTAATTTGCCAGCTCAAACAATACTTAGAGCACAGAAAACAACACAGATGACTTACGACTGTCTCAAGACTTGAAGTACTCTATGCATTGTGAACAGAGAGGATTTTGATATTTATATCTATCTAAAAAAGTATCTAGGAAACTTGAAATTTATTACATTTACCTAACTCTGTTTAAACAGCAATATTATAGAAAATAAGAGAATAAATTGTCATTTTTATAATTGCGCTGGATCTTTACTTAATATCTAATACAGCTTCCATGCGATCAGACTACTACAGCTGCTTGTAGAATGTAGCAGACGACACACCATATATGGCATTCTTCCTCAGGCAGTCACATTTAAGGGCCAGTTGATAATGTGAGGTTCTGGTGCAGGCTACTGCAAACACGATTTTGTGTCTATCGTCTGTGCCGTTTACATTGATGGAAATCAGTAGTTTTTAACAATACCACTGGCGAGTCATGGTTGAAGAATGCCCAGGGTCATTCACACTGTCTAGGGTCCATAATCTAGAATAACCTGACCCGAGGTTGCAAGGGTACCTGGGTGAAACCTAATTAGGAATTGTTGCTTGTTTTAAGGAGAAACGCCAACATCTTGGGTAAATTAAAGTGGTGGAAATGGAATGTCTGGTTGCCCTTTGGGGTAGCCTGGGGTCGTAGGTGACTAAAGTGTGATGTCACTCTGACCTGTTATCACTTTGACCCTGGCCTAGATGTAGCTGTTTACAGGGTTGCATAATTGTGATACATATAAAAAACGTGACTAAAATATGGCACTAACAGGTGAAATGTTTCGTTTATATCACCCTGTTCCTGACATATCTTAGGGGGCACCTTGTTCGGGGCATGAACCCCTTGAAGCAGTAGCCTACACTGTAACACCTGCGGTTATATTTCATTATCTCGTCAAACTGAAATGACCTCAGCATATCTTAACACCACCCACATTGGTGCAATTATAAATAGTTATAGTGTAGTAAAATTAAATATCAACAAGAAATATATTGGCAATTAATGTAAACCATATCAGTTAAATGTATACATTAAAAAAAATATATTTATAACATAAACTTGATTTACAAATAATAACATATTGATTTCCTAATGACACAGGTAATGGAATAGACAAACGATAAAAGCGATATACATGTATGTAGTAATAGTTACAGAAATTACAAGTTAGAAAACTCACCATTTTGATCAGCTTTGTGATCTCAATACTTCCAGAAGTTAAATGTGATTATTCTCTAATTTTATGTCTGTTCATGTAGAATGTTCTAGTTGTGACTGAACGCATGGTTTCCTTTTACATGTGATCTTTATCAGACTGGGTCATTTCTGACGAGAAAGGTCAATGGGGCGGAACCACTTGCAGTAGACTAAAAACAGCAGTCACAGTGTGGAGCAGACAGGGGCACCTTCTGTGACCGACGGGCAAGGTGAGCCACACACGCTGTCTCGTGTGTTACAGTATACCTGCGTCCTCAGTCGAAGACTCTTCCACCATTCCTGTCAACACACAGGCCGGGTGACAGACAGTAATTGGTGGCAGACCGCAGTTGACGTAAACAGTCTGCATTGGTAATGTTTCACGGAGCAATGACATTTGCCTTAGTCGTGTGACACTTGACAGTGTCGCTGATAGAAAGGTGTTTCGGGTGAGTCTGTGATTGTCACTAAGGTCACACTGACACTACCTACAGACAGTGATTGCTGACAGCGTCAGGTGTGAAACAGTGGATTAACGCAATTGTCACCGATCCGGACTGCTGTGATCCAGATACTGAGTTAACGCTCACTTCGGAGGATTGTTTTGATTGGGTTCCGTCGAAGCGAACAAAAAAAGGACGATGCAGTCGGTTGTGATTTCGGAGGTGCACGTCAACCCCGAGGCGAGTAAGGGGATGGGGAAGAGGGTGGTGAGTGCCAGCATCCTCCGCAAGGCACACAACCCTGATGTGGCCCGTGTCATAGACTCGCAGTACGCGGACTCACAGTCACACTGTAAGTGTCAAATGTCTCTCTTTACTTCCACTTACGTTGCTGTCATTATAATAACATATTATTATGATTGTGTGTCCAGTGTGGTAAAAGAAGCACCCCCTGGATCTACAGGATCAGTTTCAAATAAATGTTGGACATTTCTATCCAATATGTATTGCCCCTGTTCAGTCCTGAACATCTGTGAATAAATATTTTTGCGCATTCTCTGCAATGTGGCTGAACGCTTCCTCGTTGCTATATTGTGTAAATGAGTAAAATGAGCACCAGAATGAGCATCAAATTGAGCAACAGATGTGTCACGGGTTAGATAGTTAGTGGGCTGGACATCTGTGAATGTTTTCTCGGGCACTGAGCTGGATGTGCTGATATTGTGCATACCCGGTACTTGTATTTGCTGAGTTGATCTGATGTCATCGGATAGAAAAAATGCCAGACAAAAAGAATTATGAAATTTTTCTAAGGAACGATTTTTTAGGTGTTTGGAAAACATTATCCAGCTTTCTCGATATCGGAATTTGATTGATTTTTGTTGTCATAACTTGAAGGATTGCTTACGTAGATTAAGTTGGCGCACTGCTTGACAACGTCATTTTTCATCACCAAAGAAGAAATATCTGTGATTAGGTTTGTGGAGAATATATCTCTGTTCTGATTGTTTATTGATCTTTGTTTGAACACTTGATAGTTGACAGTTGCATAGAAAGTGTTGAAAGGTGATTCAAATGTTACATTGTGTTGATATGAATGTGATCTTGAAACATCATGGAAATATGTCTCACGAAAATAGAATCAAATCTGCCAGTATGACATTAAACTTCTTTATTATGTAAAATATTAGTCCAGGTAATTGCACTTGGTTATATATTTTTGACTAAGCATCACATTGCAACTTTTCATTACCATGTCATAAGCAACCAGTTCAGTGCCTGTGTCATATTTCAGTGTTTTTTTCTCTAATAATTATTTTTGGCCCACAGTGCCTAGTTTTGCGTATATTTGAAAAAATGCACATACCTTCAGAACAAATACTAATTCCAAACCTAAACAGCACATTGGTTTTTTTACAGTTTGTCATACCTGCATAAGGTGTTTGTTGACTAGACGTAATAAACATTTATATTCTGTCAGTGGAAACAGGATCCAGCAGAAATATAGTAAAATACTGACACGATTATTTAGGAATCAAATTACGATGTTAAGTTTTTCTATGTTTGTACTCCATACTAGACTTCATCAGGTACTGGATGCTAGTGTGTGTGGTGGTAACCCATGTGCCATTGTAACACATACACAGTGTTACATATATCTGTACAAAGTACACATTTCTACTGAAGAAGTATTAATTCCTAACCTAAATGTACATGGGCGTATTGGCAATTTTGTCATATCACACATATTAAGGCAGGAGTTTATTGGCTAGAACTTATGGAAATTAATATTCTCTCAGTGGAAGCAGAAATAGAGAAGAATTATTGACACAGTTATTTGCTGAGTCTGATTGTGATATCGGCCTCTTTCACGTGTTTGTCGTCCATTCTTGACGTCATCGTGTACTGATTAAAAAATCAGATAAAGAAATCTTGGCACATTAGACTTCTGTCCTGCGCGTGGTGTCATTGCAACATATGCTGCCACCTGGTGCGTAGTGAGTGAACTGTGAAGCAGGGCCTGTTGTCACGAGTCACTTGTGGTGTGAGGCGTTGTCTAACAGTCACCCGATATGCTTCTTTTCTCTCTGATACATCAGTCTTGTTACAAAACATGACACGTGCACTTGCCGTGGGCTGCTAGGCCTGCACTGCGTAGGTTCGCGGAAAATCGATCAATAACGCGGTGGTTTTGCGTCATGGATGTGGCAGCCATAGATCAGGACAGTCCCCGTTCACAAGCAGCGAGGCAAATAGTAATATTCCACAGGGTGTTGGAGCCACAAGGCCGCAGACGCAGCCAGTGCTCGAGGAATGGGTGGACTGGACCGCGTAAACATCTTCATACCGGTGCATCTCTCTGTCTCCATGTTGGGGGAGAGGGAGGGGGGAGGCGGTCCACACCTCCCAGTCTGATTCCCTTATCTATGATATGTTCTCATCTGTCCCAATATTATATTATACATTGTTCTTCCTCTCTTGGCTGTCAGATAGAAAATGGACCCCCATAGAAAAGGGACCCCCATAGAAAATGGATCCACACAGAAAATGGACCCCAATAGAAAATGGACTCTCATAGAAAATGGACCCCCATAGAAAATGGACCCCCATAGAAAATGGACCCCCATAAAAAATGGACCTCCATAAAAATGGACCTCCATAAAAAATGGACCCCGACAAAAATGGACCCCAATAGAAAATTGACCCCCATAGAAAAGGGACCCGGGAATATAGACCTCCGTGATTATGGATGCAGAATCTATTTTCTATGGGTGTGTATTCTGTGAGACATACGACATAGGCTTCATCCATTTTCCATATGACACTGGCTGTGTCATGAGCCCCATCATACTACTTTCACACTAATAAAGTTGATAATTATAGTTTATTTTAATATTTTGTTTATGGTACCATTATTTTATTATTAAAGGTATCGGACTGCTGCTTCCTGTACATCTTACCTGCACTGACACAGGTTGTGCTCTGTAAGTGAATTAGGAAGTGTTAATATTAGACATCCAACTGTGTGCTTGATGAATTCTGCAGTGTGGTGTAAATCAAAGATAATTGTTGCTAAGTAGATCTGACAGGTGCAAAGAGACAGTTGACATCCATGTGTGAAACAACTGATGCTGTATTTAAGACATGTCATTCTAACAGGACATCGTGTGAAATCCGTTGGAAGAAATCAGTGTCACAGTTTGTCTAGGCCACAAGCTGCTCTTTCATCAAAGCATACAGTAATATTACTTTTTTATAATAAAAGTATAATTTTATACGTGTTACAAATGTTCAGTTACATTTTACATAAATGTCCAAGAAACCACTAGACATGCACTTGAATGAAAAAATCCTGCAGACTGAATGTGGTTTTTTGTGTGTTCCTGTAAACAAAATTGTGGCAAATTATGTGTGATTTTCATACAGTTTTTTTGTCAAAGCTAAGAAGACTAACTAAGCTGCCAGTGGGTGGGGGGGGCTTACAGTTGACATCAGGAGGCTTAATTGGAATGAGCAGACTGTCTTGTTGCCTGAATCCTCGGCTTCACTTAATTGCTGTCTGGTTTAGATTAGCCGCCTGCCGTGTAGGGCCATGTGGCTCATAAGCCTCATACACCCTTATCTGTAGTGAGGGTATGAGACCAGCAGAGGTTGTAATGTATATTACGTAAAGTCAGCAAGAAACTGGCGTCTAGTACGTGCAAGTTCAGTTACTTGGAAAATTGTCAGCTTATTGACGTCACTGGGAGAATTGTAGGCAGACTGCATTTGCTTGCCTGGTGGTTAGTTTGTGCACTACTTCACTTTGTGTATCAAGTCATGCACATTTGTAGATTTGTGCAAAGTTTTTTCTGGGGATTAATCTTACTGATTGATTTATTGCAGTTTACTTCATTGATTAAGAATGTGTTTATGATTGATGCAGCTACTAGAGTTATAAAAAAGTTATTTGTAAAACGCTATGGTGAACAATGACCACATTAGTTATGACCAGGTCACGCACAGATACAGGCAGTATCAATACATCAATATTTTATGTATATAACTGCAGTTGCTAAGTTTAGCGTTAGATAAATGATGACCATTTTACATGTAGTTCCATTATCCACTTGGTAAACCCTGAAAAACTACTCGATCATCAACTTGATGACCCTCCCACCACCAAACCAAGGCTCCAGCATTCCGCCAGGGGTCACTGACCCTTGACCCCCACCACCCCCACCCCTGCTGCATTTAGAGGCAGCTGCAGCTTCCCGCTGCAGTTGACAATCTCATCTGAGGTCATATGCACTCAGCTGTCTGCGACTGGCTCAGTGCTTTGTGTGGCCACAGCTGGCTTTATGGGGCAGCCGGCTGGCTCTGCATGACGAGTGATAATAGAGGCTGGAGGCACATGTCTGGGACTGGCTGACTTAGTGTGGTCTGTATTACGTGTTCTGTCGCTGGGTGAGTACTCACAACACACAGGCATTCAGCTGTCTGATGTCTGCACATAAGCATTGGGACTGAGGTCAAGTTGGAAGTTTGTGTGTGTTCTATTCTATGTAAGGCATCCGGGCGTATCAGTTTGAACACAAACATATTGGGTTACTTTGTATGAAAGCCTGCTCTGTACTCTGTAGTGATGACATAACGGAGGCAGCGTACTGTAAAATGTACTGTAAAGTGCAGTGTGCTAGTTGTGCAATATATCATCTCCTACATCCAATGCACTGCTGGTGAATAAATAATAATGGTGCCTATGAGGACAGTACGTCAAATTAAAATATTTATGAAAAAACATGCACATTGTACACACTTAGATGGCTACCAAGTACCCACGTAGATTTAACTGTAACCGTACCCCTCCCATTGCCACCTTCCTTCACTTTACCAATGTTGTAATTAGGGAAATGCAAAGGATGAGGAGTTTAACGTAATAGGAAACCTACACAACTTGTTTATCTCCAATCTAACTGTTCTTTGTCATCAATAAAAAGCTGCTTTAAATTTAAAAATCATACTTTCAATTACTTAAATGTCAGACACGGTGCATTAATGTCACCGGCCTTGTGACACAGTCAGTGAGATTTATTGCCACTTTGCCTGTCTGGACAAATGTGACACTGTACGTTGTCCTAGAAGTGACACCAGCCAATAAAACTGTTTACTACGAGTTGTGGCGGATGTAATGAATAATGGCATTTTCAGATGTTGCATCTTGCTCGTTTTTATGTCACAAAAGTACAGACAAACTGAAACCTGTAAATTTGTAATTGAAGCATAACAAATTAGTTGAAAACCATTCCTATATAATTTTATAATACAGAATCTGTGGTAGTGGGGTGGTGGTGGTGGAGAAGTAATTGTGAAATATACAATTTAGCTACTGGCTTATTTTAACTATATTTGTCATACATTATAGGTGATTTGAACATGAGTACTTATAAAGCAGCAGGGGCAGGTGATAATGGACAGCCGATTGCAAAATGGGTTTGTTTGTTTAACTGCTGCGGAAAGATCTTCCCAATGTCAGATAGCTGGGAGATGTGATAGCCTTCCCATCCCTTGTATAAACACACCGGCAATATATGTTTACTGAGGGAAATATATCCACATTAGAAGGTTATCCTTATCTCCCTGCGACAAAATATACCAGTACATTTTATAGAGTATAACACAATATATTTATACTGTCAGGTTGTAATATAAATAAAATATTTCACTGTGTCATTAATAAAAGGCATTGTGAAATGGGCAGATGGGGTAGTGGTGGAATAGGATAGACTTAGGCATGAAGGAACGGGAATATATATATTACGTGAGTAAAGTGTGGCATTTCACCTTTCCATTGACCTTGACCTAATTTCACGAGCACACATCAAACAAATGCGTCCTCTTATATTGATCTAATATTAAACTGCTTGAGTTGATAACAGCTAATTCACATTATCCTTTTCATGTTGGCCTTTGCCAGGTTCAATGAACCATGTCAGGTGTACAAGTTATTTGTTTGCCAAAAAAGTTGGAAGCTAAAATTAGACATCAGAATTACAGTAATTATAACATATGACAATGATATTTATAAATTAATGTGCAAAATATTACCAATTACAGGCAACTTCTGGTATAGCAGTATTTAATTTGTAAAATATATGCATCTACCATTTAACATGCATTACTTAACATTAATGAATTCAAGGAATAATTGTACTACAATTATGTTGTACTGCATTTAACAAAATACACACACACACACACACACACACACACACACACACACACACACACACACACACACACACACACACACACACACACACACACACACACACACACACACACACACACACACACACACACACACACACACACACACACACACACACACACACACACACACACACACACACACACACACACACACACACACACACACACACACACACACACACACACACACACACACACACACACACACACACACACACACACACACACACACACACACACACACACACACACACACACACACACACACACAAATAGCCACGTTAATGATTTTTTGCAATAATTATGAAGTAAACTATTTCCAGTACATCAGTGTCACCCGCCAGACTTCCCAGAGCGCACCAGCCTCAGTCAGCTGTGGCCAGTAGCCAGCATCCAGCCAGTGACAACACACTGGGAACAGTGTCTAGTAGACTGTGACCACTCTGACAGGTGCAGTCCAGGAAGCAGTGACCAGTGGTCACTCACCTGACCACATAGCAGAGGTCAGGGATCTGGGTGATCAAGCACTCACTCCAGACTCCGCTGTGTATGAGTGGGTGGGGTATATATAGAGCCTGTTTGACTGACATATATATTCCTAGACATATCCCCGTGTAGGCACATACTCATCGCGGCAGGCAATGAGTTGTGAGGACAATGCCCAGGCTGGATGTTGCGTACACGTGTTTACCTACCTACCCGTCGGTGTGGCCTACCTGTGACTGAAGCGTAACTGAAGTGCCACTTGGAAGTGTTCCTCTTGCAATGACATTACGTGTGTGCACGTGTGTGTTTGTAACCTTGTAGTTGAGTGCACTCTCCAGTCGGTGCACTGACGCATTCCTGTGTCTGACGCCCACGGATAGACACCAGTGGCATCACACCGGGGAACGTCCACAAGGCAAAGATGTCAAACGGTGAGATCAAGGAGGATCGGCTTGCTCCGGCTCGCTACCTCGGAAGCAGCAACTTTGTGTCTGGAAAGTCGAACCAGGATCGCATGCAGGAGCTTGTGAAGAAAGCCCAGGAGGAGGCCCAGCTGCAGCGCGAGACAGAGGAGGCCGAATCGGCGAAGAAGATCGAAGACAGCAAGACTAAAGATGAGAACTCGGAAGAGAAAGTAGATGTTCTCGAAAGTTCGCAATCTGACGAGAAGACAGAAGGGGCGGAAAATGCAGAATCTGATAAAAATGAAGAAATCGAAGGCAGCGCAGATTCAGAAAAGAAGGCGGAATCAAACGGGGAAACGCCAGCCGTAGAAGATGCAGAGGTGGCTGACGGGAAGGAGGCGGGAGAGAGCGGGAAATCGGAGACGGATCCACAGAAGCCAATGGACAATAGCCACGAGGTGCTGGCGGAGGAGATAGAGGACGCTCCAACCAAGGTGGAGAAACCTCGGCCACGCAGGGTCGCCTTCCTCGAGACCCACAAGGGGGATGAATGCAGCAGTGAACGGTCCTTCGGAACAGGTGGGTTCATGTCGTTGGAGCCTTGTCTCTGTTTCTGCTCGTCTCCGTAGTATGTAGTGTTGATCAGTGACAGGGAAACAATACAGTGAACACGCGCAGTGTTGGTTGCTCAGTGAGGTGCATATTGAAAGGCAGCTTTCAACCATTATAGTTATTGTTGAAATCATTCGGATGATTTCAGCTTTGATGGTGTTTATATCGTAGGGTTGCTTTCAACTGCTGTATTGGTGCGAATGGACCATGGGAGTCAGTGTTGTGGAGATTTATCATTTATATGACAATGTTCAACCACTCTAATGACTGTATTAACAGAAAGTTCTTTCTTTCCATCTCATCTGGTGATCATGTAAAGTTCAGCAAGACATAAAAAAAACCTGGCAGTGAAGTCTTTTCTTCACACCAGCTGTCAGATATAACAACTCAGTAGACGGTTGTAACAATGAACCCGGATGGCAGTGTAAAGTTGTTTAACATCAGTCAACTGTGTCGTCAACAGATTTTAACCGAAACACGATCTTAGATGTCACGACCACTATGGTAAACAGTGCTGTATCGGTGTACAATTATAACTAAGTGACGTCAGAGCTGAACATTCCTTAGTATAGACTTTGTTAACTTTTGTAAATTGCCAAGCTGGTATGTAATACTGTGTACCGAGGTATGCTGTTTCTTGAATCATTCCTTTGAAACGGCTCAGAACAGTCTGAGTAGCAAATGTGTTCATTTAGATAACAGTGGCGCCGCACACAGGACTGGATGTGAAACTGTTCTTGCAGACTCGGGCACTCTGCACAGAGACATTTTGTCCTCACCTTGCAAGGATGTGTCAGATGCCTTGTCTCATTCAGATTCAGTTATTCTATCA
Organism: Ridgeia piscesae; assembly: GCA_025642075.2. Classification (NCBI taxonomy): domain Eukaryota; kingdom Metazoa; phylum Annelida; class Polychaeta; order Sabellida; family Siboglinidae; genus Ridgeia; species Ridgeia piscesae. Next base: position 1,071,361 of record JAODUO010000211.1, on the reverse strand, counting down.
TTTGATGTGCATTTGGAAGATCAAGTATTGATAATTATTGAAAAAGTAACATACCATACGGAATAACTTTTTAACTCAGTTTAAAACAGTGTTTAAAACTGCACAAACTGTTGCAATGATACGCGCCGCCTTGCTGCACAGCGGTGCAGGTGATTGTCAGAAACAGCAGGCAGGAAAACGTGTGTGGAGATGTTGTTTGTATCAGAAAGGATGCTGCAGTAAAAAGTTGTTATCCAATCTGTACAACAGGCACGGCACACGTGTAGAGGGGAGTCAGACCAGCAGGGGACGGCTGGTGTGTGTATGGTGTGTGGTGTGTGAGTGTATGTGCGACACTTCGTCCACTGTAATTATAGAGACGTTGGTGTGGTGAAGTCACTTGACTCTGCAGGTGTTTATAACTTTGTACCATGCCCGAGTAAACCAAAGGATTAGCTTCTTTGGCCTTGTTGACAACAGTTGTATCATCATATTTAATAGATATAATATACACCCATTGTAATAGCAGAAATACTATATATTCAAAACAATATTTTCGTCACCTTTAGGTATTTTCTATTCACCAACCATCTGAGTTAGTTAGACCCTTGCGGTGGATGTCTCCAGCACCCTGGGGTCATCTGTCGTTGTTGTTCCTAAAACTAAGGTCAGTGTTGGCAAACCTGCTTTCTCTGTAGCTGCACCAACACTCCGCAGTCAAATTCAACTTCCTGTAAAATGATATGATGAAACTATAGCCATATATTACAACAAAATTCAGAGTTATTTCTTAGAAATCGCATTCCGTCCCAAATCCTTCTGTGGTCCCATAATCTAATGATGAATACTGCCTGTCCCCATTCACAGTTATAATAATTATAGTAATAATGATGATGACTTCTTACGCACTAATATCCTCGAAGATCGAGCTCAGTGGCATGACAAAACCAAGGGATTAAGCAATCTTGTACACTGTAATCGTATCACAATGCACGAGTGGTCAACAGATGGATAAATGCGCTAGGAATCTAAGGAGGATAGGCGACTTTAAAGAGATAGGTTTGTAGCTGCTGGTGGAATGAAACTATAGTTCCTTCTAATTTAACACTGGCAGGAAGTAAAGACCACAGAGTTAGTGCAGCATCAGAGAAAGCTTGGGTTCCAGCTTTCATTTTCACTCAAGGGATGTAAAGAGGGTTACTTTAATGATTGATCGTAGATGTAGGGAATATGGCACAGATCGCGGATATGGTAAAAACAGCACCAACATGTTTTCGATGTGTTGTTTGAAATTGAGGTTTTCATCAAACATTACTCTGAGATTTATCACTGAGGCGGTTAGTGAGATAGCCTGACTCAAAATATGTGTTGGGAAAAATCCATCAAGTTTTCCACACTGCGTTGGGGTACCAATGATGAGAAATTCAGTTTTAAATATACCAAATGAATAGTGTATGTCGCACCTCTGACCTCAGATGCGTGAGGATATAGATTTTTATGGTTATTGTTTTTACAACTTCAGCATATCTTTTTCAAGGTGTATTAAAAAACTGGAACAACCAAAAGGCAATGCTGGTTGTGATGCTAACCTGGGGTATAGGCACTTACAGAGCAGATACTGCCGCCAATGAGAGATGTTATTTAAGTCCGTCATAGTTGCATTGTAAGACACTCAAGGAGACAGAGACTGTCAGTCTCCCCAGAGACTGCCAGTCTCCCCAGAGACTGCCAGTCTCCCCAGAGACTGCCAGTCTTCCCAGAGACTGCCAGTCTCCCCAGAGACTGCCAGTCTCGGCCAATTTATCGATGCCATGAAGCAAGTAATTGTGCAACGACTTGCATTAATTTATAGATTATAAAATTTATTCCACTCTTGGTCAAATGGTGAGACAGTTTGGAATCATGATGCATGGTAATGTTTATTTCTATTTTCAGTGTGTATCTTGCCTATAAATAGTATAATTAATTAACATGTGCTTAATCAATGTGGAAAATTAAGGTCTTTGAATCAGCTGCCACTAGACCGTGGGTTGGATATTAGATTCCTTATTGGTATCATGCTGGATGCAAGATGATTTTTCTGTCTGGAAATAAAAAAAATTAATAGAGATGTCGTCACATAAACAAAATTATGCTGAGGAGAGCATTAACGGTGGTGTGTAATTATTGGTCAGATTTGTAATAAAACTTCAATGACATGTAATTGTTGATTGTTCACAGATTTATTATCTATTAATAAACAGACCAGAGTATTAATCCTGAATGAAATGCTGCACTTGTGCCCAGAAGTGTACATGCGTCACCCGTGTGATTGTACGCATGTTGCAATTGCTGATTTATGTTAGATTTATTCTTGGCATTCAGTAGACTTTCTTGGCGACTCTCTCAGTGTCTCAATCAATAATTTGTTTCCAGTCCAAGTTCGCTGCCAATTGCCTACAGACGATGATGTCTGTCATCTTGGTCCATACTTTGGTGACATTTCCTATGAGTGTGTGAGACACCGTCTATCTACGAGGTGTCTACCTTCAGTCATGGCTGGTTTCAAAGTTAATACCTTCACATGCCAAGCAATGCACAGACACTAACAACAAGCAACATGTCGCACTGAGTCAGATTTGCGTGGTTGTATGTTTAGTTACTGGCTTATTCTTTGACTGAGATACCCCAAATTTAAGCTGACAATATAAACTCTTTCAGTTTGTCCAAACTTCATGTTTGTATGTGAAGTTTGTTTACAATTTAATACACGTCTTAATTGTCCGAACTTCATGTTTGTACGTGTAGTTTGTTTACAATTTAATACTGGTCTTAAAAATCAAATAAATAAATATATAGTTGCAACAATGTCTTATAATGTAATTTAGTAACATTCTGTTCATTAATCGGTTAACCACCACTGGAAGATGTGCTTGCTATTAGTAAGTTCACTGCACAAAACACGCTACAAATGTGAAGTCTGATGATGTAATACTTGTGGCCGAATGCTTGGCTTGTCTGGGAAATGTGATATATTTCAAAGCAAACAAAAACCGTTAACTTTCCATTGTCTGTCATGTTTACTATGACTATAAACTCTGGAGTAATAATCGATGTTGGGTATGTCTTTACTCAGGGCACTTAGAACTATAAACTCTGGAGTAATCGTATGTTTCTTTACTCCACCCCCAACTGAGAGCAGGTACTCTTACTCCGGTGTCAGCTCTTACTCTGGTCAGCTCTTACTCCAGCACCGGCCCTCCAGTTTGAAGAACATTGTGTACTGTGTTGCTCCGAGCTGAGTGCTTTTGCTAACTGTAATGTCTTGTAAGTATTTTTTCAGCTGTGGAACAAATAACTAACTTATCACATGTAAATTGCTTCTAGAGATGCAATTTGTTACTATCCTTATTTTGTCCAGCTGGGGCTTTTGGCACCTTGCGATGCCTTAGTCAGCGTTGAACTTCTTCACTTCCTGATTATCATGTGACGTGACAGTTGTCATTATCATCATCATTGTGCAGCCACAGTATCCCGTGCTAGTCTCCTCTGCCAGATGGCGCCCTTCCAGTACTCGTCCAGCTTGTCTCTCCATCATCTCGCCAGTCTTCATCTAGATCGTTTTACTTCATAAGGTCTCCAGGTGATGTTATGCAGTACTCACTGTTTATCTCATATGTCTACTACTTTAAAAAAATTTATTGTAAAGTGACTACCGACTGTAAAAAGTTAATTTAAATTATAAGTAGCTGTCATAAATATGCTCTGTATTAATGGCGATGTGGCATATGACATCCGTGATGTGGACAGAATATGACATGCCATGACAGTTGATCAACATTACTGCGTTGATTTAGCATCTGAAAACATTTAGTTATTTTCCTGTGTCATGAGTCTAGATTTCTCGATGCAGGAGTAAAAATTCGCCAACTTCTCTCCGGTCAGAATAATACTCCACTTACTGGTTGCCCAGAGTCCAGCTTCACTCCTGCTGCAAACTACTCAAGTGCTGGTAGCAGCAACTTGTACTGTGTATGTAATGTACTATGTATGACCATAGTTTGAGGACATGGAGTACTGGTGTTGGTTGGAGTATGTACTTAGGCTTGGCCTAAATGAAGCGTACCAGATACAGGACTAACATAGGATTAGCACTTGGGGCACTGAGGATTAATAGGATCAGGTAGATCTGGCCTAGATATTGACAGAGTGGCTGTTGTAAATACTCTGTACGTTGGTGATATAACTCTAGTTGCCCCAGCCAGGTGGACCCATACAGAGGTAGGGTGCTGTCTGGGTGTCCCCCATTGGGTGTCCCCCATTGGGTGTCCCCCATTGGGTGTCCCGCATGCTGTGGTCGCCAGTGAGATCAGTCTGGTAGGATCATACATGATCAGTTATTAAGCTAACTTTAAAATCTGAATCTGATACTGATCTGTGTGTAGATTAGAATTGATAATTGTAAATGCACTTGTTGACCTCCATTTACATACTGATAGGGGCCATAGTAGTCTGTCTTTCTCACCCCCTTATTGCTAATGGTTAAACTCCAAACAACCGTATCCCTAGTTATTAACAGTTTACATTTAGAGACAGAAACCGCCAGCTGATATGAAGCAGGATCACTCCTCCACATTGTTTGATCTCTTAACAACAATAAGAAGGGACCTATGATTTATAATCTCTTTCAAGGCACATTTGTAACTTTCACAAGGTACTGAATGAGCACACTGTAGTTCTTATGGTCAGTTGTAAAGACTTGATTAGATGTTCACACTCACTCACAGAGCTAGATCTGTCATCACACCAGTCCAGCAGTTGGTGTCTTCCCGTTATAGCTACTTCACGTTATAGTTACTTCCCGTTATAGCTACTTTTTATTCCCGTTATAGCTATAATTAAGTTTGACAGTTGAACTAGTCCCGTTATAGCTACTTTTATATTTCTCCATTTTACAATGTAAGAAAATGAGGGAGTGGTGTATATATATATATACACACATACATATTATTTTATTTTAACAGTAAACATTTGAACCAGTTCAAGCACTCTGTGTCAAATTTAAGCGAAACAATGGCTTGGATGCTGACTGAGATTGACCTAAAAATTAGTGGGATGCATAGATTCATGATCATAAACCGACACACCAAATTTAATAAAAATCGAAGGTGGTCATGTAAATTTCACTGTTTTTTTATTGGTTTGACATGGAATGCTCCTACACAGAAACTGACAAATGAACAAATAACCATGTTGAGGGATGGAATTCCAAGTTTGCGAAAGTGGTGAGGAAACATAAATTTTTGATAAATGCAATTCTGTACTCAGTATAATTAACGTAGTTGTCTCTTCGAAAAAAATATTTTGCACAAGTGTTTTATGGTATATTTTCCATTTCAAATAACTGTCAGTTTTTATATATCATTCATATAACTTTTAAAATGTGTTCTTCAATAATACATTTCATGTAGGAATCTTACAGTAATCTTAAATAATTAATGCTCCCTCTTGCTGTCCCCTCCTGAATTGCGTAATTAAATAAGTAGCTATAACGGGACTAGTTTGCCTGTCAAACTTAATGAGTAGCTATAACGGGAACAAACTGTAGCTATAATGGGAAGTAGCTATAATGGAACTAGACCCAGCAGTTATGTGTGAACCGCACTTCTCCAGCCTGGGTTGTTTCATGTTACATGGTCAGTGTTTATTTGTGTGGTGGTTACCCGTGACATAGAACACCTGCATAGAACAAGGCCGGTGTGTTTTATCATGGGCATCTCACGAGACCTGTGTTGTTCATATCTGCTCACCTGTGAAATGTGCATTGTTAATTGATCGTCTGGCAGTGAGTTTCTATTCACTGCATGTTCTCGCCGGCATACATTACTGGTGCTTATGTAACGTTCATTTGTCATATCAGGACTGAAAACAACCAGGTCTGTGCTGTTACCGGGAATTGCCTGAAAGGTGGTTATAGAATTAGTTGTAAGTTCACGGAATATGTTGTACTTTGACTGTGGGAACAGGCCAACTTCAAGGAACAATTCCAGACACATGCAGTAGCCCACTGCCACTACACACAGCCGGTGGTTGCTGGTTGAAGTTTATAATTTGAACATTTCAAATTTTGAACATATATATATATATATATCCATATATGTATGTCAGCCATATTTCATGTCTACAGGTGGGTCTGATTTTCTGCACTGTATCTTGTTGAATATGTTTTTATAACATGAAGATGTAGAGGCACCTTTATCAAGAGCGTGGTTGACTGTATTAGATGATACAATTCAGTTTGTGTATTTTTACACGTATACTTGAACTATAAGACATGTTTAAAGTACAGGAATGTGATCAACAACTACCTACTTGATATCAAAGACCCCCCCCCAGCTCCATTGACCAACATAGATGCCCTTGGGTCAAGCATTGACCCACAAGGTTGTCTGGGGTCAGTCTGTCATGACTAAAGTCTGAGGTCATAGGGTCAGTGTTATCATTGTTTTTTATTGCTTACTATTAATTGTTATTGATGAACCTGTGTGTGTTCTCCTATCTCTTCTCCCTGTCTTCCATTTCCCTCCTTCTCATCTCCCTGGGTCTTTTAATTCCTGCTTCCTTACCATCTTCCAACCACTATGATTCCCAGTATTTCCCGGTTCTTACTTTCTTCTGTCACATCCCTTTCTCCTGCCTCTTTCCCTCTACCTTTTCTCCCAATCATCCCTCATCCCTCGCCTACTTACACCTCTCCCCAGGAGGTTTCCTTCACACCTCCATGTCGATCCTACCCCAGTTACATTTCTCGTTTCCTCCATCAGTTGTTTCCTCAATCCTCATCCTTGAGAACCTGTGTCACCCAAGTAAATCATCTGTTCACCCTCTTTCCCCTGTCGCCCCTCATCCTACACCCAACCCGTCATTTCCCATATCCAAGTTTATATTTGGCTATCCAGATGAGCTGCAGACATGGGGGACTCCAAAGATTGAGAATAACTAGTCCATTCTATAAATGTTGTAATTTACTAGTCAATAAATCTGTCTCCTGCTGGGTCAGCAGCCGACAAATACAGTGTTATCCTCTCGTTATTAATGTGTTTGTGTTTGTTTATCTGGATTTTTAGGTCATGGTTATACAGGGTGAACTGTTCTACTTGAACAAAAAGACTGGGCCAGAGCCAGTGGTTGTTGTACAAGTGTTCCTGGGTGTAGCAGGGTGGACTGTAGACACCTGTCAACCACACATCACACATGTTTAGTAAAAATACAAGGAAGTACAAAACAATTTCTTTGATTCTCCTCAAAACTTCAGTTTTTTATGAACTACGTTAAGCCAACACAAATGGAAACATAAACTTTATCTATTTAAATATTTGCTTACAAAATACCTCAAAGGTTAAAAAGGTTTCTTGAATATCCTGACATTTAAAAAAACAAGGTTATCATCGACAAACCATAGCAATTTAAACAAGTAATAAAGTTTTAATATTATTTATTTTAATATAATTATACAGTTCTAACTACACAGATAAACGACTAAATAGCACTGATCTGACCGGTAGACTCCATCTTGAAACACTGACCAAGATGCACCAAATGGATGCCAAGTGTTGCTCTCAGGAGTTGTGTGCGGAGGGCTGCCGTCCATACATAGTTAATGTGACCCGTGGACACAGCCACACATGCAGGCCAACTGTATCAATATTAAACACATGCGTGTGACATTGGGCTATTCTTGGTGTATTCCTTGTCAAACCATGTTGGATTTAAAGACGTGAAATGTGGTTATTGCTGACAGACCAGGCTGGGTGTTGCCTGGTTTTGTCTACTGGTGGATTGGATTATTCTGGAGAGATACAATTGCAAGGTTAATTTTATCATACTGTGTGTTGACATGCTCAGGAACCTGTGGCTATTATCCGAACAGGAAGACATTTATTTATGTTTATTTTGCTTTAACATGATCTTTGTTTTTAGTTAATTTATAATTTTATGATAAAGAATTTATAGAGAAACAATAAAATTCCACATGATGTTATATAATGTGGTGTTATTGCAGCTAATTTCCATTATAAGTTTTTATTTTAATTACATCATAAAATAATTTTCATGACGTCGTAAACTAATTTTTATTGTATTGTGCAATTACGTTTTTCTTTTGGAAAGTTGCCATCGTGTGAAATCAGGTGTACTTTAATTACTGATTAAGTTTTACTACTGACAGTCTATTTTAAACACTGTTTAATGGTTCCTGTTGGGATCTGCCAGAGAGGAACATGGAGAGACAAAGCCTGTCCTAGTCTGTAGTCTGTAGTCTGTAGTCTGAAGTCTGCACATTTATCCAAACCCGTTCCTTTAAGTGACTATTAATTAAATCTTTCCTCACCCAGGGCAAATTACTTAAATCAGGTAGATAATATGCCCAAGTCATAGCCAACACCACTGGCCAGAGCCATCCTTGGGGCTGGTGCTGGTGTGCCAGTGTTGTTGACAGAAACAGAAACCTGTGTTCAGTCCATAGATCTAGCTCTGTGGTTCCGTCTCATTTGTTTCTATGCATAGCCAGCCACATTGATTATCCGGGACATATCCCGCCCCTAGGACACTGACGTTGTGTTGATGGGACACATCCCGCCCCTAGGACACTGACGTTGTGTTGATGACATTTGTAAGGTGATCAGGGGCCAGGTTATTATTTCGCGTGTCAGCATTGAGGCACAATATTGGACAAATATTACAGAATAGTACGATTTCACCACAAATGTCACTGCTTTCAAAATACACTGGCCATTATGTGTTGTGATGGTGAAGTTATGTCAGACCTGAGCAGTCTCAAATACCAAGTACCTTAAAACATTGCTTAGCATTCACCTCAGTAGACCAGCCACCTGTCAGTTAAGGTTACTGTTGGGGTGGCCAAAATAATTTTTCTGTAGCAGTTATGTATAGGATAGTCTTCGTCATAACGGTCACCTCGTTATTTAAGTTACCTTTGTCCAGTCCTGGCAGTGACCTTAATAGTGAGGTTCCATGACCTTAATAATAAGGTTCCACTACAATAGTTTCTCACTTATTGCAGTATGTGTTGTGTCATCACTGTAACATATCTAATCTGTTTCATAAATTTGTCTAAACGTTAGGTAAAATGAACTTCACTATTGCATTTTCATTACATTTTTTCCTTTGAAAAAGAAGGCCCCAGAATTATTTTACATTTTCAGGATCGATAAGTTTATACAAAATTAGTGTTGATGTTGACTTTTCATAGTCGGCCCCATAAAATCTGCAACAAAATTACTTTATGAATAGTTCTTTCTGTCCAGACCCATACAATACAAAGTCATAACGACTGCGTTCTCAGATGTCATAATTAATCTATTTTGTACTCACTGTATGTTTCCACAGCTCAGTACTCTAACTCAGACCTTTATTTATAGATGTTTTACTCATATAACTTCACGACATGTGTATGCAGTACTGTTGATGGTGATTATATTACATTATATGTTGTGTGTATGCTACTTGAGTAAATTACAGAAAAGCAAGCTTTCAGTAGCCAATGTATTGTTGCATATACAATGTCAACAGAATATAAAACAACATACATAATGACTTGGATTGTGAAGTAACGCGCTAGTCACCTGTTCGCTAAGTGCCTCTGTTGTCAATTCATGTAAATGTGTAACTAGAAAGGCTATTTTTAACATAAGCAGAATTGACATGTCAGTGAATCATATTATCCAGAGCATTTTAACAAATGACATATTGTACATTGAATTTGTGATTTCAGTGGGTTCAAATATTTAAAATTTAATATACCCGTTTTTATTATCATGGCATCTATCTGTATATTTTATGTGAAGAATGTTGAGATAAACTATTATAACTATTATATAAATTATTACAGTGTATATTATATAATTGTTCATGTGGTATATTTTATTAATTTTTACTAGAGATATTTAAAAACTTGTGTCTGAAGAAAATGTTGTATTTTAAAATGTATTGTTATAAGACATACAAATAAGGTATTTGTGAATTTGAATTTAATTAATGTTACGTGCCCGGATACAGATGTACTGTACTGTACTGTACTGTACTGTACTGTACTGTACTGTACTGTACTGTACTGTACTGTACTGTACTGTACTGTACTGTACTGTACTGTACTGTACTGTACTGTACTGTACTGTACTGTACTGTACTGTACTGTACTGTACTGTACTGTACTGTACTTCTTTAAAATTGAGGCTTCAAACTGGTATAAGTGAGACATTTACCAGAGGTAACCCCCAAAGTATATGCACAAATTCAAAGAGTGGCCGGAATGCCACCCACCCACCTGCCCTTGGGGATGAGAACCCAGACGCTCTCCTGCCAGAGATTAATTAATCACCATTCACTCCATTCTGAGGTTATTCTGATGAAATCATTGACACACATTTTAATTGTCCAAAGATTGACACCCCCACATTAATGATTGACCAGGCTTGAGTATGAGTATTCACAGGCCTATTAACCTGAGTCATTAAATTTACGAGCGTATGCAAATGAGCGCTGTGATGTCCGTGTGGCCAGTAGCGGCCCGGCAGTGACAGGGAGTAGAGGAGTGGCCTCTTGGAGGTCAGACACCTTATGAAACCTAATCCTGTGAACTCATCACTGTGTCAATGCGAGCTGAGCCAGGACAGAGGCAGGTCGCAGTGGCACTGGCACGGCACTGGCACGACACTGGCACGCTGACAGGAGTGTACTACTAGTCCAATGATACCTCTGTGTTATGATGAAGGTCCTTGCTCGGTTATCCATCAGCTCTGACGGTAGGTGATAATGATGACTGACAACTTGTCATCTGTCAATGGTCCCATATGGTCTGTTCATGGTCTGTTTCTTACCCCCCTTACATAGTGTGTTACTGTGGTGTGTAACTTTTTCTGAAATCACACAGGACTGACCTACATTGTGTTGACTTGGGGAGGGGGTGTCTAAGGCCGGAGATGTCCTTGAAGGGTCTGTGTATGTTTGGGTGTGGGAGATGTAAACAATGTTCCCTGGCGCTGTGGAGACATTGAGGGAGGGAGGCTTATCCCAATGTTTTGTGTTGTCATCTTACAAAGCTCGAAACAACAACACTTGGGATATGAACTAGAGTTAAGGTATTTACACATTTAGTTTGTTGAAATACAATTTCCCCGCCCTGATCTTTGATAATTTAAACATCCAATCAGTGTGTGTACTGTGTTGGTGACCTTCTGGTACAATGTAAAATAATATTACAAATGTAATGTTATTCACTGATGTAGTGTCATTGATATAGTGTCCCGAACTGATGTATAGTGTCACTGATGGATAGTGTCACTGATGTATAGTGTCACTGATGCAGCAGACACTGTTCACTTATTGTAGTGTCATGTACTCATTGTGTTGTCATTGATGTGCTGTCTATGATGTAGTGTTCTTGACAGATGTAGTGTGATTGCTGTAGAACTGTAGTTAATTGATGTGATGTCATAGTATTACACACTTCCATTGTTGGTGTCATAGTAGTACACACTTCTGTTGTTGGTGACACAGTATTACACACTTCCATTATTGGTGTCATAGTATTACACACTTCCATTGTTGGTGTCATAGTAGTACACACTTCTATTGTTGGTGTCATAGTAGTACACACTTCTATTGTTGGTGTCAAGTATTACACACTTCCATTGTTGGTGTCATAGTAGTACACACTTCTATTGTTGGTGTCACAGTATTACACACTTCCATTGTTGGTGACATAGTATTACACACTTCCATTGATGGTGTCATAGTAGTACACACTTCTATTGTTGGTGTCATAGTAGTACATACTTCCATTGTTGGTGTCAAGTATTACACACTTCCATTGTTGGTGTCATAGTATTACACACTTCCATTGTTGGTGTCATAGTATTACACACTTCCATTGTTGGTGTCATAGTATTACACACTTCCATTGTTGGTGACATAGTATTACACACTTCCATTGTTGGTGACATAGTATTACACACTTCCATTGTTGGTGTAAATTATTTTTTCATGTACACATTTCCCTATTGTTGGTGTCATAGTATTACACACTTCCATTGTTGGTGTCATAGTATTACACACTTCCATTGTTGGTGTCATAGTATTACACACTTCCATTGTTGGTGTCATAGTATTACACACTTCCATTGTTGGTGTCATAGTAGTACACACTTCCATTGTTGGTGACATAGTATTACACACTTCCATTGTTGGTGTCATAGTATTACACACTTCCATTGTTGGTGTCATAGTATTACACACTTCCATTGTTGGTGTCATAGTATTACATACTTCCATTGTTGGTGTCACAGTATTACACACTACCATTGTTGGTGTCACAGTATTACACACTTCCATTGTTGGTGTCATCGTATTACACACTTCCATTGTTGGTGTCATCGTATTATACACTTCTATTGTTGGTGTCATAGTATTATACACTTCTATTGTTGGTGTCATAGTATTACACACTTCTATTGTTGGTGTCATAGTATTACACACTTCCATTGTTGGTGTCAAGAATGACACATTTCCGTAGTTGGGGTCATAGTATTATACACTTCTATTGTTGGTGTCATAGTATTATACACTTCCATTGTTGGTGTCATAGTATTATACACTTCTATTGTTGGTGTCAAGAATGACACATTTCCGTAGTTGGGGTCATAGTATTATACACTTCTATTGTTGGTGTCATAGTATTACACACTTCCATTGTTGGTGTCATAGTATTACACACTTCCATTGTTGGTGTCAAGAATGACACATTTCCGTAGTTGGGGTCATAGTATTATACACTTCTATTGTTGGTGACATAGTATTACACACTTCCGTTGTTGGGGTCATAGTATTACACATTTCCGTTATTGGGGTCATAGTATTACACACTTCCGTTGTTGGTTTCGTAGTATTATTACACTTATGTTGTCGATGTTATAGTATTATACACTCCCATTGTTTAGTTACCTGGTGGTGATGTTGTACATAGTGTCTGCTCGGATATAGAGCTAACATACTACCATACCCCCATTTAGTGTCATTGATGTACATAACTGACTTATAAAAAAACCAAATTATTCTCAGATTGTGAAGTATATTTAGAAAACTTTTTTCATGAAAAAGACGCCCAGGTCAATTTTAATATTCTTCAAGCCAGAAATACATGTGCATAGAGATTGTTAGCATGATGAGGACAACATGAGCATGCGTACTCCATGAACTCAATGCTAATCACAGTGATTTGGCATATTTTGAAGGTTGAGTCAACATGAGGTGTTTCTTTGAAGTATGATGTTTCCTGTAAGTTTTCAGGTTAATAACTACACTATGGTTCTGTAGCCAGTATCACTTTCACTATAAAGAGCTGAGACAGATCAAACTTGCCATCCCCTGAAAAACCAAATATTCTCAAACCACAAAAAGTGACCAAAGAGTAATTTAATAAAGGGTATCAACATAAATTAAGCTTTTCAAGTTTCAGTTGCAACAAGTTAACACACATTCTTCCATGGAGTGCCAATATGAAGTAGCAGTTGTCACCAGAAATTAGTATTCTTAATATAAACTCGCACTATAATTAGATCACTTATACTGCACCTAAATCCTTACAAACCAAGTTCATAGGCACACCCATACAAAAGGGTTAATCATTCTCAGAGTCAATAAACAATTTGACATCCTCTATCATCAGTCACAGCATTGCATGGAGCAAATAAAATATTATGACAAATCAAACATAACCCCACTGTGCAACTGCTGACCACTTAATTTGTCACTGAAGGCAGGACACTAAATCTAGATAACTACCTCAGCATTTTGTAAATGTACAGCCAGTTGGTAGGTCAGAGGTCAGTGGCCCAAGAAGGAAGTGAGTGGACACAGCCAGGGCCAGTGGACCTGAGCACCAAACGTTAGAAAGTATAGATTAAATAATATTGATACATCCTTTATAGTGACCACAAATCCAGTATTCTTGGAGGTGTCAAAATATGTATTTTTTTTTTAAAATTATGGACAACATATATATATAATTATATATATATATATATATATATATATATTATTATAAAGACACCACATGTGAAATACTTATTTAAAAGGTATGCATTAATCTAAAAATGTGTAAATGGTTGATGAAGAGATAATTATGTGAACAGCAGGATACAAAAAGTTATCTAACTGGATGTACAATGTTTATAGAGTTTCCTGCCTGTAGTACGCATTAATTAATTATAATAGTGTGCCGTTAAACTCCATGTTATACTTTATTAATGGTGGTATTGCCTTTGATGTATGTATCCATGGTAACACAAGTCCCTGGCTGTGTTATATATATAATAATCCATGTGGAACTGGGGTGATAACTAATATTTTAATAGTCCCTTGTTGCACTGACCCAAGCAAACTCGACTGAATGTGACCTACAATGTAATTGTTATGTTGCCAAAATAGTATACTAGGTTATCAACGACTAACGGAAAATTAGTAATAAAATAATTATATTGTCCATAGAGAGTAACAGCTTAAAATGTTGTCTGGCACTTGGCCTATTTACTTTGTACAGGTGTCCACATGCATGTTCTGACATCTGCTGGACTTCTGTGAACTAATTGCTGGTGTAGTTTGTATTGCACCACAAGACGGCAGCACGCAATATTTACTGACATCATTGACCAACAGATGGCAGCACTGCAATATGCAGCAGGGACAACATGTTAATATTGCAGTTTCCTAGCAATCTGTTTATCACACATGTGTTGATTAATTAAAATACAAAACATGTCATGGCATCTTAATGATTATTGAACACAATTTCATATCACATAATCAATGCTTTGCGCAACATTCTGAATTATTAACCTTGTTAGTATATTTATTTTAAAAAATTGTAGTAAATGCAACCATATATATAGGTATGTAATTGTTTGTGCACTACTGCTTGTATGAGACCATACATTGATTTGTCAGACTACTTTATTAGTGGTTTCCCTGTGAAGCCTATCAAATTATAGTAGCATAAATTGCCCGTAATGTCGTTAGCAAAATACTGATTAACTGTACAACTAATATTACACCCACAAAATCACCAGTCTGTCACTGGCAGATGTATAGAATGCTCATTCCCAGCAGCCATTTCGCTAGATACACATATTGTGCCAACTGACATGAAAATGTCTTACCATTTGACTTTGATACAGTTTCTTGTCATGGAAATGTCACACATTTTAGCCCCTGAGAATTTGTAAATCAGATACTGTGGAAGTTTGGACATTTGTAGTAGTGTCTGGGTTGGCGTGCTAAAAATAAATTTCCGGTGAATTTCTCGTTTTAGTCATCCTTGCATTGGCTGTCATGAATAGTGAAATCAATGAAGTGGCATGGTGCATTTTGACAGCATGCACTAAGTGGTAGGTTTGTGGCTATAATGATAGAGCAATGCTGTTAATTAAACACATGATTGCTTCGTTAAAGCCACAATGACAAGGAGATGTGTGATGACTCTGTTACAATGAGTACACAACACTTGTCCTTAATGATCAAGTCCAATTATTGAATGCAATCACAATAACACATACCCTGTAAACAGTTTGGGATTACTATAAACTGAATCATTTTTTTCGGAGCACTGCTGTTATGAATGAATGCTGCTACCCAACATGTTAGGCCAGTCAGTGTATCAGGTGTATTGGTAAAGTGATTGTGAATATAACTGTTTGGTTATTATTTTGTCTATTAAAGAGCAACGTACTCACGCGAGCCTCTAAATTATGGAGGAAGCCTCAGTTGTTAGTGAGACCATCTGGTGCTGGTCTTCTGTCAGTTGTCTTACAAGTCACTTCATATCCCAGTTCTGTCTGTAACTGAGACATGTTTGAATGTTTGAATCAAATTCACATGTATGTGTGCACACATTAACGATACTTCGTATTCTTTTATGCCATCGTACAACCAAGCCAATGATGTATTTCAGATGTAGGTCGTATTACTTAGCCATGTTACTAGTGTCTGTTCATGGCATGTTCATTATTGGCCGAGTGGAAGTGCACTGTTTGCTTCTTTGCGTTATCTATGAAGGAATGTCCCACATTTTTAAGGTAAAATTTGTGACTCTGAAATAATGAAGCATTCACGAAATCGGTTGCCTGGCTTCTTCCTCTAGGCCCTGACTTCTTCCTCTAGGCCCTGACTTCTTCCTCTAGGCCCTGACTTCTTCCTCTAGGCCCTGACTTCTTCTTCTAGGCCCTGACTTCTTCCTCTAGGCCCTGACTTCTTCCTCTAGGCCCTGACTTCATTTTTAATGGTTTTGCATGAGACTTTATTTCATATTGGCACTTCCTTTGTATTGGCATGTCCTCGTTATTGGCTTCTCCTTTGTATTGGCTCCATCATATTGGCCTCCCCTTTAGCATTATCCCCTCATTCATATTGGCCCTTCTTTTAAATTGGCCCTTCCTTCATATTGGCCCTTCCTTCATATTGGTCCTTCATATATGCCATTTCCTTATATCAACCTATCCTTTATATCAGAAGTCCTTTGTATTGACCCGTCCATCGCATGGAACCTGACCTCAATCAACAGGTGACCACAGCAGCAGGTGATATAAATGATTGTGTCAGTCCGTCGCTAGGTCTTGTTACCTGTACTTACCTGGCTGCTTCACAACGGCGTTGATGACTGACTGTAGCGAAGTCAGATGTAATGACGCAGCAGTTGTAAAAGTGGTTGTAATTACCGTTGATTATGTCGAGTAGTTGTGAAACCTGACACCACCACAATGTGCTAAGTCAACAATGATGTTTATGTTGTCAGTGCGATGTAATCCAGTTTGTGTGGATGGTGCGTGCATGCGTGCATCTGGACATGCATGTTCACTGTTCAATATAAATGTCATTTTTTCAATATAAATGTTACTATTAAAAATCTCCAGAGCATAAATTGTCAACAACTGATCATTCCGTTCTTAGTGGTTTTATTTAGTCGACTCCATCAGCATTACCAGTGTTACTGTGTTGAGTAGGACGCACCGGCACATGCGAGGTTGAAACATTTACTGATCTTGCATCTGCAAAATGTTGTTTTCGCATGTTTGAGAGAAAAACTTTGAAAACAGATAAGAATTGCAGAGTTTTAAATTAATGTTTTGGCCACTTTTAATGGTGTTAATAAAAATAACATACCTTTCAGTTATTTGATATGAACATGTTGATGTGCATACTACTTGAGATAGCTTGATAAGTGACAATGACAGTAGATTGTGTCTTTATTGTGAGACGCACAATTGTCCTAGTTAGATCAACCATATCAAGTGGCAGGGCCTCGTGAATACAGTTAGTTATGGTTACATGTGAAATAACATCTCACTCCTTTATGGCGACACAATACTAGATTATTTATGATTCTATGTATACATTCACACACTGTATGATTATCTCCCAAATCATACACAGGTTGCCAAATGTTGTTACGATGTAAATAGATTTATGATAGGCTGTAACATATGCGAATGGACTTGTTTACAGTTTTCTTCTGTTTTGATATTTATTTGCACACACTTTTTGTATATCCAAATAAGACGCTAACATAATTAAATACAGCATAATTTAACGGATGTGTAAAATAATATGCAACTCTGACTGTTGATACTGGCAATTTAAACATAATTTAGAAATGCATAAATGATCACCCGTTATTTGACAATTGAAAATATAATGAAAGAAAATGTGTGACATAGTAGCCATTAAGTGTCAATTAAAATCTGCATATATTATTATGAAAGTCAAAGCAACAATAACATTATTTATTTATTAGATTCATACTCGTAAGACTATAAAATATTTGTGCTAAACGGTAAGTTATTAATTTGTCTAGCGTTGGTGGAAAAAAATTGCCTGTAAGGTGAAGATCAAGGCCATGGTCATTAGCAGGGTGACCTATTATGTGTCTGCCCTGCACCAGGGGTAGCTAAATCAGGAGACTAAACAAATTAACTGTGGTGAGGCCAAATGGACTTTGTTGATGCCAGTGAGCAGCAGTCACCTGCCACCCCCTGAATGAAGAATGGACTGAGCCAGGATGTATTCCGTGATGGCGGCAGGCAGGAGGACAGAAGTAGTAGAACTCACACACTAGTCTCTGCTTCACTGTGTCCAGTCTCATCCCAGGATATTGTCCGACTGAGTGGACCTCGGCTGAGTGTTGACAACGCACCAGTGGTCAGTGCGAGTGGTGTGGAGTGGTCAAGCTTGTTGACAGTGGATCTAGTGGTACTGTGTGTGCCCAGATCACGCGGTGAATGCATGCACGGTGAGGTGAGTCCAATCTGACGAGGCAGTAGAGGCTGTGTGAGGTGACAGACGGCGAGGACTGGCATCTGTACTTGCTCCCAGTCACACCTCCACCTGAGTGTGACATCACCTACAACACCCTCCGTCCTCTCACAGCTGACTGCTGGCTAAGGTCAGGTGTCAAGGTCACACTTATTGACCTGGAGTGAGTTCCCACAGCGTGCGTGGACTTTGAGGTGAGGGTTGTACGCGGGGAAGGAAGGAAGGAGTTGAGCGGGAAGCGTGGATCGAGGGAGATGATCACAAACGACGTGGAAGATGAGGGTGATCTACCCGGGAAACTCAAGGAGGAGAAGAAGGAGGAGTTTAAGCATCGACAGAGACGCCAGAGTCTGGGGGGACAGAAGGCGCCGATGAGACCTCGCAGGGAGAGCACCACCAGCACAGGATCATGGTGTGAGTGTCTGTGCCCCTTGTATCCTGTCCCAGTTCTGTATCATGCTTCATGCCAGGACCATGTCCCCACACTCCAGGCCATTGTAAAGGGTCACTAGGCACATCCAAGCAGTCTCGCTGTCTGACAGCTGTCACAGGCCATTTTGTAACAAGTGAAAAGCAACACCTTGTTGCATTCCAGTTGGTAATTGCCAGGTTACTCTTTTTCCGCATTGACAGCCACGTTGTTAATCTACCTTTTTGCGGTGCAGTTTACAAGGTGTCGTGCAAGCGTTGTTATTCGCTATCTCACATGACAGAAATAACTTGTTTGTTTTGTTTGGATGTACTTGCACCTTAGTACCTAGTACTACCTACACTTTGGTCCGTTAAACTGTTGCACATTTGACCCGGTGATATCACAAAATGAGCTGTGTCTCTACAGAGTGACAACAGAACTACGGTCTGTGAGCATCAGTAGATGTTGACAAAATTAATCCCATAGATTCTCAACTACCTCGCACATCTGCAACACTTCTTAATTCTGACCTTAATCCAGATGTTGTCTCATCCAGGAGTTGAGCAAATATGCAAAGAAACTTTTGAAATTTCCAGCAAAGCGTGACGAGGTCATGTCCAGTTCGGCTGAAGATTTTTGCTAAAAAATTATTAAGGTGCTTTTGAATGCAATCATATGCAGACGTATTTGCACTTTAATGATCATACATGCTAGTTATTAATATACCTGTTGACAACTGCATGCAGGAGACGATGTAGTGGTGGTTGTACAGCCCTGTATATTGATCAGTTATTGGCAATGTATTGATCTCTTACCTTGAGTTGTAAGAAGCTGGACTTGCCTAAGGCTACTTATGCGCAATTAATGAGGTTACACGATGTCATGCACACATGCATGCATGCACTCAAGCACGCACATGTACACGCTACACTCACGATACGAACTGATTAGTCAACAGTATATTTCCCACTTGACCCTTGGCATGAGAAAACACCCAAAGTAAAAATGTGTAGTTGTGGACATTTGTAAGTAACACGGAGTCAGTGCCTGGTGACACCCGCTGAAATCTATTTGTAAAAATGCTGTAATCAGCTGCTTGAGTCGTCCTGTTGTGTCTGCTGTGGACCTGCCGTAGTCTGCTGTAGTCTGCCTGCTGTGAATAACCCACAGCTATGCCAGCTAATGTTGTTCGTTGACATGGCTTCACTAATGTAGTGGCCTCTCACAGGATCAAAGGCTGTTTACGCGAGTAGCTAATTACTGTAGGAAGACTGGACATACATGGCCTCGAGATATTACCTTGTCTCCGTATGATCAAATGTGATTGCATCAAGGGACACCTGACGCAGCCACATTGAAGCTACTCAAGCCAATCTGGTTTCATACACTACATATTTGAAGATGATTTTGGGTTGACATTGAAAGTCTGTAGCTGTAGCTGTAGCGTACAGACAGTTGCGAGAACATCATTCGCTTCGGTCTGTCTGTTTTCATCGACAAGGTACATGACCCCACACCTGACCCCTCCATCTCGAGCTCATTTGCATTTATATGGAGCTGTTCTCTGTTCCGGATGTTGGCATTTTTCACCAGTTATTTCCACAGTGGTTTTGCAATCTTGTGTTCTGCCGACAGTCACTCTAGGGTGTCCTCTGTGTGGAACGTTCTGATTCCTAACTTGTGAAACAGCAGTGGGCCATTAACACCAAAGTTGATGTGATCTATGTTGATCAGTCAAAAAAACTAGCTATGAGCTAGTTATTTGAATATTTATCTGACATGTTGATTAAGTTTAGCCCAGTACGATAAGTCTACCATTGCTATAGTTCCTAGTGGTCACTCACTGACCCGGTCATCATTTATTTACCTCTGTCTAGCCTGTCGTCCAGTCTCTAGCATTAACTTAGTCCGAAGTAAGTAGTAAGAAGTTCAGCACAGTACACAACGCATAGAATGTCCTCATCACACACATAGCCCACATGACTTCCTGTCTGGCATGTCTGATGACACATGAGTGGAGTGGCATGGTTTTGGAAACATACACATTGCAGACAATAGAAACTGTCACAGTCTCATTTAGGTAGGCCAAACAATACCTAGAGCTGTAGTCATGCTAACTTCTTTTAGTCATTAGGGACAGGGTGGCCTCTTTAAACGTATTCTACTGTGCTCACTGCCTTATGTCTGGTCTGGTCTGGTCTGGTCTGGTCTGGTCTGGTCTGGTCTGGTCTGGTCTGGTCTGGTCTGGTCTGGTCTGGTCTGGTCTGGTCTGGTCTGGTCTGGTCTGGTCTGGTCTGGTCTGGTCTGGTCTGGTCTGGTCTGTGTCGTCGTCCGTCCGTCCGTCCGTCCGTCCGTCCGTCCGTCCGTCCGTCCGTCCGTCCGTCCGTCCGGCTGTCTGTCTGTCCGGCTGTCTGTCCGTCCGGCTGTCTGTCCGTCCGGCTGTCTGTCTGTCCGGCTGTCTGTCTGTCCAGCTGTCTGTCTGTCCAGCTGTCTGTCTGTCCAGCTGTCCAGACAGACAGTATCTGGCAGCATCCGTCCGTCTGTCTGTCTGTCCGTCTGTCCGTCCGTCCGTCCGTCCGTCCGTCCGTCCGTCCGTCCGTCCGTCCGTCCGTCCGTCCGTCCGTCCGTCCGTCCGTCCGTCCGTCCGTCCGTCCGTCCGTCCGTCCGTCCGTCCGTCTGTCCGTCCGTCTATGTCACTATTCAGCATTTCCTTCCAAATGTGTGGTGATTCCCTCAAAAACAGGAGACATCTGGAGTCTGTGCAGTCTCATTTACACAGTTATGTTTAACGCTAAAAGTCTCCGCCAGTCTCCATGTGTGAGACCACTAAATGCTGTCTGCTAGAAATGGCTTCCCAAAATATCTCCAAATTCCTGATTGCGTCCAATTTCTGATGTGTCTTCAGGCCACTGTCACCATGTGTCCAAGTGTCACATACAACTTGTCCTGAGAGCTTTCGGATTACTGAACCAATTTATGAATATCTCCTTTACCTAAAGGCATTTCTCTTTATTGATCACTGCAGGAAGGCTACAATTTCTGTTTACTTTGATGCTAGCGAGCCGCACATAAACATGCTGCTCCCTGATAAGTGTTATTATAGCTTGCAGGTGGCGTGCAGTCTGATTGGACGGCCGAGTAATCGCTTCAAGATCCTTGCTGCAAGATTTCTCTCCTTGCATCTTGCATATGAAATTTGTTGATGAGCCCATCATAGCACGGTTCATTGAAATAGCATTCAGATATGTCAGTCCAACTGTCCGTGAGCCTGAAGCAAAAACAAAGTCGCCAAGTACCTGTTGTATCAATTAGACAATGTGACGTTGTGTACCAGTGTAGAAATGCTTCACATTAACTTGATTCAAAGTTCAGCAAGTAAGATACCCATCCTACTTGTTTGGTGGTGAACTCAACTCAAAATAATTACCAAATACACAGATCTGTGCATTTACGATGACTGTCACAGTATGCGACAATTGCTTGAATGTGGGAATATGTGATATTTGCTGAAGTGATTTGGCCTGGACGGCTGATTTGGCATGGATGGCTGATTTGGCCTGGATGGCTGATTTGGCCTGGATGGCTGATTTGGCATGGACTGGCCGTGGAGTGTAGTACTAGACCACACAGTGAGGATCCTGTCTGGCACCTGTCAGTGACGCCTGGCACCACACCTGTCAGTGACGCCTGGGATCACACCTGCCTGAAGCCTGGGATTACACCTTCAGTGTTTTGCAGTTCTTTCTATGCAGTGTGTCATGCTCTAGTTGGTCTCTGGCAGTCGTCACTCCCAGTTAACTGATTAGTGTGTGTGTATCAAATGATAGAAGTACATCGCGGATGCTAGAACGTGATAGTTAATGTGTTATACTGACTGCGGGACTGGTCACAGCTACTCTATATGTTGTCTATAGTTTCTGTGCATCCCTAGTTGTTGACGCAGGACTGACCTTATTACACTGTCCACTGGGTCAAGGAAAATATCCAGCAGGTGTTCACAAACCTTCTCACCTGGGCACCCAATTTTAAATTGCCACCAAGAGAGAGATAATTGAATCGAGTCATTAACTGCCAAGAAAATAACTGTGTGCCTGTGAGGGCCTGTTGGAATAACACGACCCACTGGGACCCTCATCTCAGCTGGTGAATCCTGGAGTTACACAGTCAGCAGTGTAGAGAAATACGTTGTTAAACCAAACTGGGTCTGGGTTTTGGACCTAGAACTTGATATTAGAACAGATGTGGTAATTGCTACGTATTCGGTGAGATCCATTGATGCCTCAAATGGGTTATTACGGCGTGAAATTTAACCGCATAATTATTTCTGATTGCAGCGTCTTACACCGGGAGCTCTTCTGACGAGGAGGCAACAAACCCAAAGGAGAAGGAACAGGTAAGTTTGTGTGATTTTAACAGGTTCTGTGATTAAAAATGTGATTATATATATATATATATATATATATATATATATATATATATATATATATATATATTAATTATTACATATCTTTACTATTTTATTTATTTATCACATATTTATACTATTTTTTGTAATACACTGCTAATTTATGTTGGTATTTTAAAAGAACATGATTGTCTTTATTAACATATACATTATTAGCGTTTTATTTATTTTTATTATTATTATTTTAAGTAAATTAGGAAGAATCATTGTAAAGTGCCCCAGAACAATTATTTGGATGGGGCGCTACATAACAAATTATTATAACTGGGGGTGATGAAAGATGGTAGTTAAAATGCTGCCTTTAGTCTTTAGACCCCAAATCATTTTATGAATGTTCTGAATCCCTGCTCCGTGTGTTCATTCGAACTTGCATATTATATTGATTGGGTTCTAGTTTTTATGATTTTTTTAACAACCTATATTCCCAACCAAATTAGGTTATTTTGTGTTCATTGGGAGCAGGCCTTATTATGAGGCATTATTTATTTCAAATACTACATGTGTTTGTTTAGGATATTGTAAATGTGTAACAAACTGAGGACGTGTTACTTTGTTACAGAGCAACTCAAAAGGCTGCTCAGACTTCTGCGTGCACAATGTGGCACAGGCAGCCTTCGGGAGGCGAGAGATTGAGATCGCCCAGCAGGGTGAGTACCTCTACCTGCCACTAGGGGGTGCTCTTGTAGATTCGCAAAATCAAAAAGTTTCCATGTTTTGCATATAACCGTGCAGTGCCTGTAGGTAGGATTGCGCTTGCGATTCTTATGGTTAGCATCGATTTGTCTATTTTAGGTAATTTGGGTGACGGAATGAACTAGTGTAGGTTATGTGCAGCTACTGGTGTTTAAAGGTCCAAAACATGCTTATCTAAGTACGTAATAGTTCAACTGCATCAAATAGCTGTACTTTGTGTGTATTTGACCATATAAACCAAACATATATATCTAAAAATTTAGGCTTCTGGTAAAATGCAAACACACAAGATTGGCGTATTTAGACATAAATATACATTTGGCGCCAAGCGTGATATGTATGTCATTATGACGTCGCTGTAAACACGACAGCTCTCCACGTAGTGCTATTGCTGACCTGTCTTTAATTTAAGTCTGTGTGTTTGTCCGGTATCATGCTGAGGTGTGGTGATTACTTTCAATAGGCTCACCTGGAGGTGTGTTTGTGTGGCTGCATGCGCAAACATGCGTGCTGACATGATTGCATATATCTCTGAAATTTTTTTCAGAAATGTGGGTTACGCATTGATACAAACAAACATTGGAATCTTGATAAAAATGTTACATCAAATACTTCTTTATCCAACTGACATCTGGGTTTCTGCATCACAATCTTATTAAATGTTAAACATGCGCACATTTTTGCGCACACACAGCATGTAAGCATGCACCAATCGCCACACTTTCTCACAGTTGATTTTCGGATGTTTAACGAATTAAGTCCGGAAAATGTCTGGGTTGTAATTAAATCTGTCTCTGTGGAATGTCGCAAGGATTCTGCGTTAAACGTAGTTAGCACGGCTCAGACAGGAATAATTGGCGATTCATAGAAATGTTGTGACTCGCAAAACGAGACATATTGATGTGTGTGTCTCAGCGGAACGTCATTTGTCCTTCTGTATGACACGTGATTGCATTACGCAGCCGTTCCCGTGAATGAGTTTGTGTCATTGTATCCATTAATAACGTGGCTCGACGCCTCTGATTTACATATAAACATTTAGTTCACTTAAACAAGTGTGTTACAATAATATTTTCATGACAATGTACCATGTTTTTGACAAGTATTTCGATTTGTCAATAATAAACATTTCTTTTTTATTAATCAATCAGTTTTATTTCAAAAAGTGATTCAGAGGTGCTTGCATGTCAAAGAAAAATAGGTTACGAATGTAAAAATTACATTTCAACACAGTGTATAGGGCTATGTATTACAACAGATTAGCATGTTAAATCAATGTAAAAATGAACTCTGAAATGCACGTAGGATTAGGAGTGTGAATAAAAAGTACATGTCATTATCAGTATATGAGTATATCCATGAATTACGTTTGTCCACGTTATTCATAACATCCAAAGACCACGAGTCCCGACAAAATATATTTGTCTTGAATCTTGTCACTGTAAACAAAGCGGTGAAACGTGATGAACTTGTTTGTGGACCTAAGGAAGTTAGATGATGAGATTGGTGGATGGACATGGATGGACCTACTTGTCTGCTGACTGCGTCAATGATATGTGGCCGGGTTGGGTGACACATGGATACAATTGGTTATAGTCTCGATGTACTTTTCCTGGTGCCATCTGTACGTAGTGATAGCGATAGCGATAGCGATAGCGATAGCGATAGCGATAGCGATAGCGATAGCGATAGCGATAGCGATAGCGATAGCGATAGCGATAGCGATAGTGTAGTGTCTGGCATAATCAAACATTTCAGTATTTATAATAACAATTGTAAGAGTTATTCCCAGCATGCTGATAGCTGCAAATCCCGACAGACATGACAGAACTACTCAAACAGCTGATTACATCAATTGTACACATCAGTTTTGATGGCTGTCATTGTTAACTGATTCTGCAGTATTTATGAGTGTCTGTGACTACATCAAGTCTTAGTGGTTATTTCACCTCTGTAAGGGTTTTCTCTTGCTGTAGGCATTGTCTTGGTTAAAATCCATATTGTTTATGTGAAATTATGTCATAATTTATTATTTAAAGTTATTAATTGGTTAACGAAATTTAGTATCCCTATTCTCTCTGAGTGGCGCCATCTGCCAGGATACTAAGACACATACATGAAACATAAAACAAAAAACTAAATTACTCCAAAATGTTTGTCGTATGAAATTTGCATGATGGGACATGTGAGGTAATGAAATTTAGTAAACTGAGCATTGTTGAAATAGGTGTGGAGTAGGCAGAGTAAGTGGAGAGTTGGTAGAGTAAGTGGAGAGTTGGTACAGTAAGTGGAGAGTTGGCAGAGTAAGTGGAGAGTTTGTAGAGTAAGCGGAGATTTTGTAGAGTAAGTGGAGAGTTTGTAGAGTAAGTGGAGAGTTTGTAGAGTAAGTGGAGAGTGTATAGAGTAAGTGGAGAGTTTGTAGAGTAAGTGGAGAGTTTGTAGAGTAAGTGGAGAGTTTGTAGAGTAAGTGGAGAGTTTGTAGAGTAAGTGGAGAGTTTGTAGAGTAAGTGGAGAGTTTGTAGAGTAAGTGGAGAGTTGATGGAGCAACTGGAAAGTTGGTGGAATAAGTGGAGAGTTGGCAGAGTAAGTGGAGAGTTGGTACAGTAAGCGGAGAGTTGGCAGAGTAAGCGGAGAGTTTGTAGAGTAAGCGGAGAGTTTGTAGAGTAAGTGGAGAGTTTGTAGAGTAAGTGGAGGGTTTGTAGAGTAAGTGGAGAGTTTGTAGAGTAAGTGGAGAGTTTGTAGAGTAAGTGGAGAGTTGGCAGAGTAAGTGGAGAGTTTGTAGAGTAAGTGGAGAGTTGGCAGAGTAAGTGGAGAGTTTGTAGAGTAAGTGGAGAGTTTGTAGAGTAAGTGGAGAGTTGATGGAGCAACTGGAAAGTTGGTGGAATAAGTGGAGAGTTGGTGGAGTAAGTGGAGAGTTTGTGGAGTAAGTGGAGAATTGGTGGAGTTAATGAAGATTAATGGAGTAAGATGTTTCTGGTTGCAGAGATGCCGGGTCTGATGGCGCTGAGGAAGCGGGCCCAGGCTGACAAACCCCTGTCAGGGGCCAAGGTGGTTGGCTGTACACATATCACAGCCCAGACCGCGGTGAGTACATACCTACCTGCCCTCCCTCATTCCCTTCTTCCCAGCCCCCCACTGCATACCCGTCCGCCTCCCAGAATGTTGTCTGAGCCCTCCGAGTCCCAAGGAAGTAGGCCAGCAGTACTGGCTGAGGGAGCAGGGTGTTTGCTGACTGTGGTATGTGGAGCCAGCTTTGATGGGTGTGAGTCTGCCTCACCTGGGTGGACTGTTATCTCTAGGTCTCTGATTCCTCCAGCTGACTCGCAACAGTCTCTAACTTTGTGTCAGTCTCCTTCCGTCTCTCTGTTCCCTCTGTCTGTTATGTTGCACACCTCCCTTCCTCATTCATTTCTTCCCTCATGCCATCCCACCTTCCTCTCTCCCATCTCTGTCTCTGACTTCCAATTCATCTCCTGCCACCATCCTGCCTCCCCCCTCTGGCCGCCACTCTGTCTCATCTCTCCATTCCTCCCTGTATCTTCCTTAAATTTGTTTCGCATATTCTTTTCCCCTCCTATAAATATTGTCCAAGGTGAAGTTCTGATGATTCAGTTGCACAGACACAGTCAGTCAGAAGCTGACTTGGCCAGGGAACTTGTTATTTATGGGAATAGTTATTACAAGTCTGGCATGCTTGGTTACCGAACCATTTATCGTTTTGTTATCCACATATAAGGTTAGCAGATTAATATTGGCAAGATACAGACTAAGATTAGCAGATTAATCTTGAAAAGATACGGAATAAGCAGAACAAGATTAGCAAATTAATCTAGAGAAGCTGGAACAGTTTCTACAGGTGATTCTGTGTGCAACAGTCGACTGCAGGAATTGACCAAGTTGTCAGCTCAGAAACATTTTATAAAGCCATCTAGTGTTGTACCATTTGACGGGCAGTTAGTGCCTGATCCCTGTGTACGATGGGAGCGCCATGTTGTTCGAATCACTTTGTAAACACCACCTGATTCTAGAGGTATGTGGAGTGGAACAGGACATAATCAATAAAACCACTCAATCATTACCGCAACTTATGACAGGTGCTTTGCGGAGGTCGATTAGACCAGGTGGAATCAGATGTATGTATTTGACCTGTCACGTAAAAACAATACAATCCCGTCTGGTAGAACATGTTTGAGAAGTGTCTTGGAGCACGGCTTAGATTTTAGTTTCGGAATATTGTAAAACTACAGGAAATGGATGAATTACCCAGTTGCAATCATTGTTGTGGCGTCGGATTGGTCTCATTTACAGCTGATGATTCTGGTGGCCGGTGCCACATGGACAGTGGCAGTTAACGAAGCAGTGCGTCATTGCATTGTGAAGTTTGATAACAAGATGAAGTAGACTCACATGTTTGTTATTTTCTACCGAGACCAAGCGTGAAAACGTAATGGCATATCCTCATAAAATGTTACGACCTCGTAGATAGCACATTTATTGTATGTGTAAATGTCAGAATCTTACTAGAGAAGCCTTGCACTGTGTGTGTATGTAATAGTAGAAAAGCGGAATCTTTGCCATGCCTGGCTGGAGGTGGCACATGGCCGAGTCAGTTTAGTTGTGCTACATGTGGATGGGGATTCCCATTTCCGGTTGGGAATGTGGACATTTCCGGTGACAGTATCACACCTTACCCCCCTGGCGAGGCAGTCATCACTGCCTTGAGGCCTCCACTAGGTCTCATGCAAGCGTGTCTAATTACGTTAGCTTAGCATGGATTAAGGATTGCCACTTTCGTAACCACGACAACCACAGTGCACAAAGGACGAAAGAACGTTTGCTATTCCGGGAAACAATCGAAGGTCGCATCTTTGCAATGATTGCACCACGAGATATTTAAAGAATGCTGCAGATGTATTCAATGCATAAATGTCGTTCATGTTTATGCATATCATTTCAAGTCACACCTAACTTAGTAAATGCTATCCAGTTGTGTGGAATGTCTAATGTAATTAGGTGTTACTGACTGAAATGTTTAAGTAGAGCTGTAGCTTGAGGTTGAAGTTTAAAAGTTTATTTAAATACAGATATACGGTAATTGTTCTATTAAATGTACAATACCCTTTAAAAATTTATTTTGTTTGGTTTCCAAAATGATTTCCATGACGTGTCATTCTGAGTTGCATTTTCACATTTTGATCACATTTGTACCATTACTATAAGTTTATAACAAGTTATGAGCACCAAGCGTTGCAGATCAGTAGTAATATGGAAAGAGGCAAACAGATAAACATGTGTAAGTAAATATATAAACTGACTGAAATGTTTAAAGTACAGTTGTAGCTTGATATTGACATTTAAAAATGGTACAAATTTTGATATAAACGTTTTAAATAGCAGTAAGACAGCCATAAAATGATGTTTACTTGTGACACAAACAGTAGCAGCTGTAGGTTGACTTGTCTTAAACCCATTTACTCCAAATAATCAAATTCACTGATTGTGAACCACATCAACTAATTCATAGTTGCATTTGCGGAAGTTACTGCTGATCAGTAGTGTTAACCCTTTACCTTTGTTAACCCTTAACATACAATGTCCAGCCAGACGCTGACACTAAAATGGTTACAGTGGGTAATTTTTATTATTTCAGTTCACGTGTGTGTGATTAATAAAATGTAGAGGATAACAAAATATGACACACTGTAATGTCAGTGTCGTAAAAATGAACATTAATATTGTAATGATATCAGTCACGCATTGTGCAGAACAAAATTAACGTTGTAGTAAGTAAGTAGCACAGGGCATTTCCAACATAAAATATGTCGGTTTTAATAACAGATCCCTGCAGTAGGGCCTGGAAATAATTGTTGACGACATCAGGAACACAAATCAGTCGTTGCATATTTTGTAGGAAATTAAAACTTTGTTGGATGATTGACTGGCATGTCAGATTCCTGCGTTGACAGTTTCTGATGGCAGATGAACTAATACAGGAAAAGAGATTAGAAACTGAAGTATCACTTGTTAAATTTACATGCACTTCAAAGATTCACAGAATTAGACATTGTGAACAAATTATAAATTCACTAATGAAATGAAAAGCCAATGTATTTTAAAAGAAATCATTCCTTACATAAATAAGGTTGTTGAAAGACTAAAAAGGCATACTCTTATATTGTGAATGGTCAGAGCGCTTTACACCACTTACCCTCTCCTCCCGCCCCTGCCCCCACTCGCACCCCTGCCCCAGGCTGGTCATCTGAATATTAAATTGTTTTTTCTGGGATGAGCGGCAAGTGTCCGGTCTAACAAACCCACATACAGTGGTCAACTCTCTGGTCAATACCCTCATGTTAGAAGTCAGTTTGTCTTTCTGAGCCGCGTTCAGCCATTCTGAAATCAGTACCAAAAACACTTTATTAGCATAATTCCAGCACAGTTTCAGTGCAGACGTGATTCAGTCACTTGGGAGAGATAGGGAATTGGAGTCGGTGCAAAGGAAATTGCCTATACCACAAAGGGCAGCTAGGGGATAATACCCCGTCCCTTCATGTAAAGATCCAGTTTACTTCTCTGCTTGAAGGGCACCAAACAACACGCGACCTGCAGACAGGTTTAACATCAATGTCTGCTTTCAATAAGAGATGAAAAGTGAATAGATTTGCTTCACTGGCATGTGTCAAGTTTCATGTGGAAACTGTACATTTGTTGACTGGATAAAACCTCTGGTTCTGTACAAAGCATTCGCTTGTGAGTTGTGACACAAGTCAGCCAGTCCTGGAACACCCATGACAGAGGTAATCATTTCTAATGAAAATTTTGTTACTAACTAGAATGCTGAAAATATGTCGTATTGTGTGACCGAGGACCTATAGATAGTGTTGTCAGTTATGGTTTTTTACTTAACGGCAACATTTGCATTATCATTAAATTGGGAAGACAAACACCAGGATAACCATAGACATTTTATTAAATTTGCATACGTGAACATTAGTTGTGATTATGAAAATGTGTGTTTGTCGTTATTACCTTGATGAAGCAGACCATATCGGAAGATACTTCTGGTGTAAATGTACTGTTGCTGCAAGCAATGGCTTCAGGGTCGTGGAGTGTTGTCAGAACGCCACAGAATCATTACGAGAAGTCAATGGGTGGCAGATTGGCTCATTGAAGTGGCTGGTATTAATGATTCAATCATTAATGCTCATTGTAAAGACAGATTATCAGAAGACATTGAGAAACCGCCTGGACACAGTCGATACTGACCCGTGATGTGTCATGCATTATGAATGTGAATATAACAGAGATCCAGTATTTGGATGTCAAAGAAAACACTGAAAGGAGAGAATCGATGATGAATCGATGATGGGTCCCTCAGAACAGGACCGTTAGTCGTGACAGTTGTACTCGTTTCCAAACAAGTTGAGCTGTGAGTTCAGCTGTTGACCCACCTCGGGGGTGGGGGTGTACCCCCATAGTGTTTGGCATCAGTAGTTTGTGACTGTCCTCTCTTAAATCCTAAGAAGATTAAAAAGAACCGTGACTACAAAGTCTTGTATAGCTTCAGTGGTGACGAGTGATAACAGATCATAGCTTCAGTGGTGACGAGTGATAACAGATCATAGCTTCAGTGGTGACGAGTGATAACAGATCATAGCTTCAGTGGTGACGAGTGATAACAGATCATAGCTTCAGGGGTGACGAGTGATAACAGATCATAGCTTCAGTGGTGACGAGTGATAACAGATCATGTAAATCAGTTGACAATGCTACAGAGATATTATAATTTTTTGGCACTCTTCTGTCATTTCAAAAGTCCTGAAACAATTTAGCTTTACATCCGCTGTCCATCTTTTTCCACTCTGGTCATTACATTTTCTTCAAATGTTCACCCAGCCTTCATTCTGTCAAGTGACCCATTAATTTTGTTGCCTGGTAATCTGCTTTCTGTTGCCAGTATCTGACATTATTCACTTCTCTTGAAATATTCCAACTAGTTTAGTCTCGGGTCCTGTCGAAAGAATTACCAGATAGACTACCAAATGTGCTGAATAATTTACAAGCTAGCTGGGTTGCATCTGTGTAGCAATTGAAAACTGCGGGTGGCTACTCTGGGTATTTTTACAGCTGCGATAGGTACATTACAATTGCACTGCCTTTACAATAGTGTAATAACTTATGGTAACTATGTGTGCTGCGTGACGTATTAGTCTTAGATATCTCTGAAATTCCTCAGCTCGCACACTTCCTGTCGCACACTTCCTGTTTAACTCCTCACACCCTGTGTCATTAATTAACTACACTAATTCCCTGCCTTGCGAGACGTCTTTTCAAACATTGCTGACTCAAAAGCATCATTTAAAGCCTTAAAAGAAATACCATTTGTATACATAACAAAGAGAATAAGCTGTAAACATGATTAGAATGCAGTATTCCTGTAGATGGTGCAAGTTGTTTCAATTTGAAGTTGTCTGCAGGCAATTACACCCACCACCAGCCGGCTGGTTAGGGTCCGTTGGGGTGTAAAGGGTTACACTATTAACCCCTCATTGTGCATGTTTATGTGTTGTCAGGTGCTCATTGAGACGCTGTCAGCTCTGGGAGCCCAGGTGAGATGGGCAGCCTGCAACATCTACTCCACTCAGGTGAGTCCAGTCCAGCTGATGCCTCATAGAAACCTCAGTTTACTTCAGAGCTGATGCCTCACAGAAACCTCTGTCTACTTCAGTTGTTTCCGACAGCCAGGGATCAGTAATGCACAGTTTGATTGGATTGTGCTAAGCGCTACCACAATTTGACATTTAGCATTTGATACTGATGTGAGAATTGATTTTGTAATTGCCGGTGTGTTACTGGCCTATCTGGAGACTTGTGTGTTTGTTTGACATGACAAATGCAGGCACTCACATGGGAATAGTAAACGTAACAGTCGCTTTCAAACAGTTCTGCCTGCAAATATCAGAATGAGGCTGCATGTTTTTTTTTAACAATCAACATTTGTATAAACAAACTACATGTTCTTCATGAGATGAATTAAATTATTTTCAGAATGAAATAATGTGTGAATAAAGTAGTTAAGTTATACATCATGTATTCAGAGGTTACATGTCTTCAGATAGTTTACTTTATTCAGTCCATGTTATTATTATTTTTCTCAGGAGGAATGCACTTTCACTGAAATAATGTCTGATGTTGTTCATTTTCCAATGCAATGTTGTCTTCAGAACGAGGTCGCTGCAGCCCTAGCCGAGGCTGGGTTCGCAATCTTTGCGTGGAAGGGGGAGTCGGAGGCAGACTTCTGGTGGTGCATCGAGAAATGCATCAGCGCAGACAGCTGGCAGCCGAACATGGTGAGTACCCCACACTGTCACCAGGGAACCTCATCAAGATCATATTTCCAGCGAGTTTTTGCTGTATTCATTTCAGTTACAGATCAATAAGGTGGTAGTCATAATCCTGTTGATTAAGATTAGCATAATTTATTTATTATATCAATTAGGTTTGCAAGTGTTGACTACCAGATCCACTGTATAAAAGGGCAAATAAATGTTTTAAATACATACTTGTATTTTATGTTAATGCATACAAACTTTAGACACGTTAGTTTCGATGTATATAATTTATTATACAATCTACTCTGTTAAGTAATTATTTATTTTTAACTGTGATATTTTTACCTGTGTATTTATAGTTTAAATTTGCACCTTAGAGAAATACAAAATGTTCACTTTATTCAGTTGTTCGTGAATGTTACTGTGACGTAGTTGTGAGACGTTGACATGTTTGCATTGTGAGATCCTGGACGACGGAGGGGATGCAACCCACCTCATGCTCAAGAAGTACCCGGCCATGTTCAGCCTGGTGAAGGGGATCGTAGAGGAGAGTGTCACCGGCGTACATCGTCTCTATCAACTGTCTAAGTCTGGCAAGCTCACTGTCCCCGCCATGAACGTCAACGACTCTGTCACCAAGGTAACGTATTTGTTATCCATCTGTTGTTGTCTGGTGACACCACCAGGCGGTGATTACTCATGTGATGTGTTGCAGAGTAGAATATCGAGTTTGTATTTTAGCTCGTTTGGCCGTGATCTCAGAGCAGTGTCATCTATCTTAAATAAAACTAGTTTTTAGTGGAACACAAGACTTTTTGTACTGTCATAATGGTATTACCTACACTTATCTCTTAAACGAGCATAATATATATATATATATATATATATATATATATATATATATATATATATATATATATGTATATATATAATATGTAATAGTTCATGAACATTTATGAATCAATATATGGACATAAATCCTGAATCTGTTTTACTTGTTATTTCCCATTCATAGTAGTGGTCTAATGGAAGAAAGGGAAACTCTTAAAAGCAATCCACTATCCTTCATGTTAGGCTATACAGAGATGTTTGGATTTACATATTCACATAAGTGTCACACAGTTGCTTGTGCCCTGTTGTCGTTGTCATGCCTTTCTTTCCCACCCACCTCTAGTGCTTCCATTCACAGCCCTGTGCTAACATTCCCAGACAAGTTCTTAAGCATGTTGAAATGAGCCACTCCTGCCTCAACATGGTACACCCTTTTGTCTGGTTAATGGCCATGGTCCTGCCTGTGGATCCATTGAAATCAGCTTTTTCTGACCCAGTCATCTGGAACACGCTGTAGACAGTCGACGCGTTACTTGATCCAAGTCAAGTGAAATAAGTCCTTCTGAGTGCCGTCTTACTCTTTTTCAGACCAAGTTTGACAATTTGTACAGCTGTCGTGAGTCCATCCTTGATGCGTAAGTAATACCTTGGTGTCTTCCTGCTAAGTCACGTTAGTGCTGAAGGGCGTATCATGTGTTCTGTATAGCATAGATTCCAGGGAATAAAAATTATTATTAAAGAATAAATTAAAATGTCACATGGGCCCTAATTTATTCTGTTGCAACAGCTTGGTAATTTAATACAAAACAGTGTTGACATTCAAGTTATAAAGTGAATATGCCATATCATCTTCATCCGTCGTTGTCCTCTTTCTGAATCGTTGTCTTTAATCTTTGTCTTATACAAAATTCCCATAATATTAATAAGTGTACAATCAGTGTAATTTTTGTTGTTGTCGAAAATCTTATTCTGCCCCGAGATATTTTCAAATACCTTTCTTTGTTAACAAGACCATAACTAAACAGCACTAATTATGCTAAAATACTGAAATCTAATAATGCAAAATATTGAAAGGTCGTTCAGAATTGGAAAATGTGTAATCAGCTTTTCTCGTAACAGTCCCACGCAAGATAATCCAGCTTAGTAGTCAAAAGTGCCACTCCAATGACACCAGCCGTGTCCTGGCCGACAGGGACTGATGGAGGCCAGTCTCCTTTCAGTCGATTCTTTCAGTCAATTAATTCATTTGTCAGCTTGTCCTTGGTTTGACAGGAGACAAGAGCAATGTCAACTTCGCAGTCTTTATTGAAGAAGTCATGAAAATAACAACTTGCTTGTCTGTCAGACAGATTTAACTATTAGCTCATTGAAAACAAAACTTACACTTCCCAAATAATATCTGCAGTGTTCCTATGCCTGTTTGTCATATCTAGTGTCATTTGATTGCTTTCCTCCAATAGAAAGTCTACAAAGGTCACATTTCATAAGTAGGTCAAGGTTTCTCCACCAGGGCCAGAATCTTGTCAATGATATATTTTACGTAATCATATTTTTTTGCTGTTTATCTGTAAATCTCATTTAGCTTAAACTGTCACAACAGCTTGTGCAGTCAGTATTCATTCTCAGAGTTTTTATGGACACCATGTGTGGTGATGTTTGTTCAGTGAAGAAAGTGACATTTCTTGATTCCATACAGAAATAGAGTTTAAATATTATTAATAATGCATCAATTCACTACCTCTGTCACCCTCATCCTCCCTGATGTGTGATGGAAGTGAGTTTCACACAGTTATCCTCCACCCCAGCCTGGCTGTCGTCTACGTGACAGACCAGTGGTGGTGCGTCACAGTGTTGATGTGTTGCTGAGACTTACTTGTGTCTTGTGTGTTGCAGGTTGAAGCGTACAACTGACGTGATGTTCGGTGGAAAACAAGTTGTCGTCTGTGGCTACGGCGAAGTATGTGTCATGTTCTGTCTGTCTCTCCATCCTGATGTGTGCCTGTCTACCCATTCATCCATACACCAGTTCATCCGTCCGTCCGTCCGTCCGTCCGTCCGTCCGTCCGTCCGTCCGTCCGTCCGTCCGTCCGTCCGTCCGTCCGTCCGTCCGTCCGTCCGTCCGTCCCTCCCTCCGTCCTTCCGTCCGTCCGTTCGTCCGTCCGTCCATCCGTCCGTCTGTCCGTTCTCGATATTTCTATTCCAACATAAAAAAAAATTATTGTCATTTGCTGCCTCCTGCTTGGTACAAAATAAAATCAGTCGCGTTGCAGACTGCTGGGGATGATACTATTGCTTGTATGGACTCTTGTCCAACGTTCATTACCAGGAAACACGGTGACAACCACTGGGTGACAAACTTGGTGACAAACTGCCACGCAGTTGTCTCCCAA
Organism: Ridgeia piscesae; assembly: GCA_025642075.2. NCBI lineage: Eukaryota > Metazoa > Annelida > Polychaeta > Sabellida > Siboglinidae > Ridgeia > Ridgeia piscesae. The sequence continues at coordinate 1,034,899 of JAODUO010000211.1, read as the reverse complement.
CAAAGTTTCAACATTCATATTTCCTACTCTGTCCTCACTACAATGTTCTCTCGCTCTTGTTCTGTCCTGTTCTGTCCTTAATGCAGTCACTACAATGTTCTCTCTTGCTCTGGCCTTTTCCCGTGTCCATTCATCTTTGCTAATTTATTGGAGTTGTGGAGTGACCTTCTGACCTCAGTGGCGTAGCTCTGTTCACCAGTCCATCATGACACAGTGCAGGCTAACCTTGGTGTCCTGTTGCCAGTGCTGTCCCATCTGTAGGTATGTTGTGATACATCCTGTCTATGCAGTCCTTAGACCAATCGGCAGAGTGGCATTGCTTACTCTCATTATGCAAGCAATTTCACAAGCTTTTTTTGTCAGTAAGCATCTGCTGATTAATTGCTGTGTGTTTATGATTTTGTTTAAATTCAGCCATTGAATTAACCCCTTTTTATGTCTATCTATAGAAGACCTGTAGCAAAAACTATGTCATTATTGCTATGTAGTTAGTCTTACCTGAGCTTCCTTTGTTCACTTCCACTGTCCCACCTAGATACTCACAAGGGGTGGTATTTAAACATGAATCATTTCCTCCTTGTTAAGGTCATGATGATAGAATAAGTATTGTGGTCATGATAAATATAATTCCATTTATTATTAAGCACAATACGTAGTGTTACAATTGTAGTGTTACACCTATGGAATGTTAACAAAACATTCATGTTGTGGCCAGACACTGTTGACATTTAATGTGCATGCACATGTCCCACCTGTGTCTACGTCCTCTGTCCTGCCTCCACTTCCCTCTACCCGTTTGCTCTCATTCCCAATCCCCTCCCAATCTTTCCCAGTATCTCTTCACACAGTCTTCCCATTATAGTCTTCATCCCATCTTTTCCCCATCCATTTTCTGGGTGTCTGCTTTCTCTATTAACTTCCCACCTTCCGTTCTTTCCAAGTGACAGATCCATTTCAGGCTACTTAAAACTCTTTACGCCAGGAAGTGGGCCAGATACAACTAGGTCAATGAACTTCCTGTAAACAATTACCAACCGTGGATGATTCCTAGCAATAAAACAGACAGCATTGCTTTAAATAACGTGCACATAACCTTGGCATCGGTTCTTTAGCCTTGATGCAATGGCGTAAGTACAGCGTGTGAGTGACGAGACACCTCTATGAAGTGATATGCTGGTAGCCCTGTGATTAATGATAACAATTGGCTGTCAAATATATGCCAGAGGTGAGACTTGGGCAAATGCCTGGACGCATGGCAGGGGATAACAGCAGATGAAGTGAAGTCGTCAAACTGGCCTGACATTTTCAAGCCAGTCTGTATTGGTATTGCATTATAATCCTGTCTGCAGTGTGTTCTCATCTTTATCACCCCTGGCTCTGCAGATGTCCGCTTTTCACTCAGGGTTGATTGATTGAGGTTTCTTGGTAATTGTTCGCTGGCAGTTTTTCGAAGTAGAGTTATTGCTCAATTTGTCATTACTTGCTGCTTGGAGACGTTGATGTACCAACTAAGACATACCTCATGGCTTAGCCTCAGTCACATCTCAGTACATAAAATCAATAACGTCTGTATACAAATGTATTATTTTAATATATATGTGAAATAAATTTGTAAAATACCTACTATTTTGTGGTGTCGGTAGACAATATATATATTGCATACTTTTTATTGTGATACATGGGAGTGAGACTGTATGTTTGTTTCTATTGCAGGTTGGCAAGGGTTGCTGTGCTGCCCTCAAGGGCCTGGGTGCCATTGTCAATGTGACAGAGATAGACCCCATCTGTGCACTTCAGGCCTGGTGAGTGTTCGGTGCAGTCTTTGCAACCGTCACGTTACTAGTTACAACTGCGAGACAGTCAAACATTGTTTTATGGGCACCTCTAATACAATCATTGTTATGTTAGTCATCCTAGAAAAGTCGTAAGTTATTTCTGTAAAGTACCGGAGGAACTTTGTCCCACAAATGCAACCACCCTGTTATACAGGGCATTTCGACCCAGTCCTGACAGTTACCGTAATAGTGAGGCTGGAGTTGTCATTAGTATTGTTATAGTATTGTCATAGTATTGTTGTAGTAGTATCATAGGTATATATTGCAAATATATATTTGTTAATGCAGTCCTGTATCATTATTGATGGTTTGCAACATCACAAGTTATATGTGTTTATTGAATCATCAAACAAGCATCCACGTAGATCTCATAGGAAGGATATGGTCGTTAAATACGTATTAATAGTGCTGTGTTTGGTCATCTCTAGCATGGATGGTTTCCGAGTGGTGAAGATGTCGGAGATTGCACGCACCACTGACCTCATTATCACATGTACCGGTGAGTCACATCCCCTAGGTCCTCACTCAATCTCCCTCTCACCTGACCCGCGCCCCTCTGACCTATCACCCCATGACCTCACCTACTTAGACAACCTCTGTCAGACTTGACCTTCACTTGTCACTGCTGTGTTCTACATGCTGACGCCGCAGTATTCTGAATCCACACCTGTAATAGCTTAATAGCTTACTACTTTTAATAATATCTTACCCACTTATAATAATATCTTACCACTTATAATAATATCTTACCACTTATAATAATATCTTACCACTTGTAATAATATCTTATCACTTTTAATAATATCTTACCACTTTTATTCATCTGGGTTATGATCAGTTTTGCAGAAACAAATACTCAAAACTGAATTCATTTAATATAAATAAAACATCAGGTATATGTTACCATAATTTGTTATTCCAAAAACACTATACATGCTTGGGAAACCAGTATGCAGTATTACAATTTCTAGCAGATTATTGAAATGCTACCAAGTTAAAACCTTGTATTTCCTTCAGGCAAGTAGTTCTAATCAAAACTTGCATTTGTCTGTCAAACACTTTGATGCTTATGTTCTTCGTCACCCATATGGGCACAAACTTGTGTCAAGTGAGTAATAAAGACTCATGGAATGTCTATTCAGTTACATATATTTCTGTATTCTTCAAACATCTCAGTTTGTTGCCAGTAACCATGAGAACTACATTTTAGAGGAATATTCTAGTGTAACATTACAGAGGTGGCTGGTGACTTTAGTAGTGTGCTTAATATGATTTTGGTGATTGTTGTTATTTAGCTATTATTGTAACTGAGTAATTATAGAATAACGATAATGACTTGGTCGGTTTTAAAGGGTAGCTCAAACGCCTATTGATGAAGTAAATAAGAAAACAATAAAAAAATTACATTGAGTAGATAGGAGCTAGACAAACCAAATGCAACTTGGACATAATATGGCAGCGCCCAGTTGTTAAAAATATCCAAGTTCGAAAAATTATTAAAAATACACCATACTTCCATGCTCATCAAACTATCATCATATTTCCTCTAAATATGTTTGTTTACGTTTTTGTTATTAAAGTGTTTCGTTTCACCCCCCCCCATTTACCAAGGTGACATCAAGACAATTAACACCTTGAAATGTTTAAATAAAATGACGTTGGCTGTGTTTGTAGGCAACAAGAGTGTGGTGACAAGAGAACACATGGACCGTATGAAGAATGGTTGCATTGTGGCCAACATGGGACATTCCAACACAGAGATTGATGTGGTAAGTTACACATCAGAGGTATTTCCAACTAGGGTCGGCAACCACAGAATATTTACCTGTAAAACTGCACTTTTTGAGGGTTTTCGTTTAGCTGAGTAGTTTATATAATTTGATTAATAAACTACACCTTTCCAGTGTAACAAATCTTATTACTAGATGTTATAAAACAATTGTGATAAAGCAGGTTTTTATTGATGGATAGAGGAAAACGCTCCATACTCTGTGTAATTAGATGTTTATGTGTACACTCATAAACACTGAACAATATATTATGGAACAATTCCATGTCAATGTTTTGTCCTGTTTTATTTTCTATAGATTATCTGACATACAGATATAACACTAACAGGCTCAGTTTGTTTTGGTACCGTTGCATGATTGGTCACAGAGACTGTGATGCTGTCAATGAGCCTAATAGTATAACTGAACATAAAATCAAATGTGAAGGTGGGACTCATTTAAAATTACAGGTATTTTATTTTTTTGTCTGTCCTGAACCTGCAATAAAACAATGATCCATCCTTAATGACAACTGCAAGCTGTCCAGCCAGGGGTGTGGGAAGTGGAACTTGAAAGGACATGTTTACATGTTTGTGTTTCTGTTACAGAACAGTCTGCGTACTGCCGATCTGACATGGGAACGCGTTCGCTCGCAAGTAGACCACATCATCTGGCCAGACGGCAAGAGAATCATTCTACTGGCTGAGGTCAGTTACCATGGTGACATCACACTTGTGGTCTTGGTTACCGACACTTGACTTCGTTTCTTAAAGAATAGTGCTCAGACTAATTACGTGTACCGGGTATATGTAATCAGAACAAGTACGTAATAATGATGATGTACGGCAATGTCAATAAAACTGTTATTTATTAATATTACAAAAGCAGAATTTTTGGGATTAGCTGTTTTTTCCCGAGATTTTATTTTTAAAATCTTTTGCGTTGTAATGAAGAGTTCATTTTGAATCAAAACCACAGCATAAACAGCAGTGTTTATTGTCGCCATTAATATCCTAAGTATACAATTTGTTAATCACATCTTTGCAATAAGTAAACTGATATGGGGTATTATTGTCAGTATTATTGTAATGAGAACAATGCAAGGCAGTGAATTAATCTCAGAAGATCATATTGCAATTTGAAAATGTTCTATTTGTAAAACATTCACTTGTTCACACAATAGTTCATGGAAAACTTGCTTTCAATTCAGTCATTTTAACCAATAAACAAATATCGAGAAATAGAAATGAAAGTGAGCCACCGCTAGGTGCTACAAGATTGTGATGTTTTTTTCTAAACATGTCATTGAGTGTGTTGTCTTGTGTTGCGTTGACAGGGTCGTCTTGTGAATCTAAGTTGCTCCAGCATTCCTTCCTTTGTCGTCTCCATCACGTCGGCCACCCAGGTGAGTCAGCCTGTCTATGGGTTGTGTGTAGTACCCGGTATGTTACTAATCACGTACTGTGTATTGAACGTTTTTATATTCAATATTTTATTTGATGGTGTGCATAATCTTTTTGTGTGTGTGCGCACGTGCGTGTGTGTGCATGTATATGTGCATGTATGTGTGTGTGCATGCGTGCGTGCATGCGTGCGTGCGTGCGTGCGTGCGTGCGTGTGCGTGTGTGCATGTGTGTTTATGAACATATGTATGAACAACTGTATGTTTGTAACTAATGTGAACATGTGTAGGAATTAATGTATGAATAAGAACGTATTTACAAACATACTTGGATGCTAAATTAAAATCAAGAAATGTTTATATCCTGCCCCTTCAGTAAGTGAAACTGTTGGTTTCATTGTACAGTACATCTCGACACACTATAATATTGAATGGTCTTTATGTGTCTAATTATATTTCGACTCAAGGGGACTGTTGTTGGTTGTAGGCCCTCGCCCTGATAGAGCTCTACAACGCCCCGGCCGGGCGCTACAAGCAGGACGTGTACTTGCTGCCAAAAAAGATGGGTATGTATAATGCTTTCACTTTCAAAATGCATCACATAGCAAAATTATTATGCATTTCAGTTTTTAGTAAAGTTGTGATGATCTCATTCCGTTTCATTCCATTGAATGATGAATCTCTCAAAAATCAAAGATGTGTAACAGAGAGTTAGAAAAGTCAAAGTTCACTTTATTGAATTCTTTCATTGTTTTGCCTTGAAAGCAGTCCTATCATTTTGATGGTTGTCAATTGCTCCAGGGAGCGATACTGTCAGATGTGTGTTTCCCATAATGGCAGTAACCTCAGTATAGTAAATTGAAGCCGAGACAATCCACCAGAGGCAGCACTAATCACTTTAAGCAGCACATATTGTCAGCTGTTTGCTGTGCTGCTGCTGTGAGGTTGACCTGTTGCTTGTCTCCCCTCAGATGAGTATGTGGCCAGTCTGCATCTGTCCAGCTTTGATGCCCACCTCACAGAGTTGAGCGACGAACAGGCCAAGTACCTAGGACTGTCCAAGGCCGGCCCATTCAAGCCAAACTACTATAGGTGAGTCCCTGGCTGGCTACATAGACTTATAATTCGTCAGTCGCCAATGTCTTTATTCAAAACTATATTTAAGGTGCAATGTTCAACTTTATCAAGAGACGTCCTCTGCTGGTTTAGACTCGCAAATATTCTTCTTTCACGCCAAAACATCAAATAATATCCACAGCTAGTTTAGTAGAAACTGAGTGTGTTTGTTTATGTTGTCCGAAAAATAGACTTCAGCTGTTACGTGTTGACAGTCTGACATTTAACATTCAAACAGTTATATTTGTTCATCACATGTTTTATGGAAGAACAAGGAAAGGCAACTAAATTTTAAACATTTACAGTCATATTGCTTGTTAATATGAAGATTCAGTTTTGATAATTGCTTGAGCGAATTCCTTAATTTAACCAACTCGTTCGTAGTTTGTCTTCTGACTTTACCAAAATTAGAAATGAAGTAGGATGACATGGCGGATTAAAGTGAATTCTTTATAAAAAAAAATTTAAAAAAAAAATGTCTGAATATATGTTATAACAACCTTTAAGCTTAATGTGTGTGTAACACTAGCTCCATCTGTTATGAGATTAATTTTTATGTACTGTCCTTTGTTTTCAGATATTAATCAAGAAACATATCTTCAAAAAGTGGATGGAGCAAGTCATCATGAGAGATGCCGGTCAGCACAAACAGTATTGCTGCATTGAAGGGCAGATGTCAAGGTCATTTGTGAATGTCGTCAAAGACGATTTGAAAGGAGAGTCGATAATGGGCGAGATGAAGATCTGTAGTGATTCTGGAATTGTGTTAACATCATGAATGGAAAGGAAAGTCGTCAGTAGTGTGAAATATATGTCCAATGATTGCCTGTCGCTGTATATTCTTGAAGATGGATTTGGAGAATTTTTTATTTGTCTGGTGGTGGTTGATGTTGATGTTAATATGGTGGAAAGGCTGGAAGAGAAAGGCTCGGCGGTAACTTGATGACACATTGAAACCTGTTATTGTAAACAACTGGTGACACAAGGCACTGAATCTTGTGTCACTCATTCGCTTGAGTGGCTCGTAATGTAGTGGGAAATAAATTATACGAACCCATGACAGTATATAACAACGTATATTTTTCATGCACCATTCTGTGTGGTTCAGAATACACGGTGGAAAACATAAAACACTTGAGGACTGGCGTCATGCTGGAAAGGTTGAAACAGCTGGTTACATTTCCATAAACACGATTGAGTTACTGTACATCATCAAATATATTTACTTCTAAAAATGTCACGTTACCACCACGAACTCGTCTCTCGGGATGTAAGAAAGGAATTCAGATTTTGTTACAGCTGGTTTTGTTCGGCTAAGTTTTGAAAGATTTCTTTGCCAAAATGGTCATCAATTGTACGATATTTTGAATTCAGTCGTGATTTTATATCTGTGTAACAGTAAAAAAACGGGTATTGTGAAAACAGTGTCCCAGAGTCGGGGATAAACAGCTTTGTATGACAATACCCTTGAATCAATTGCAAGAATGGTGCATCCATGTTGGCAGCCTATACTTTACTTGTGCAGCAATTTGGGTGGATGTACTACATCACATCGGGAGTAGCGATGCTACTGACAAGTGTAATTGTTTGTAAATGTGTGTCATATAGACTTCAGGAAAAAATTGACAAAAAGAAGCAAACTACTGAATGTGTTTTTTTCCGCATAAATAAACATGCAAGTGGTTCTTGTTATGGAAAATGTCCTCTTCCATCAATATTGAAACCTAATGTAAACGTTATTCCAGCTGTATGTTATACACATCTATTGGAATCTGCAGTTAGATGTCTGAATTTCAACATTTGACCACGAGAGAGCAGTGTTTCGAAACAATCATCTCCAAGTCATATCATCAGATTGATTTTGTCCACTGGTCAAATAGTTGTACAATCCTACAATGCAATGTTGCAATTTGCAAGCAAATGCTCAGTTATGTTAGTAGTTTGTCGTGTATAATGACTCTTATATATGCAGAATATGTGACATTATTTAATTTTGACAGTTGCTTGTCTTTAGCACAAAGTGCAACCATTTGTGCACGACAACTTAACAATAACTTGACTGGACATGATGCTTCTGATATATGAAATTGTGCATATTTAATCTAATTATCACATGCACATGGATTAATTTGTGACATTGTAACAACTAATTTTGTTCTGTTTGCTGTTAATAATTTTGCATAATTAACTTCAAGGGAAAAAATGGTGCTGGTGACTATAGCTGAAATCATGAAATTGGACATGTGCGTTTGGGACGACTTGAAACATTGCTCGTGCAGGCATTGTGTGGGAATTTGGAAGATGGTAGGTTAATTTCAGGGTTCTGTTGTGGATAATTTGGAGGTAGTTTTGTTGATCTAATTTGTATGGTGCTGTCATTTGTGTTTTAATTAATTTGTATCATACGTTTAACCGCATTATTACATCATGTTACGTGAGTTGACCACTGGGACGGTTCTAGACATAGGGCCAGGGCCAGCTCCGGAATAATGCGGACGGTTGGTCTTGGTATTTTGCATTTTCATCATGTATAGAAGGTTGTATGCTGCACTTACTGTAGAACTAGGTGAATGGAACAGTGTCTAGTTAATGCACTGTGGGCTGGATCAGTCCTTGTTCTCAGCATTCACAGCGATCTTGTCACTGACACAACGACACACAGTTGTATGCCTCTGTTGGGTGTGTACCCTACCTAGGTATGGGGGTCGTGACCTGATTTAGAAGGGGTCATAACCTCATGCTGAGCAAGTCATGTCTTGCAGCGTTATGTTTTAACCATATGGTTGAATTATACGTTGGTGTCACTGCAGAATAACAATGTCATCAATAAAATGTTAAACGCAATCCCACTGGAACTTGTTGGTGTTACACGGTACATCCTGAGAGCAGGGCTCACTCACAGTAGACTTCATGTCACTGAAATGGTTCAACACATTATCTGTGCATGAGTGTGCACGTGTATGCACAGACATAAAATTTACATACACAAACACACATACACACTCACACACATTCAAGAGTGCTTTTAGATTTGACAAAGTTAGGTAGGTTTAAAAACAAAACGTGTTCATGGAAAAGCAGAAATCGAGGAAAGGACAAATTGTTATATCTAGACATTTATAATTTCATTCCGAACACCAATATCCTCAATTTAGGATTGTAATGCAGATTTTAACAAGATTTAACAAATGTAATGCACAATAAGCACAGTATTATATGTATGACCATCACAGTTTGCATGTAATTGTATATTGCTGAGGATTCAGAGAGAGTGTAGTCAGGATAGAGCCACAAAAACCCTGGCCAAAATGTCTAGCGGTACTCCCCTGTTGGGGGGCCTTGGGCTGCCTTGTATCGTGGACATCCAAAGATAGAGAGTGAGGGTGAACATTGTGTGTACAGATCTAGATCTTCAGTTTGGCTCTGTTCATGACATGGGGGAGAGTAATTTTTACACAACACACACGCACGCGCACGCGTACGCTCACGCACACGCACACGCACACGCACACAGACACACACGCACACACACACACACAGACACACACGCACACACACACAGACACACATACACACACGCACACACGACACAGGCACACAGGCACACACACGACACAGCACACACGACACACACACACGCACACACACGCACACAGACACACCCCACACACACACGCACACACACACGCACACGACACACACACGCACACACACACACACACACGCACACAGACACACACACACACGCACACAGCACACACACACAGAACACGCACACAGACACACCACACACACACACACACACAGACACACACGCATACACGCACACACACACACACACACACACACACACACACACACACACACACACGCACACAGACACACAGCACACAGCACACAGACACACGCACGCACACAGACACGCACGCGCACGCACGCACGCACGCACACACGCACACACACACACACACACACCAGAGGGAAGAGGTAGATAGAGAGGAGAGAGAAGGAAGAGCGAGATATGTTTTAAGTCCAACATCCCATTTCCTGCCACTCGCTCCTAAGGCAATGCAGCCTTACTCCGGATTAATATTTCTGTATCTGTATGGTAGGTTGACTGATCAATGATTTTGATCAATAAACAATGGTTAGTTTATTGTTGGAGAAAACTGAAAAACAGAACAGAAAAAAAATAATAAAGAGAATAAAAATTAATAAAAATTATTTCAGCAACAAAAAAGTAGAGAATGAACAAGGTTGACTATGTCGTTAGTGACAGTCAGCATAATACAAATTATCAATACAATATCAGTTCAATGTGCCACTTTCACCGAGGAAACAAGACAGTGATAGAGGCTACAACATGTTAGTAGAGCAAATGAATAGTGGCCGAGGTTAGGGTCAAAGTAATAATGATACTATCCAACAGATGGCGACGTTGGTGTTGTTGACGCGAAGTGCTCCTAATAACAATAACTAAATAAATTATACGTAGTACCGGTAAGCGGTTCTTACAAGATAACTATTTGTTATATGTAATTATGTAGTATATTAGTAGCTTTACTTATTCCTGCAAATGTAGTACGTAGATTGAAACTTTATATTTATAATATACAATATTGTGCGAATTGTAAATTATAGCTACACCAGTATTTCACCAGGACACATCGCCTTCATTTAGGGTGGGTTAACCTGTTTACTTTAAGATCATACTTTTAGGGATCATTTCTATAGTATGCATCGCCAGGACGTCAGGTAAAACTGACTCCGGACCGTAAACCTCGATGATGAGTCGAAGCGTTTTTTCCTGAGCGTGAAGCTGGACGCCGAGTGTCAACTCTTGTTGAGTGTCGGTGTCCTTTGAAGAACGTTCCTCCGCACTTTCGGGTGTGGTAGGAGGGAGAAAGCGCATTCAGAGCGGTTTACTTTTAAAATATACAAAATTTTAATATATGCAAAAATAAATAAGCCATTAATTACTACCATTCGTGCTGGTAAGATGTGAATCCTTTTGTAATTTATAAATACGATCGTGGTGCGTACACTGAGATTTTGTAGACAACCTGTTTTCGCTGAAAATTATTAATTCTTGACCGTCAGTGATTGTGTTAATTACAGTGTCTGCAATCACCTCGATCTCGACTCCCTTCCTCCACCGATCGCGCCACCGAAGTCGGTTCGATCTATCCCGGGATGAGGGTTATTTTATACCATTACAGGTGGGTAATGAGTACATATACATTAAGGGTAATAGGCAGCTGAAGGTCACATACTCCCACCCTCAAAAGGGCAGTCAACGTCAACAAGTGTACCCTCGATCAAAGGAGAAAGAAAGACGCAATATAAAATAATATTTTATCAGAATAGTTGCCGATAAATTTAATATGTGATAGGTACGTAACTGTAAATGCTGCGGTAAAAATCTAGTCGTGTTCTATAGGGAGCGTTCCTCAAAGTTATACCATAGTATTGGGGATTTCTGTGTAATGTTTGCTCTTGTAGTGGGGAGAGAATGTGAAAAACAGACCTTTGATCTAGGGACCCTCAGCAAAATAACTATCCTTGAAGACAACCACAGTACTGCTATAATTTGTATATAGGCAGTGTGTACCCCTGGGATCTAACTAATGAACAAAGAACAACTGTGTGTTTGTTAGAAACGCAAAAAGTTAAATAATATTTTTATGTAAAAAAATGAATCACTACTACCACTACTCAAATTATTTATCAATCGAAAAAATAAAAAGTTAGCAGAGCGTGGTTTCGATCCACGGACCTCTGGGTGTCCCTACGCTCGACTGAACGAGCTTTATCGGATATGGGCCCAGCACGCTTCCACTGCGCCACTCTGCTATACGAAAAACGCGCTGGTAATAATGCACCTGGTTGGTACATGCGTGAAGACATTCATTTAAGTAATTAACAATGTATTTATTGTAATGTAACTAAGCTAAAAATTAATTATTTATATTGTTCATAAAGACAAATATACTACAACGAACGGTATAGTTCGTTTAATTCATTTCTGTAACATTTACCATACGTGGTGCCATCTGGTGAACGTTCTTTTACATACATTCGACATTGCAATGGTTTGGTGGTTTGACAAATCATTTGTCAAACCACCAAACTGTATTTACTAATACATTTGTCAAATGTATTAGTAAATACAGATCTCTCCCATATCTTACTGTTCTCCCCGGTGTACGTGCGTGTTGGCTGTTGCCCTAGATCTTTGAAATTGTTCTTTAGACGTTCCTGAATGTGGCCTTGGCCTCAGCCTCAGGCCAGGGCCACATGGCGCCTATGCCTATGGCTATGGCTATGAGTATGATTCATTGACATTGTCTGACTGTGTTCAGTTAGGCTAGGGCTAGGGCTAGGCCTAGCCATACGCATAGCCTAATCGCATGTATAATGGCATAATCTGGCAAAGGACAACGGAAGACAGGTAGATCTGGAAACAACATGCCGAGGCTTTAACCAAACCATAACACACTATGTAGAATGATGCTGCTGACGAAAGGGTGTTTTAAAGTCCAAAATCTATGACCTTTGGGGGGCATTCACTCTGCTCTATCATGAGTACCAGGATAAAGGCAGTGGTGGATATTTGCATCCTCCAAGCCCATGGGCCTTGCAGGCAGGGGTCGTTGTGCTGCGCTACAGTACCCCTGGCTGAGTCTCTGCAAACTGTGGAGGTGAGTGGAGTTGCACTGTTAAGATTAAACCTACCAACTCTTTCATACCGTCGTCTTAGGGGAGACATGATAGAAATTTATAAAATATTAACTGGGAAATATGATTCTACTGTTACATCAAATTTTTTTACATTAAGGGAAAATGATTCAATAACGAGAGGGCACAACTTAAAAAATATTTAAAGAAAGATGCCGATTAAACATACGGAAAAAAATCATTTATATACCGATCTACTGATGTATGGAATAGTCTGCCACAGTCTGTGGTAGATGCTCCATCAGTCCAATCATTTGAAATAAGAATTGATAAACTATGGAAAAATCATCTTATAAAAAATATTTTACTGCACCACCTCTACTATGGACTGTGTCACCTTTAGACGCATGCGCAGTCTCAAAACAATGCTCAAGACAGAGCTGGCACAATAGACAGGAATGCCTAATACTAGCCAGAAAAGGACCTGTAAGTTATTATAACAACTGATTTCACCAGTCACTACCGTGTCATCCGTGGGAACAGCACAAATATCTGCCCAAATTTGATGACGGATACATGACTAGTGGGAATCCCAATACAATGACCCTTTCACATGCTAAACATTATGTACAACACGAGCAGTGTATGGCTGAAATTACCCAAATTATTTCACAACTAGAGGCCAACCACTCTGTGAGCAATTTTATTGGTTAAGGTTAAAAGACGAGTTGTGCAAAGGGATGTGTCAGGGGTTCTGTAGGCTGGTACTGACATAACCAATCACACCAATGTCTGGTGCATGGGAATGAGTTGAAATGCATTTAAAGGTAAGCTTCAGCCTATGGTCAACCTTATTTATTAAGTACTGAAACTGCAGTCAATATTTAATGCAAATGTATAATTGCAAACTCCCCAGAAAAGTCAAGGTGATGTTCGACTGAACAGGTCTAAAATGTTAAGTTCTCTGAGCAATAATAATTACTGGATGCAATTATACAAGAACTTACCATTACCTTTGACTCTATATGAAGACAGTATATCACAACTAAACTCATTGCAGATGATAACAACAAATGCCATAAATATAGTACATTGATTTATTCTTACATATCAAATACAAAAAGTACATAACATAAATATTTACAAGTCACTCCTTAACTATCACTGTACAAACTAATTTAATTGTTAAAATTCCCTCCCATTTTCTCAACAATGCCACAGCCATTCCAGATAATTCATTCATAAAACAGACCACAAGCCACACTGACACATAACCTATATATTGCGTCAGAAAACAATACCTAACAAATTATTGAGCATAAATACACCTGAGTTTGCTGTCCAAAAATGAGTACACAAGAGTTCATGTTGTTGCATCTTTTGATACCGTTCCTACAAAATTGTTCATTCACAAAACTAGTACATGTACCTCACAGACCCTACGGTATGGCAGACTAGTACATTTAACTCACAGACCCTACTGTATGGCAGACTGGTACATGTACCTCACAGACCCTACTGTACGGCAGACTAGTACATGTACCTCACAAACCCTACTGTACGGCAGACTAGTACATGTACCTCACAGACCGTACTGTATGGCAGACTGGTACATGTACCTCACAGACCCTACTGTACGGCAGACTAGTACACGTACCTCACAGACCCTACTGCATGGCAGACTGGTACATGTACCTCACAGACCCTACTGTATGGTAGACTAGTACACTGATACCTCACAGACCCTACTGTATGGTAGACTAGTACATGTACCTCACAGACCCTACTGTATGGTAGACTAGTACATGTACCTCACAGACCCTACTGTATGGTAGACTAGTACATGTACCTCACAGACCCTACTGTATGGTAGACTAGTACATGTACCTCACAGACCCTACTGTATGGTAGACTAGTACATGTGCCTCACAGACCCTACTGTATGGTAGACTAGTACATGTACCTCACAGACCCTACTGTATGGTAGACTAGTACATGTACCTCACAGACCCTACTGTATGGTAGACTAGTACATGTACCTCATAGACCGTACTGTATGGCAGACTGGTACATATACCTCACAGACCCTACTGTATGGCAGACTGGTACATGTACCTCACAGACCCTACTGTATGGCAGACTAAACCACTTACTAATGACAAGCTTGGTATAGTGTAATGGTGCATAACCTCAAGTTCATTTAGCTACTATAAACACTGAACCTGTAACAGATTCATTGCATCACTAGCAACAGAGCGCACACACACCTTAAAGTAAATGTGACTTAGGTATAAACTATTGCAGAATGGAAGCATTGAAAACTTGAGGAAATATTCCCATTAATAGAAATGGACTGCAGGCCCGTCCATATGACGTGCACTGTTTATCTTCACATGTCACAAACAATATGAACCAGATGGAACTGTCACTGCATTCAATGTCACAAAAGGATTACAACAATCTATGTCAGCATCTGAACAGATTTTAAAATATATCCCAATACATTTGTACTGTCCACATGCTCTAAGTGGAATACACATAGACACAATTGATGAAGTGGATATGCAACAAAAATGGTTTAAACAATACCTCGGGCAACACATATGTGAGCATTCATTAGCAGTCACAACTGATGTAACATTTTGCAGCTCTTACCTTCAATATGTAGTAGGTGTGATACAACTAGGTCTCCCATTGTAGATTGGGACATTATGTGCATAACCTGAAGTTGGCAGCACGCTACCACAACCCAGATTGAATACAAAACTGTCACTTTTTGTTGACAATGAAACCAACCATTTAAAGGCATGTTTTAAAGTGGATATCTATTGTGAAGTTCTATAAAAAAGACAAATACTTAAACAGAACCTACTACAACAATGTCTCTAGCGAGACAGTAATTTTGCATACACCGGTGGAAATCTTTCACCTGACAAGACAAAAAGTTTGTGAATGTTTTACTTCTACTATAATTTAAAAAAAAATATTTGCAAAACACGGACTAGAAACTACACCAAGGACGGCCTTTTTTGTACCTGTATTAATTCTTTCAATAGACATTTCTCAGCACATAGTGAGCACACCACTGAAACCTTAAACACTGCAGGTCAAACCATTGGTGCGTCTGCTAGGAAGAGTAGACAGTTTTATACCACAGAGGAAACCCAAAGCACATGGACCACTGGTGTCAAATAATTCAATCATATATCGCAATGTCATCGCATATAACAGTGTTCCAATGCCTTGAGCACTAGCGCTGACTAGACCCACACCATCACACAGACAGACCTGACAGCTGCAGCACTGTTTATAATACAATGTTCAAATCACAATTTCTGGTTGAAAGTGTCATTAGCCACCTGTTGACTCTTCCTCCAACAGAAGCAAATTTCACATTTGCAAAATTTGCTGCCTCACTGAAATTATATAAATTATACTAATTATACTGATAGCTGTGACCAACAATTCAAGTAACTGCACTTTAGAAACTGACTGAATAGGGATTCAATAATACCAATAAAATCACACTGCTCTGTACTGACAGCGGCGGGATACAGGACTGAACCGGTATTGCTGGAGAAGTTCAGACTGGTCTGACAGATTAAACCAGATCTTTGGCTTCAACAGTCACAATTATCTTACGTACAAACTTCTAGGTTTTGCACCAGTACATGTATTTAAAAACAGGTGGTGGCAAACAAAATTTTTGTTTAACTTTGTAGTTGTTATTTGTCTAAATAAATGTTCCAAATGCACAACTGTTAATAATGTTCAGAAAAGAAACTGGGACGTTTTTCACAGAGCCTTCAATAAACTTTCTGGCAACATAATTCATGGCATCAGAGTGGTGTGTGCGTATGTGTATGTGCACATATTGGCACGTATACTACGTCTTGTTGCAATTGATGTATGTATATATATACACAACCAAATTTGTGGCACCGACAATAGATGTGTTCAAGAAAAGAAATGGTAAAGAAAATACGAGAAATACATGTGAACCTAATATTCAACTGAGGACACCGACTAGTTCCTGGAGCAAGTGCAGTATCCTGGCATAAGAGACTTGATATGAAGAGACCCAACTCAACCCAGACAAGGAAGGGCCCTACGTGACAGACCGAGACTAAGGCCGGTGTGTCTAACAACAGTATTCATTTTGGACTGCAAAATGAGACAACGACAATGGAGGACAGCCACTGCGATGGTCTACATTCATAAAAACCTCCTACACACCAATTCATACTTAAAACACAGAAAATGCAACTTTAATTCAGCACTGAAACATGTCGCTTGCCTGCCACAGATATCGCTCCAATATAAAGGCTTATCGTGTTCCAAAAGTCAACAGTAAGGTCACAATGAAGTCGGTTACGAGCACAAACATGTAGTTCTGTGTCTCAGTTTTCTGCATGTTGATACTGAAAGGTGTGAGGCGGGACTCATACATGAGACTTTGCCACGGTTACGATCATGTGGCATGTCAGGGACGTGTTCCTCAGTTACTTGTCCAAGTGCTACGTGCCAACTGTTGGTTCGACTGTCATTATTTCTACTGCGTGTGTTGCATCTGGGACGTCGCCATTTTGCTGTGCCTGCTGGTGCTGCTGTGCCGACGCTGCCATGGCAACCTGGAACTGGTTGACGTTGGAGACGACCGTCTGGTACATGGACACGGGGATCGTCACCATACCTGAGGGGCAAGAAAACAAATATGTGTAAAGGTTTGACTGAATAGCGACCACGTTTCAATAGAAAATACCGCCAATGTTGGTAGACTGCCATTTTATAGTATTTTGGGAAGATTAGAACACTCTCAGGCTGCAGTCCATGCACATACATGGCGTTGATCAGTAGAGACTTTCCGTTATGAGTGATTTGCGAAACCTGTCACAGAATTTAATATGTACATTTTCAGAACTTGATGATAAATATAAATTGCCCTACGACAATCAGTGCCTTCACATGGACCCTCGCAATGAAGACCTAATGAAACATACTTCCTGCTAATAATTGGATTTGGACTAAGATGATTATGTGAAATGGCACAGAGTACAGACAAGATCGCTTCAACAATGCAGGGACGGAACTACCCACTAGTCTGCTAGTCCATACACTAGTAGAGTTACGAGGACTAGTAAACTCACAAACCAACTAGTCCGTGTGTCTAGTAAGATACAAGCATGTACGTTGCGCCACCATGCGTACAATAAAAGCACAATGCCGTCACCGTGCGTAAAACAAATAAATTATTGTTGAGGTGTGACCTAGCATTGTCGGTGTTGGTTATTCAGAGAAACAAGTCACATGTTACGTATCATTTGCCATTACTGTTTAATTTTATATTAGTTTTGTTTTATTGTTTGGGCTAGATAGACTAGTAAACTTTTCTGTTTACTAGTCCTGCTGTCTAGTAAAAAATATGGTGAATTTCTCTCACTGCAATGTCATGTTACACAAAAGGTAGTGCTCGTGGCTCTGATATATGGATAGGATGCAAGACTTTATTTATTACATAACATCAGTGTGTGATAAAGGTTGACCGTGGCTGGTTGCAAATTTTGAATAACAATGCTCCAAAGTAAACTCTTGCAGTCTAATATCACATTACGCTTATCAAAGAAATTGCAAGTACTGACCTAGTCCGCTGGCATCGGTCAGAATTAGTTGACCCTCTGGGTTGACTTCTGCCAGTGTGGTCACTGGCTGAGAGTGGGCATTGGTCATCTCTACCCCGACAGGCTGTCCCACGTCTGACTGACTGGACACGACCTCGGCCAAAGTCTGGACGGCCTGAGAGGATTCATGTGGTGGCACGCCTATATTCTGTACCTGGGCACAGGAAAAACACAGATGAGTGAGATATATCACTTGACAACCCCAAGAACCATGCAACATTAGATGTTTGAGGATGGACACTTGGTGTTGTCATGGTAACCATCTCACATCAGTTGAAACTGCTATCTAGAGGACGTGGCTTTAGAAACCGTTTGAATGCATAGGAAATAACAACCAATTAGACTTTTCCTGGGGTTGTAGACAATGCTTGGCCTTGATGCCTGAGAGGCAAGCATCTACACGCAGTACAACAAAAACTTAAGTACAGATACACACCTCGAAGGCAAAGTATCTATACATATGGTATAAAACCCACTTAAGTGCACATACACACATCTCCGATGTCCACCCTACACTTACCGTGTGCACAATCTGTGCCTGCGTGCCGTCGGCGAGGGTGACCATCTGGGGCGCCCCTGTCTCACCCGTGTCGATCTGTATAATGGACACGGTGCCGTCGGGGTTGTTGATGGTTTGTACCATGGTGTGGTGAGGGAAGGGGACGCCCGCCGCTGCGTGCTGCGCCTGACTCTGGTCTGTCTCGTGAAACTCTGGCAACAGGTCGTCTCGGCCGTGGTGCCGATAGCAGTCCAGCACTATAGTGCGCAGTGCATGTGTCCACGACACCTGCCGGAAGAACAAGTCAGCAATGACAGCAACGTAGATTATACATACAAAGGTGAAATATGTTGTTATATTGCAGAGTATCCAGCTTTTACTTGCTCAAAACGCTCGGCACATTACTCCCTGGGCTCAAGTAATGCATTGATCAGCAGTAAGGTGTATCAAGTATCAAACCACCACAAATGGATGTGCACTCATACAGCTTTCTGACATTCTGTCATTTCTGACATTCTGTCATAAGTCTTGTTGATATTCTGACCTCAAACGTCTTTCTTTACATAACACATAAGGACATTTGTTTAAGTAAAAATCATGTGCATGACAGATTAATCTAATGCAAATAGGAAAAGAAAATAGAAACTTGTCAAGAGTCAATACAGACGTCAGCCTGATGCAGCATACAAGTGGACAACATGTGTTACTTACGTAACAATAAGACAAAGCTTGATGTAAATCATTCACATTTTTGCAACATTTTAGAAAGAGCACTAGATTGTGAATGGAAATTTAAATAGAGCAGATTTTATTGTGCAGTAGACATGACTGACGTAGATACATGACAATGATCGGCTGCACCAATGCGCTGCCTATTTGTTAGATCAACACACACAAAATGACAACTGAACCTGGCTACATGAGTATATCACAGCAATACAGCCACACTGACCAACAACTCAACGGTCAGTTGTACGGCCACTGTACACAAACCGACAGTGATCGGCGACGGTGGGAATACCTTCTTTTTCTGCTCCTCTGACCTCACGTCGCTGCGTACGTTGGCCCACGGCACGTCCTCGGGCCACCAGATGGGTCGATACTCGGGCTTGCCCCAGCCGGGCTTGCTGCGACTCGTTGAATACTTGAGCATCTCGGGGATGAAGGCACGCAGCTGGGCCTACACAACACACAGACACGGAGAACTGAAACTACAGCTCACAGTGTAGCTACCTTTTGCTTGTCGTCCTCAATGCGCACGTCGCTGCGCACGTTCGCCCACGGAATGTCCTCGGGCCACCAGATAGGGCGACACTCGTCCTTGCCCCAACCCGGCTTGCCGCGCCCCGTCGAATATTTCAGCATCAGCGGAATGAATGTACGGAGCTGTGCCTGCAAGGAAGCAAGTCACTTCACATTCAGGCACAGTCCAGTCGCATGCACCGCGGTCTATGCTGTCTGGACCATGGTCCATGCTGCATGGACCTTGATCCAAGTTGTTTGGACCTTGGTCCAAGGTTCCTGGACCCTGGTCCAAACTGTGTGGACATAGGTTCAAGCTGCCTGGACACATGTCCAAGGTACATTGACCTTGGTTCACACTTCCTGGACTTTGGTCCAAGCTAGATGAGCCATGTTCCACATTGCATGGATACAGGCTCAAGCCATCAGGACAACAGCTCAAGATGCTGGGAAAACAACACAGACAGCCAGACTGGTTTAATCCTGGCCTGGATTAGCAACACCACTAAAGACAGGTTGCCACAATCTAAACTGTCTTGACTCTAGTCTAGTCAGCACTGTGTCTTCACTTGATTGTCTTGATAGCTTTGGTTATTGTGTAAGAAATGTTACCATATGTGAGAGAGTGTAAACCATGGCTTATGCTTCCAATATATGCTGTATCTACCAGCTACTAGGGACCAGTTGCAATAAAACATTCTTCAGCAGTGTGTGCAGGCATTTGTTTAAAAAACAATATAACACCGTATTAAAGAAAGCCTAATTATTTTGAAATATATTAGTTATAAAATAAGGAATCTTGCTTTAATAAAGTACTTTATGAAAAAAAATTAGAAATCAAGAAAAAGTAGCTAGTTTTATAATGCAATCCTAATTATTATATAGCACAATGTTTGTTTACAGCCAAATTATCTGCAAGACATTCATTCCCAGGTTGGATTGGTCAGCTGTGAATTTATTTATTACACTTACATCTTCGTTATGAATGAAATATGTTTGTATTTCAAGTGCAATGATACACAAATCTGGTAGGTTTTTAAACAATTGCCATATATTTCACGTTCATAATAATTATAAATGTTTTACATCACATTTTTTCAGATAAAGAAATATAATAAAAACTAGACTAGAACTAGTATAAATTTCAACCAATGCCAACTGACAACACATTTTAAAAGTCATCGATTCATGAAATAAAAGTGCAACTTGGCAACATAATATCGTCTGAACTTCACCATAAAACAGTTCAAAAAAGTTTATATAGTTAAAAAATAAAATTATGAAGGTGTCATATACAGTCATAAACAAAACAAAACTGGCAGCAGTCATGGCATGTCCAAATTCTTCAACAAAGTTCTAAAAAGTCAACGATAACAAACAAGAGTATTTACAAAATATAAATAACAATCTTTCACAACTATGTAATAAAAATAGGCTAAGATGTCCTGAAAT
Source organism: Ridgeia piscesae (assembly GCA_025642075.2). Classification (NCBI taxonomy): domain Eukaryota; kingdom Metazoa; phylum Annelida; class Polychaeta; order Sabellida; family Siboglinidae; genus Ridgeia; species Ridgeia piscesae. The sequence continues at coordinate 1,013,228 of JAODUO010000211.1, read as the reverse complement.
CCTTTGGACTATTATAATGAGTTTGTAATTATGAATAAAATGTATTGTGGTAAATCACCATCACTGCGCTTCTTCACCATAATCATCTAATTGACATTTTCTATAATTATCCATATGAAAATACCAGATGTTATGAGTGCAGCAACAGCACTAGTCAATAGTGATTAGTGGTGCCTTATCAAGACTGAGTTATCTACTTCCACTCCGCTCAGTCAGCCCAGTGATCAGAATGCAGCTGATGCCAATACAGTGAATGGTATTTCAATCTGTAGTTGTTCAGGATAGTAATTGTATGTTTGTCACCTACAGGTAACAATATACCACAGTTACATCATTTAAAATATAACTAAATTAGCATCAAAATTAACTCAACTTGCATTTATAGAAAATGAATTAAAACCTTCGGAAGCAGTACGCCACAGATGGAATATCAATTAGATATGCTTTCCAGGCAAAGCTACCTGGCCTTCAGTGTCGGCAGTGGACTGTCACCAATAGTTATACCCAGTTATAAATCAGCCTTGGTTCCAGGCAGGCCACCTAGCCTCCAGAGTTGGGGGTCAAGTGCTTCAGTCTTCAATACACAAGTATTGTTTTACAGTCTGTCCAGGCAAACACAGGTGAAATGTAACCCTGAGGTGCCCTTAGAAACATTCAATAAAATAACATTTATGGTGTACTACCTATGTACCCTAGGATATTCCCAAGCAAAATTAGAGAAAAGTCACAAGAATATTGAAAATTTTGTTCTAGTTTTGGGGCCTTCAGAATAATTCAATCACATAAAAATTCTTGTGCATAGTATCAGTGCCCTAAGATATGTCTGTGCCACATTATAAAAATAGATCCTCAACAGTTTCTAAGATATGGGAGCTAACGGCGTAAAGCTGGACGGACACAGATATGATGATACCATATTCAACCCAAAGGACTAATAAAACTACCTGTAATAAAATATGTAACCTTAACCCTAGAGGTGAGCAGGGCCGAAAATCAGCCCAACAGCACCTGTCTATGTTGTAACAATTTTCATTTCCATCATATGTAACTGACATGTGAACATTTGGTATCATTGAATAGCTGACAGATTTTTCTAGATCATGTACATTTTTCCTTGCATAGATTCGGGAACATATCTTTCACAATCGAGTTTACAAAGCATGTGATGTTATTGCCGCCCATATTTGGGAGATTATTCCCTGATGGATGAATTTATGCATCCATTCAAAAAGTCTACACCCCCACACATGCGGTATCAAAAGAAAGTTCTGAGTGGCCAATCTGCCAAAAATAAGTCACATGGGTTTAGTCGATTCAGCCAATCAGAACCTGACCAAAGTTGGAGACAAAATGGCAGAGCGGTAAACAACAGTTTTTCCACCTCACAATTTTCCTTTGGATTATCTCAAGTTTCTGCATCGATATTTTGACAAAATGCTTGACAGTATTCATAAACAAAGTTATGATATTAGTTCATGTAGTGAGATTGACCTTGGGGGCATTTATGGTGGAAAAGTTCAACAAATTAGCATCGCAACATTTCTCCGGCCGGGCACGTGGGTTGTAAAGGTAATGATCAGAGCCACACGAAAAATCTTTAAAATAATAGTTCTCAATGGATTTGTTTAATTTTTTTATTTAGCAACTAATACATGATGCTACATTTGTCTAAATGGCAAAGGATATTCATCCATGCAACCATTATTTGGCAGCAGGATGAAACGTTTGTTTATTTTTTATTTCTATTTCAGATAGAAATATCCCCATGATTGTTGTTTGTTGTATAGATATTATAATTTTATTATCATAATAATTATCATTCTGTTAGCGTTAAAACTATGCATCACCTTTATGACCAATATTAGTGAAGTTATGATTTTTATAGGAACAGTATGCTATAGAGGATGAAAACATGTACCTAAAATAAATGGGTTGAGATGCATCTTTCCATATAATAAATATAGGAACACTGCACAGGTCGACACCATAACACATAAATTATTCAAATAGTATTGTGAATGAAGGAGGTGAATGCGAGAAATATCTACCTGCGTCATCTTGTCAACTGGAGTGGGGATGCCGTCGATGACTAGAGGAGGCAGTTCGTGGAGGCTGTTATCGATGTGACTGGGGGGAGCTTGCTGCTGTAGCGACTTTTCCAACTCTCGCATGATGTGCTCCTTCGTGCCGCGGATCTGCATACGACAAATACAACCACTGTACACAAACCTCTGTACACCAAACATGACAGACAGACACACAACCAGAGATCAAGTACTCGAATGAAGTAATTGATGACACATTTTTAGTAGTTGTACTTGATTACATTTGTCAAAAAGGCTACGTAAATGTGCTTAATATTACTTCACTACAGCAATCATCGCTGTATTCATAATCATGATTGCAATTTTCCTGTGCATGGTTTTGTGCTGCTGCTGCTGCATGAGACATTGTCACACATTGTCTAACTACTGTATTCCTCCTCAATTGCATTTATTGTATGTTAATATACCGTGTTTATTTTAATAGTCATGAATTAAACTGGTGGCAACATAAACATGAATTTGATTTACTTCATTACACTGGTAGTTATATTCGTGAATGAAAATTATGTCATAAGATGTCGTTATCTACAAGATGGCGACATGTAAACAGCTTTCAGTATGAAACATGAGAAGGAGAAGTGCGGCAGACCTGTGAGTGAGGTGAGATGAGGTGACAAACACTTACGACAGCTTCAAGAGGCTGAGAACCAAACACTTTGTAGGAACTTGTCGACTGACTTGACTTCCCCGGGAGGCAGCACAGTACGACTGCCTGCTGCCCAACTCGCGTTATGTATTCGTCTATTGTGTTCTTCAGTTTCCTACAAAACATTTACACTTCATGGTTAGGCTACATTACTGTAAATGGCACAACACAACTATCGTGAGGTTATCAAACCAAAATTTACCTTATAAACTTTTATTTTTTACTGAAGATCCATGGCAGATTGGGTAGTCCAGACTTATTTGATGATTCACTTCAGGCCAGAAACCTGTGGACAACTATTGGAAATGAATGTGTGTAGACTATTATCATTCAATCTGTTTTGGCCCCATTTTTGCAGCAGTTGTCTAAATTTATTTTAAGTGGGGCCAAGTTGGCTACCAGTACTTTTAGGCTAAATTCTACACATGACAAGCAATCTCTCATTCTTTCACGCCCAATCACACCTCATCAGTCTGGTTTGTTGTCGTTTCCTAATCGAAGGATTTGTCTCAAAGGAGTGTGGACGCTTTCGCTTCTTCCCTGTTGCTATGGCAGCAGCAGCTGCGACACCGATTGGCCCGGCAGCCAAGAGCTGCGACGTGACATCATCAGTGACTCCAGAATTGAGTAGGTCTGTGTCGTCGAATGCACTCTCGGGGGAACTCGGCTCACTGATAGCATCACTCATGATGCTGGAGTTGATGGTTGCGTTCATCCCCGAGTTCATCGTTCCATTCATAGAATGCATCATCTGGACGACTCACTCTACCTACAATGATTTTGGGAAAAGAGTTTAAAGGTACTGCAAGGAAATTGTTTCATGTCAACACCTACAATTTACACATACATTGACTAAGTCACCACTAAAGTGATAAAAGTCAGGCCCCGTTTATTGTGATAAATAATTGACAGGATGCCATAAATATCAAATTGATTTCTGAGATACCATCAAGGTTAAATTTTATAACAAGACGTTGTGGTGGAATTACCCTGGGACATCTGATCAGTATTTTTTATACGTGATGATTGCAATAGATTTTAGCCATGACATTAAGGTCTTGTATCCACTGGCCTGGGGGTAGTAGATTTGAATGAAAAGTTACTGGCTCACCCAAAAATTTACTGGCACATATATATTGTAAACAAAATATGCTGCTACTGAGGTACCCGTCACCTTACAAGAAATCTACCAAGATTCAAAAGGAGCAATGTCATGCAAACGTCTCAGTGTGGTATCTTGTCTACATATCACATAATAAAGTTAGTTTAAATAAATAAATAAAAATACTGTGTATGCTTCACTTGGGCAAGAATTGTCACACAAAAATTCACAACTTCAGCATGGTCTGTAACTAATAGAAATTGTTGTATGCTAACAAAAACACCTCCCAAGAAGTTTTACATGTTGTTTGAAGGTCTGAGTAACACATGCATTACGGAATACGATTCTAGTCGTAGTTACCCTTTTTATCCGGAATACGATTCTAGTCGTAGTTTGCACTTGACACGGCTTCCCTGCACTCTGACGTTTTGGAATCCCATTAGCTGGTTAACACCGAATGACGTCAGTATTTCGGGATCAATAGGAAACCCATATTTTTTTACCAATCAGTGCCGTTATTTTGGTATTTGCAGTATAAAGCGGGTACCCCCAAGTGAAATCAAAGATGGCGTCGAGTCAAAAAGACCATTAAACGTTGACGTATTTTGAATGATAACTCCGCTATTTTACTTCATACTGGTGATGACAAGAAGGCAGACAAGTGGATAGACGATATAAGATGGACGGTTATGGTATTTGATGTGACATTTGTCCGTGAAGACATACTTTGAAACTATCGAAGTGGGGTCAACCGACAACGGCATCCATTTTCGCCCATGCCGTATTTTTGGCGCCAACAAATTTAAGATTATTTCCAACGACGGTAACTACTTCATAAATAAAGTGACGTTGAAATGTTGACCAAAGTTGTTACTTTAGAGTACTTCTTTATTAGAACAAGAAATGAGCCACAAAATTATACATCGTTGACAGAAAATATCTCACAAATTTGCATAATTCCGCTCAGCGGTGCCACACGTTAGCGATTCAATCGACTGACATGAGGGTATTACAAACAATTTTACATGAGATTATTATCCAAGATGTATGGACAAGTTGTATACCTTTATTTTCAGCAGAGAGTAATGCATAAAATAAACTCAACTTCCTCATTGACATGTTTCCTCCTTCATGACGAAAATGTCAGGTGAAAACTAATGTGACAAACCTCAACATAGGTTTGAATTTATTGGGCATGTTTTGCCATATGCCACATATAATATATATGATAAAACTATGAGTTTGTCGATGCGACTTGATAGTTTATTTTATCTACTTTCTAAAGGTATATCACATTTAAAAATTGATTGAGAAATAATAAAGTTATGTTCATTTTAAATGAAGGCCTGTCATTTTTTTATGCTGACAGATTGGTTTGAGGAAATGATCAGGAACTGGCTGCAACTTGTCTGCACTAGCTTCAGGATAAAATGGGTTAAGTGCTAATCTATGAAACGTGTCTCGCCAAGATTTTTGTAGTGCCATATAATCAGTCAAAACTATACCTTGCTGGAAACCTTGGTGCCTAGAAAATGTTTTTGCATCACTGCATTGTAAATTTGTAATATCCTCTAATGTTTTTTCACCAATCGGTGATGGTTTCCACCCTGTACATAACCATATTTACCCACAAATATGGATCTAATAGATACTAATCGCCCAAACTTTATTTTAGTTTGAGTCCTTATAGTAGGTACTCTAAACCGATGTCATGCCTATGCAGTCAACAGTGTGGATTGGCCAACTTGTGCATTGTGCTACCATCATCCCTTCGCTTCATGTGCATTGCTGTTTAATAAAACGATTTACCTATAACAGTCTGTGTTATCTTTTCATTATCTTGATGACGGATAAGTAATTTTAATTATTTTTTTAAGTGACATACTGCCTGCTCCTCTGAGCAGCTGCCGCAAAAACTGTCCGCGCGTTTCTTGAATGAGTGACGTTTTGAAACGGCTGGTGATTTGCGAGTTGGCCAGATACTAAATATATCATCCACTGACATGACATAAGAGATTCCAAGCCTCATTTTGAATCTAAACTTGGTGGCGTAAATGCTGCGAAACTGGCAAAGAAACTCGTTTGAAAAATGTTGAACGAGTTTTCAACCAGATCAAATAAAAATAACAAACTCATCTCCTGTCCTATTATAGATCAGACTGTTTTCTGTCAGAATTATATATGAAATAGTCAATTAAATTCTGCGTTGCGAATCACCAGACCCAAGAAATTAGGTCCTGTAGGCAGGGCTTTATGCAGGATAAAATTATTGCCAGTCACACATGTTTTGGTGGACACATGGATGTTTACTGTTAAGCCAGTTTACAAACTTTTAAATGTGTCTGATGACCTGACATGGACTACAAACACACATGTGACACCATTTTCACTCACTTTCAAGGCATAACTAACAATACCTATGGTTTTGTAAGACCTTTTTTGGCTCCATCATTTTTTATAACCCGTCCACCATATTTCTAGTTTTTTTCTACCTGTCCATATTTGTTTTAACCCGTCCAAATGACGGGTCTCTACATAAAGCTGCCTGTAGGCAAAAAATTCACTCAACGCATCACCTGTTATGGCAGGCACAGAACGCGCCCCCCGAACCGGCTTGGCAAAGAAAATTCGTCGAGTTCGGCAGAATATATATTTCCACTGTGGATGAAGAATCTCGCCAGTAAGGTTTATGATATATCTTCACTGTCAATAGGTGTTTAGTGCAGAAATAGGTTTAGTACAGCGAGAAATATTGAAATTAGATGAGCTCTATAAATGTAAACAAATGCTACTTGTCTTTTGTTACAGTCCGGTCAGACTACCACACACAGGTACATCAATTTTAATAAAATTTCTGCTACGTATGATTTAACTGTTGTAATAATCTGAAAGGGAATAACTTAGGGTGTGTATATATATGACATTTATTGAGGTGTTGTGGATGACGATAAATTTAAAACGCTGTTGTGTTGTCACGTGACCTGAGTAAACGCTCTGAGCGTGTGTATATATATATGACATTTATTGAGGTGTTGTGGATGACGATAAATTTAAAACGCTGTTGTGTTGTCATGTGACCTGAGTAAACGCTCTGAGCGTGGGCCGTGATTCGTTCACGTCAATCTGAATGAATGGTACACTCATGACCAACACAGCGGCATTAGTATAATCAGATATGCCACAGAATAACAATAATTGTGGTCTCAAACATTAATCAGGGATGCATTATTTATTCCTGCAAAAACTTGCTTCTTCTTCGTACTTAGCACCCAAACTAGTGTTTTCAGTAACTGAATAATTGAGGTTCCTCACTGCTTAAACTTAGTTAAACAATAAAATTAATAAATAGTTATCTATCTATCTACAAACTTGACCTTAGTATATTACTGTTGAGTTATTCAATTGCTAGTTTCTTATGCTAGTTTCTTAATTCAAGTGAAATTTTTCTGGTTATTTGTTTAGTTAATTTTTCTTACAAAAGTATTCAATAATATTGTCTGACAGTAATTGAAGTACAGTCTGAGTGCACAGCAACAGTCCAGTATTTAACCAAAGCCAAGGGCCACCCGTCCTATTTCCATTGGCCACCGGTTGATGATGTGCGTGTCACCTCCACTGAATTTGTGTTCAGGTGGAACTTAGACATTTCACCTGTTGGAAATAACTGTCGGCTGTGGCAAGTAGACTCAGTACAGGACATCACCAAAGCCCATGACCGCATAAATAAACCTTTTTATTAAAACGGTACATATTCAGGTTCATGTTAATGATTAATTACTTCCACTAGTGGAAAGAGCTCCGTTTTCTGATTCCAGTGGTATATGGTTCACCTTTCTAGCTTAATTAGGAGCAGAGATATGCTCGTTTTAAGATTCTTGAAATAGCATGTCGTAATGGCAAAATAATTATAATTCGCTGTTATAAAGTTCAAGTTTTTACTGGCCTACCAACTTGCAAAAAATAGCCTTAAAGTAAATAGTACATACTTAATTTTTTTCTAATCAAGCCACAGAGATGTGATTTAAACCACTGTAATCAGAATAAAAAGATCTATATGGTTATAACAGAATACAGCTTGAATGTCACTTTTGAAAAAACTGTTTGGAGTACCTACTTATATAGTCCTCATTTTGTTAGTTTCTTTAAAAGTTGAACTTAATGGTTAAATTTCACTAAATAAAATCATGATGTGGGTCTAAATTACAAAATTAACCAATTCCCAGTTATTAGAACAAGTCTTACAGAAGTAAGACCTATAAACTAAAATATTTTTTATTTGACATGTAGGATCTCCACCAACAAGATCACATTATATACTTGATTAATTGGGCTTGGGTCCGGACAATACTTGGTTTGCAACTAAAGAACTTGTTAGCGTTGTTTTGATGTAGATAGATGCTAATACCAGCACGAGATTAACAAACTTGCTCACTTGTAAGCAGGAAATGCTAAAATAAACGTTACAAAATGAAACATATCGCGCAGCCAGTCTTAGACTTGATCATTTTTGTGTGCCCCCATCCTCGAAATAACGAAAGCTAACGTTCTCTCAAATCTGATACGCTCGTTTTGTGCGGGCGTCTGCTTTGTTTTAGTGAACAAGTGGATCAGCGCATTTACAAGCATTGTTAACTGGGCGTTATTTAAAACGTCAACAAGCTCCCATCCCCCAGATAAACAATCGAACGTGGAAGAGCGCAAAATCAAACAAATTTTCGTTTGGATTTGCGACTGCGCTTGAGTTTGCGCAAGCCACACTTCCAAAATGGCTGCTGCGCGAAGGACGACGCAGACAAAGTTTTCGAAATATTACGCACAATTTAACAAACGATCGAATTATTTACTGGTTTACGGAAACATAGAGAACGTTTGTAAGTTGCACACGAAGAACATGAACTTACATTGATGGAAAACAAAGAGGTTGTCCGAAATTAATTACTCAATGACTCTCAGTTCCAAAATGGCGAGTGCGGCTGCGCAAACAGAAAAATTCTTCCGACCCGTACCTCACAAACCGAACAATTCCAGCACAAATACTTAACTGACGATCATAATGATGACTAGATGGCAAATTAAATATATTGAAGTACCACACGACTTAGTTTGGTTACACATGCTTACCATTATACGTAGATATTTCAATGATAAAAGTGTGGAATCTTGCTAGTCAGATGCGCAATACTCGTTCAAAACTAAAGGTCGACTGAGCAACTTTGCAAAATAGGACGAAGGCACTAACTCCCTGCACCAATGAGCACATATGTAACAAATGTTAGCGTGGAAGTGGCAGCCGTCCAATCACAAATACCAACATTGATACAAAAGAGCGCGATTTTCGATAACTGTCAGTAACGAGTAAAAAGAACTACTGTAATTAATAGACTGCATAGAAAACTAAGTTATAGAACGTATTATAAAATAATTTTACATAATTCAATAACATTTTGTAATACGAGATATTATTTAGGAAAAATCCACAATTATACCCAAGTAATATAAATAAAAAAAATATTTCTTCTATAAAATAAATCTGTAAAATAATACGCAAGAACCTTATATTAGCTGGGTAGGGTAAATAATAAATAGTAAAATAAAAATAAAACAGGCTATAGACACTAGTCTCGACCCACATTCAGGCCAGGACAATTTAATAAGTTTCCCAAGAAATTGGAGAGACCGGTCACCTAAACCTTTATGATGACTTTATTTCAAATTAATCAGCTAAAATTATGCAAACTGGATAAAAGCATACAAAAATACATCACTAGAGAAACTGCATCGTCAAAAAATAAACCTTGAGCTAGCTGGCCTCAGTGCTCAATTTTGGAATTTGGGCAATTATTGACTGACGTAATTTGAGGTAAGATCTTGAGGTAAGATATTTACTACGTACACACTAGCTGTAATCACAGGTACGAGATAAACCATCATGCAACATAAAGCATTGATCTGATTGGTCTGTTATATATATATACTGACTATATTTGTTTTACAGGATTATGTCATAATGGACACAGCTACGCACAAAAAGTCTTCTTCACCACAACCAGAACATCATGGAAGTCCACAACCAAATCAAGATCACATATACTGCTTTCTGAGGGAACCACAAGGTAATTAATAAAAATTAAAATCAGCTTCTGTGTTGGTATTGGATTCAAAACTTAATTGGCACCCTGTGCATGACCTATGATCACCGGTCTCCCGACACATATTTTATACATATATACGTACTCTTCGAGGAAGCTGAAGCAGTCATGCTACAGGACAATAAAAAAGACTATATTTATAATAAACATATGTCAGTTATTATTCTGTTATACAATAATACAAATTTTTCAAAGAGTTGAGCATGTGAAAACAATCGATACGGTTCATTTAATTGTCCAAAAGACTGGTACCACAAGGGGTCCCTGATAGGTAAATTGAATACCAATTAAGATGAAACTGTCATTTTCACAACCAAAGAACATATAATCATGTTATCTGCTTGGTGGGTAAATTAACTGCTGACAGTGCCACCCAGTCCCAGCGACTGGGTACGAGTGAACCTCTCAGCTCCTGGGCCATTAGAGCTCTCATTGAATTATGTTTCATAGATATGCCTTTCAGGATTTTATATATTGCTTGGTAGAGTTTTCATATCCATCAAAGTCAATTAATCACCATTGCAGTGACAATTATAATATAATAAATTATATTATATTTTATTTTTTGTTCAGAGTACATTTTCAGGGATAAACTTTCTAATCATATTTATGATAATGTTCCATGTTTCAGCCATTGTTCAGTAACACCTGTGCACCTGCTTGTAGATTACCCAGACATATACAAGAAAATCGACAAAGCAGCAGTTATGATATGGGATCTGGAGCATGCCATGTACGACTGTGGCTTCTTGAAAAAGGATAACCACAGTCTTGCCAGTTTTCACCAAACACTGTTGGATTTGATGGCCTATTCTCAGGTTACAGAAGGAGTGTTTATGTTTGCTGAGTACGTCGTCTACAAACGCAGCATATGCTACTTTCTAGAGAGTGAAAATTACATTGGCTTTATGCATAGCAAGAGTGGACAACTGTTGACAGAATTGGCTGGTGTTGATTATCAGAAAGATCCACCATTACTTTATCGCGTGCACACGCCAAGTGACATTGCACAGCGAGCACAGTACATTGTAAAAAGAAGCCAAAGTATCGCCTCAAAAAGAAGATTGAGTCCTGCTAGCAAGTCGGGTGGTAGGTGTATATACTCACCCCATCTGTAGTATCACAAACCATCATTCAAAGATTGATATCACACTTTTGAAATGGCAATAGTTATGCATAAGCGTAGTGAAATATCATGCCAGTATCAAATAATAGCAGATAAAAAGAAATGATTATTTCATCCTTTTTCAATTTTGGTCTAAAAAGCTACAAAAAGAAATCTACATATGTTTGAACAACTAGATTGCATAATGTAAAACAATGTAATAAAACTACTCATAAGATAATTGACATGACTACCCTTGAAACGATTCTTTTACCCCATAACATGCACCGAATGTGTATCAATGTAAGTGATGTACATTGTGCTGGAGGAAAACATCCCTATCACGGATGTTGTTCATTCTAACATCTTTGTATGTACAAATTGGCTTCAAATTTATATTTGCAGAATTATCACATGGACTATATATTGGCAGCAGATGGTACAGCATGACAGTAAATGAAACAAAACATTACAACCATTACACTGATTTAGGACTTCTAAACAGTAGCAAGGAAATTTATTTCGTATTCGAGTAGAAATTTTCTTTAGGGTGGTGATGTGAGCCTTGTCATACTGTTGTTGTGATATTACCGTTTACCATTTGGGTTTGTGCAGTATGGTGGATCTTGCGGTGTCTTGTATTATCTCCCCAACCTCATGTTCTTGGAAGATCCTGGACAAGAATTCTATGTTTAGTTAAGAATTTGTAATGGCACAGTATGTTACAGTTGTTTTTATTACATTATGTAAGCTCTTGGAATATGAAAAATGCACACTAAGTACCAGGGATGCAGTTATATATTCAATTGTAAGATGAAATATTTCCCACCAGTGTACATTGTATAGCCTATATCGTGGCGGTACATGAAATACACATATATGTGCACATGTAAATATACACACAAATGCTTGTATACCATAGTATGGTAATAGTGGTACGACAATAGTACAAGTATGGCTGCATTTTAGATTTCAGCTTAAAATTATGATTGTATTGGTTATTGTTGTGTCTAAGACTGTCTATTCCCATCTCAGGCAAAAAAAATCGCACAACACAGACGTACAAGCAGAAAATGGCCGCCTTGCAGTCATCCATCAAGAAGATCTTTGTCTCGGCTGAGTCGTGCCGCCAGGGGGAGTTCAATCTCAAGTCTCTCTTTGTGCATGTATTAAAATACAACGCACGTGTGGACAACCCCAACGACAGGTGCGTACCGTGAGTTACACGAACGATCAGCATGTCTTCCAATTATCAGGAGTCCCACAAGGTTCTGTACTTGGTACTTGCCTATTCCTTTTTTACATTAACGACATTGCAGACAATAGTACTTCTACAGTTAGACTCTTTGCTGATGACGCCATTATAGTTCATAAGCTTAAGACAAACACAGCTGCACTCCAGGAAGATCTTCACAAACTTGATAAATGGGCAAAAAAATGGAACATGAAATTAAATCTGGAAATGCTTCATGGACAAATACTTGAAACTGTCTCACAGGCAAAATATCTTGGTATAACTTCAGGTGGAATGCGCACATAAATAACATTTCTTTAAAAGCAAATAGATCACTAGGTCTCCGCACAATTCTCAAAGTCTCATCAATTCAAATAAAAACTCAGGCTTACGTCACCTTTGTCAGACCCATCTTAGAAAACAGCTGTCCTGTCTGCGATCCCTACACGTTAACACAGATAAAGTAACTAGAAATGATCCAACGCCGTGCAGCTCGATATGTCCTACATCGACACTACAATACCTCAAGTGTAACTGATATGCTCCAGACATTAGGATGGAGATCCCCATCAGACCGGAGAAATGACGGTAAACTATGCATGATACATAAAATAGCAAATGACTTAGTGGGTATACCAGCAAAACATATCTTATTTATGTAAACACAGTTACTAGAAAACAGCATCCCTCGTCTTACCTTATCCCTCACCCCAGATGTAATTACCACTTGTATTCTTTGTTCCCAAGTACCATTTCGACTGAAATTCCCTCCCTCAACATGTTATAAATAAAATCAGCCTTGATGCACTTAAGAACAATATTCAGACTTTGCATTATTCCACTTTTTAGACACAACACTAGTTCTTTTGCACGCATTACTGTTTACATGCACTAATGACTTTCTGGAAGAAAATTCAAAATTATCACTTTTTAGCGGTTTGTGTATCTCTTGACGGTATATGCACGCATGCGGCTACCTAATCACAATCTCTCTCACACACACGTGCGCACACACCACACGACACATACACATGTGCACGCACACACATGCACGACACTCACAAACACGTAAACGCACTCACGCATGCACGCACGCACGCACGCACGCACGCACGCACGCACGCACACTGCCATCTTATTATTGTCTTTTATATATGTAATGTGACGTGAAAACGATTTACACCACGTGTTAATATCACCATCGTTTCAGATACACCAACAGCTGGAACATGGCAACATCTAAGCAAGATACGATCGAAGAAGCTCTGTCAGCCCACATCACAGACGCCGTTGCAAGATTCCCGTTTTGTGACCACGAATCTTTAGCAGAGCATCGGGAGGTGATTCCTCTCGACGTTCAGTTCGACGTGCTGTCGAGTTTGCCAAACTACCACGGGGGCCAATACCCTGTCACCGGCACTACTAAGCTTAGCTCCTTACGCACACACGTGAGCCTCCAGCAACATTTCGCCTACCAGCCTCCAAGGCAGAATGCTGATTCTGATTCGAACTCGTCATTGTTTCTTCCATTGTCAGTCAGAAATAGATTTATCTATTTCACCAAAAAGAACGTGACGAAGGACCGCCAGCGACTGCTCTCGTACCACTGTCATCAGTTGGAGATGAGTAAATTATACCGTGACAGGACAGAAGACAGTATTGGACAGGGTGTAAACCCGACCAGACTACAGGACTGCGCCGACGAATAAGGTGTGCAGCTTTATATTAAAGATCAAACACTCGACAAAAGCTTCCTGGTAAATCTGTTAGAGATCTATGTCAGATATGTCTAGATGTGTCTAGAACAAGGAGTTGTTGTTTAATGCAACATAAATCGTGGCTCTGCTTTGTAGGAATCACGATCTTATTGACATCTGTGAGTACTGCCTTGAAGAACATTCTGTTAATTTTCAGTGGATTTATTTATATAATAAATGTTCTATGTAGATATCGATGTTTTAGTTGTATATTAATTAAACTTATTTTTACTTCGAATGTGCACGCTTACAGATGATTTGTCACCACATTCTTGTTTTTGCTACGAAATGTCTTCTAATGAAATAAATAGGACGAAATCATACATTTATATTGATTATAATATCGACTCGAATAAAATGCAGCTTGATAGTAATGGCGGCGTCCAGGTGCTAAAGATTTTAAGTTTTAAACATTTAAAATATACCATGGCTTCGGTTTCATAAAATCATGGTCTTGTATCCCGTAAATAATATGTTCTTGTGCTCGAGCCATGGTTATTCAAGCGTTTCAAACCCCCTCGCCCCCCCAAAAAGGGTGAGTTGTATGCCTTTTTTTTACAAGATTCATAGACCTGGATAAGGCCTATGCTACAATCCCAAGATATGACAATGGGAACACTGAGGTGGATGGGGGGTCCCAGAGGGGGAGGTCAGGTTGGTGGAGGGGACGTATGAGGACACGAAGGGCAGGGTGCTGTGTGGACCGGGAGTGTCGGGAGAATCCAAAGAAAATGTTGGCCTGACACAGGGGACCGCTTTGATCCCATTGTTGTTTATCGCTGTGGTGAAACTGATAAGCAGACAGATTTGTACGAAAGACATATTCGGGAAACTATTGTACGCAGATGCATGGCCTGTCGGATGGGGAAGCAAATCTCCAAGAAAAGCTGATACAATGGAAAGACATGTTCAGCAGACTTGGATTGAGAGTACGTTTGGAGAAGACGGAGGTAATGTGGGTGGGACATAGAAGGAAAGAGCTTTAAATACACCAGGATGCGAAGAAGCTTAAGCAAAAGAGACAGTTTTGTCTATCTGGGCGGAGCGATGTATGGGGTTGGCAGTTCGCCAATCTCAAAAAGGAAAAACCTTTGGGGTGTGGCTTGGACGTTGGCGTGGGTGTTCAGTTAAAAAGGTAAAGGCAAGTTCTTATATAACACAGTATCCAATCCTCGGGATTGCTCAGAGCGCTTTACACTTTACTTCCCTGGCAGACCTGTTCAACCAGACACAATCACACCTTCTCTGAGAAGCATGCAGCCATATGCTGTAATTAATGCGCGAAGACTGCTCGTATACATATTCACCACTGGTCTATTGCCAAGTACTCATTTATACAGCTGAGTGAACTGGAGCAATGTAGAGTGAAAAAACTTGCTCAAGGTTCTAACACCGCAGCACAAGATTCGAACCCGGGTCTTCTTAGTTGAACATAGTGGTCTAAAATGGACTAGTAACGGCGTGTAAATAGGTACGACAGATGCCGATAAAGACCTCGGGGAAAGTTATTTCTAATTTCGAAAAATGTGGAAATTATATAGCATGATGAAATTTTCATTTAGGGGAAGTATCCCCCTGCAATCTGTGCTGTGCAGCTCAGCTCCATTTGGTACATAGGGAGTCTTACCTCAGTACCAAACAAGGTGGACAAAATTGGCATTTCCATTTCTTTGGAACAGTAAACCCGAAGCTTTGAAAAGAAAATAATTACTATTAAACACTTAATATTGTAGATATTAGAACTAAAATAGAATCTCTATTTGTCAAACAAGTTCTGCAATGCAAACATGTTACATTAGACAGGTGGGTCCAAAAGTTACAGTACTTTGTGTTAATAATATTACAAACAGATAACTAAAATAAATTCGATTTATCAACTAAATAGAGTAAAATTTAATTATTTCTTGTATACTTTATTTATCTAATGAACTTCTTTGTTGCGTTTAGAAAAAGTTCACGAGAAACTTCTACTGAAAGCATCACCACAAGTTGAGGTTGAGCTTCAGGATTCTGTGAGTAAATTAGAATAGTAATATCTAGTGTATTTATTAGACTCATTATTGCAATTAGGAACATAATAACAGTGTTAAGTTCTTCTATCATGAGGACTGTTGAACTTCTCTGCATGGTTGTCATGACTACGTGAACAATGTTTAATCTTCTTGTGGACCAAATTGGTGGTCAGTGTGGACCATGTTTCCTTAAAAAAGTCTGTTTTTTATAAGATCACTGTACAGGTGTACACTATAACAATCACATTTTGTCCATGAAACAATAAAATTATAACTTGTGTATGTTTGTGCTTGCAAACATGGTCATGGACTTCGTATAACTAAAGTCAAGAGACAAGTGTGAAAATTGCTTAAACGTTCCCAGTATCCATATGCAAGAGCATATAATGTAACTGTAAATTGAGTTATTCAGTTAATCAAAACACGCAAACAGATGTCATCATTCTGGACTTCAGTAAGGTATTCGACGAAATATCACACGATAAACATCTGCATAAAATCCGTTACTGTCGACTATGGGATAGACGGAAAGACCAATACATGGTCAGTGGCAGTGCATTACTGTGTTCTCGTAGTCAACAGGCAAAGCAAATGCAAATACGCACGTCGCGCTAAATTCGAACAATTACTCTCCTAAAATATCATTAATGGAATTTCTCCAAAGTAACAAGTTATAGTAGCATACGTCACTGCATATTTACCAAAGTACCAAGGTGAAAATTTTAATATTTAAAGAAAAATGGAGCCGTCCATGGACTGGGCATGGCAAATGTAAGTGCAACGGAATCTCGTCCATGTAGTTCTACTCCAGACTCCTAGGTTAGCGGCACCGTCTGTTGGCATCCACAGTACTCGACACAGCTTAGTTATTTTACACTCTTTGGCCATCAAAAGTAAGCCTGCTGTATGACTGAATCGGGAGCGGGCGGTTCTTTCTGGGTTCGTTCTTGTCATGGTTTTGTTGGTAGTCGTTAGGTGTCGTCTTAAAACATTCCCTCTGTGTTCGCTAGGTGATTCAATGGGTCGTTGCTTAGTGACGCAACACTATGGCCGACGCCGTTTGCGCCGGCAGTTTTGTTTTTCTGGTTTATACATTTCCATAAAAAAATTGGTTTGTAAACAAAGCAAGACATTAATACCGGTTTCTAAAGCACTTTGCTGAAAGGGATAACGCAATAATGGGTAAGGAACATAAACAGTGATTTGGCACCGACCAGTCGACGTCTGTTGCTCGACTGCAAGTGGGCGGAACACAAATTCAAGCCAATGTTGGCATTGCCATTGGTTCTGCAACAACAATGACAGTATCAACGATTGCAAAAACTGGTATTGGTAACTGCAAGCAAATAATGCAAAACTTAAATGCCGGAAACAACGGCTAAAATGTATATGTTGCCATAAGCTAGGACATAATTGTGGAAGTGGACAGGAGTACAAAACATGAACCGCTAACCATCTTTTGTGCTAATGAACAAGCCAATTTCATTGAAAGTGTATCATATCTGATAGCAATAGAAGCACAACAACGCGGACAGGCTGCGGACGAACAAGACAAGTTTTTGTCATTCAATTATTCTTGCTCAAACGACAAAGCATACGTTTACCGAAGGTGACGCAGAGCTCTGCAGTTGCGCAGTGGCCACGTGTCACTGCAGTTGCACACTCGAATCGTCAACACAATCAACAGTATCGAATCAGAACTATGCTGCTACGAAAAACTACTTGCACCGGCTGAGGTGTCACACGCTGAGTGCCACGCACGGGAGCAACAGCGGGACGACACGCCTTGTCCACGTGTCCGTTTCGCGATTTTCCTACGAAGAATAAGCACCGCGGTAGAATACAGTCCGTGCACGTTCGCCTTGTTCTACACATCGGTCGAAAGGATACTGCCTGCATACAACTACAGCCACGATGACGGACTCACACCCACAGGAAGAACAGTTGGAAGGGTCCCCGCCAGAAGCAACCCAGGGACCTGGTTGCTATGACAGGTTGATGCAATGCTTTGGCTATTCGAAAGAATCTCATCATGATGTGACGGACACCGAGTCCCAGACCGCGCATGTGCCGTCGGTGGAGCGGGAGGGTGCAGAGGAAGAAGTGGAGCTTCTTCCTTCTCAAAAGGCAAAGCCGCCACGTAAACCTCGTGCAACGAAACGCCATGCACAGGATTCATGCTCGCAGGAGTGTGTTGGGAAGCGTGGGCAGCGTGGGCAGCGTGGACAAAGTGGACAGAGTGGACAGAGTGGACAGAGTGGACAGAGTGGACAGAATGGACAGAGTGGACAGGGGAAGGAGGATGAGGATGCGGCCAGTGAGGAGGCGTTTGACCCATGTTCGTGTTGTTGCAGCACTACCCCGACTTCACGGAAGCCACCTCGACGGCGCCCGCAGAAAAAGAAACCCAATCCACAGCCGCGGAAGAAGCCAAAGACCACGACTGGGCGCGTGCGCAAACGGAACACCGGCCAACAGCAAAAGTGTCCGTGTCCGGTGTGTCCGGTGTGCCCGTCGGCACCGCCATGCTGCACACCCTGCTGCTATTACCCCTGCTTTTAACAGCTTCATGGCGTTCGTCTTCGCGTTCAGTTCTATTATCTTATGTTGTGATCAAACACAACTAGGCGTGACGATGGCGCTTTGTGTTAAGTGCTGCCTCGTGGCAGTTTGTTCTGGTGCGCTTTGTGTGTGAGTAGGCCTGGTGTGTTCGCCTTGGATACCGGTATTAAAAATATTGCAACAGAACACGTATGTTCATGTGATGAATTTCTTGTGTTTTTGATCATTAGGCTTAGTCGAACCAAGATATAAATGAGCGAGCGAGCGAGCGAGCGAGCGAGAGAGCGAGAGAGAGAGAGAGAGAGAGAGAGAGAGAGAGAGAGAGAGAGAGAGGAGAGAGAGAGAGGGGGGACAGCGCGCGCGAGATAGAGAATCTCTTCGTTTAACGTCAGCCATTGAAATTGCCCAATATTAAATCATGCGGTTGGGCTTAAACCCGAAAAGATGTCAGCAGTATCTTTAAACTGCTCCTACCTGCACAATCCCCGTATCCGAGTTACACTATTTTTCAGAATGTCTTGATTTGTTTATGTCTATGTGAGCAATGGTATACATTTCGGGACATGCACAGAGGATCTACACCCGGCCGTTTGGGAAAAACCACTCCCGTCTGTGTGTATGCGTGCGTGCGTGCGTGCGTGCGTGCGTGCGTGCGTGCGTGCGTGCGTGCGTGCGTGCGTGCGTGCGTGCGTGCGTGCGTGCGTGCGTGCGTGCGTCCACGGGTGGATCAGAGACCGCGTGGTCACGTGCCCCGTCGAAGCGTTCCAAAATCAGAAACGTCGCCGTGAAAAGCAGCATCGATCTCCCTACGTATGCCATTGTTTCAAACTGGAAATCGGTTTTGAGTGGAGTACCGCAGGGATCAGTACTGGGACCTATTTTATTCTTAATATATATCAATGATTTGGATGATGACATAACAAGCAAGGTGTTGAAGTTTGCGGACGACACAAAAGTGTTTAGGAAAATTAAAAGTGATGCAGATATAGACAGCATTTACAAGATGATCTTAATAAGTTGATAGAATGGTCTGAGAAGTGGCAAATGCTGTTTAATTTTGGAAAGTGTAAGTGTCTCCACACAGGACATGGGAATGAAGATGCACAATATACAATGGGTGGTACTATACTAAATACTACCTTAAAGGAAAATGACTTAGGGTTAACTATTAGTGCTGACATTAATTAGGCGAAATATAGTGTACAAAGAAAAAGAACAAATAATACCGCTGTATAAAACAATAGTTAGGCCTCACTTAGAATATTGTATACAAGCATGGAGGCCATATCACAAGAAGGATATTGATATGCTAGAAAGAGTACAAAGGAGAGCAACCAAAATGATACCAAAACTCAGGAATATTAGTTATGAAATGCGTCTAAAAGAATATGGTTTAACAACACTAGAAACCAGAAGATTGAGAGGAGATCAGATTGAGGTGTTTAAAATATTGAATGGGTATGAAAATATTGACAGAAATATTTTTTTCACAGTCAAGGAAGAGAGAAGGACTAGAGGACATGGAGTTACATTAGCAAAGAAGCAGTGTAGACTAGATATTAGAAAATTTTCATTTTCACAAATAACAGTAAACGAATGGAACAGATTATCAGCTGATTGTGTAGGTGCTAGTAGTGTTAATATAAAAAAATCGACATATACCTAAGACGGGCGGGGTATACTTAGATAGATAGGTTGGACTATCGATAAGCCAAATGTCTTCCTAGTCCACCTGCCATCTAGAGTTGAATCTCTAGGTGGCAATCTTGTTAAATTCTTCTTGTTAATTTTTTTTAATGAAATGTCTTGATGCAACAATGTGGTGCTGAAGTGCAGAAGTACACTATATCCATATTTCTTTCGATCGTTCCGGCGGCAGAAGTTTTTTTAGCGAGCCTCAAGGTGGGATGCAATTAGAGCTTTTGGGGCCCCAGGGGACTCTCTCTTGATCCGTGCCGGGTGTGTGCGTGCGTGTGCGTGTGCGTGTGCGTGTGCGTGTGCGTGTGCGTGTGCGTGTGCGTGTGCGTGTGCGTGTGCGTGTGCGTGTGCGTGTGCGTGTGCGTGTGCGTGTGCGTGTGCGTGTGCGTGTGCGTATCTATTTTTCATTAGCAAATCCAACCAGTTGGTTAGTAATTTTATTATCACAGGACATACGTGTATAATGCTACCCAAATAAAGCAATGCACGTAAGTGTTACCGGTATTAATTTTATTCCCGTGGTTTGCGCCTCTTTTCTCGTTATAACGGGTTTGCAGTTGCATAATGTATACCGCTACATATTTTGGCAACTCAGCAACTTCCTATTACTTTTGTAAACTAACAAACACATCTTACTCTTTTTTGTTTGCTGTAATGTAACACGAGCACAGTAAATATATATAATCTGCAATAATGGCAGTTGAAGACAAAGATCTGATGCCACGAGCTTTCCAACTGCCAGAAATTGACGACGAATTTAAACTCGATATTCCACCTACATCTGGCCTGGAATATCTTAGACGGGTTCAGTATGTAATAATTACGGGCCTAAAGGCTAATAATTATAAGCACTAATTATAATGTAAATGTGGTTTTGAATTAGATAATGGGGGCACTGTCGTATGACTATCTAGGAATACCGAGTCGAATGTAGGTCCTAATGTGTGTATAATGTGTTAATAAAAATAAGAAATAATTTAATTATCAGGCTGAAGTTATTACATCTTGACATGTTTAGGGCATACTCGTTAGTGACTCGGTAAGTCAGTTTCTATCCAAGACCCAGAAATGCATATAGCTCAGCCTAGCAAGTTCAAATTTCATTCTCTAAGTTCAAACAGCCCAAAGCAAACAATACATGATGTAACAATTTGTGCAGAGTCACAGTTGGTTCTACAAGCCCCATGGAGCTTCTAGATAATCTCACGAGTTACTTGATACATCTTTATTATTAGGCCAATAAATAATTATAGTTCATGGCTATTTTACCAGATATGGTCGAACAGCCTGGGGAACTATTAATCCGCATACAGACACTTAGCTCATGTTTGCATATACACTATTTGACTGGATTAATATAGACAAATAACCCGAGATCGATATGGACAAATTGCCTATGTTTGCATATGTATAAATATGGACATGTATACCAGGGCTTTATGCAGGATCAAATTTTTGCCAGTCACAACTTTGGGTAAAAACCTAATGATACATGTCTACAATTTTGGAAGACCTTTTTTTGCGATAACACAATAATATAATAATGTCTTATTTAATGATATTTTTCAATTATTACAACCATACATAATATAAAAACAAGTTACATTATGTCGCAGTGTAAATAAAAAAATTACGTAAATTCTGCAGTCATTATATACAGTACTCTCAAGCAATGTTACATGTCTACAACAAATTATAAATAAATCTTCAAAAACAACCTCATTGCCATACTCTTCATAACAAAATAATACATTCTGTAAAATCAAGTTTGCGTTACTAGTTAATTCATGCCCATTATTATTGACGTGTGACACCGTATGCTATTTGCGAAATGGTTGTTGGGGCATTAACGCATTGCTTTGACCCCTCTACCAGCAAATGAAACCACATGTACGACTGCCGCTGTGAGTAGGCGCCCTACACGCATGCGTAAAATGAGCTTCTTGCGCTGCGTTACTGCTACGCCTGCAGTGTACGCGTGAATAGTGTGGTGGTAGGCATCTTTGAGCTAGGAATTCACAGTACTGGAAATATTTGTTTCTGGGGGATACAGAACATGTTATATTCCAGTGATGACACGGTGACACCCGTCATATAAACTGCCAGGACGGGGCCTTATCACACTGTGACGGGTTGTAACCCGTCCTCGAAAAATTTCATCCGTCCATATTTGAAATTACCCGTCCAAATGACGGGTGGACGGGTCTCTAGATAAAGCTATGATGTAGACTGACATTGAGCATAGGCCATGTGACCGGACAGATAAAAGATTGTTAGATGTAACTTGGAAGATGCAGGTACTTCTACCCTCTCATGAATGCATGTTAGGCAATAATATAACCAGTGTTTCGCCAAAATTCAACCTTTTATGCCATGAAATTATGTTTGCTCAAATTGAATTGCGTAGTCTAAGTGCTATGTATATAGATTAAGAAAGCATGATTAAGTTTTACAATGTGGCAAGTTTTTATTCATGTGTTCGACTGGCAACATTAGTACAGATGGGAGCCACGCCGATGTTTGTAACCTTGTTTTAATTTACTTGTCAATTTTTTAAAATAAATATGACATAATTTGAAGACCAAAACAAAATGTAATTTTGTTGCTGTTACGCAAACAAACTATGTACCTGCACACATATACATCTTCCTCGACTGTCCTACTGTCTCTTTTATAAAACTGTACAAAGTTACTATTTTCGAATTGCGCAACAGCTGCCGATAAACTGAAAAAATCTGTGAACTCATCTCCAAACGCCAGTTCATCCATCTCAGTTGTGCCAATTGGGCGAATTTTAATTGAACTCCCGCAATAAATGTATCCAGACAAATAGCCTGAGTACCAACCTATGCTATTTGTCTGTATCCGGACGTATGGTCCTCCAGGTTATTTGACCATATCCGGACATATAGCCACTCTGTTATTATTACTATTTTTTTAAACTATTTGTAATAAAACTGTAGCAAGTAACCAGATAAATTTTCATTCAAACGTTTAATTTATTCAAACTTCTGTTATCTTTCACTTAGTGGTAAATGTTTATAACTAATCATGCGCACATACAAACCACCAATGCTAGCCAGTTTACAGTTTCAGTGCTACAGCCCTATGACCACTGAAAACTGCATTCCCAGTAACATTACTTGAACATTGACTACATCACTTCAACTCAAGATTTCGGCTACAATAATCACTTTAATGCACATTTTAAAATAGGAACATCATATACAATTATTCTGAAACAAGTAATGTAATTAGGGTATATTTAAATTTCATAATCAATCACCTAGCAAATATGCCGTTCACAGTTAGCACAATGACCGAATATACTAGCATTATTACAATCATCATCAGGTATATCCAACGAAATATATCACTAATATTTATAAAACATAATCCGTCTAAGTAATTTGTTACTTGGTAGGTCATCATCGATGACATAAGTAACACTGTCTGCCTATGTCCTTGAACATTCAAGGTCAGAGGCACAACAAGCAAAATCATTTGGCGTAATCATAAATGGGGACAGGCAAATATATTAAGGATTTTTAGAATAACATGACAGTTGAGTAGCTATTTTTAGTATGTTTTACAACATTATTTAAGTAGCTCTTTTGGGTATGTTTAGTTACGCCATTGAATTTTAGTCAAATAACCTTTTCATAATTACTTCTGTGCTTCAAGAAATTGTGCTGGTCATCGCGTTATGAAATGACAAAACTACTGTCCCCTTACATCTATCTCTGTTTTGAAGCATCAGTTAACAAATTTAATGGGCCCAGTCTTGAAAGTTGAAACTCAAATGGTAGTTTGGCTTGTGCATCTTAACAATTGGTGCATGTGTAGTATTTTGTGTACCACTGCGGAGCAACTCTGTACCTGTGGAAGCATGTTTTCACTACTCTATTCAAACATTGTGTTGAACATCTTTGTAAATATACCTTCAGTACGCATTTCAAAGAGCCCGACATGTAATATCGAATTATGCAGTTCAGCTACACTTGCGTATAATAAGTTCATTTCTCCTACAACATCGCTAAAGTTGAAACATTTGAGATATTTGGTTTGATACTCAGACATTTTCACACTTCGGTAGGCCAAACAAATTCAGTGAAATATTGCTGTTTGAATGTAGAATGTGTGAATTTTTGTGACATTTATGCCTCAAATTGCACAATTTTATAAACATATTGAACTATTTAATAACATAATAAAAATGATCGATGTAATAATATACATCAGCATATTATATATATATATATATATATATATATATATATATATATATATATATATATAAAATATATCACCTACCGGTATATCAATCCATGTACATTCTGCGATTTTTTTATACATCTACATTATGATTATTTGGTGATGGAAATAATTTTCTGTTGCGATCTGTCTCAGGCTGGAGGCGAAGCAGTGTCCAGATGTCGTTGTTGCTGGGCTTGACCCTCGTCTGTTTCATGAGAAACAAACTGTTCACATAGAGGATGTAAGTGGCACATGCACTGACGTGTCGTGTAGTGATCAGTGATCACTGTGTTATTGAGAAGATCATTAAAGTATGTAATTTATCTTTAATTGTACTGCAAATGTTATTTACACCTTTATAATGGGGAACCTACACTTCGCGCTCTTTACACAACACAATCGGCTGCAGTGACCCCTGACATGCGAGGAGGGTATCGTAATATATTGTACATTTAAAACTTATTGAATTATGTTCATTTTAGTAAATATTAATAATATAGTCCATACAATTTTAGAACTGCTGATTTGTTTGTAGTAACAAACTATGATGCAACAACCAACATTGAATGTATCAGTACACACGTATGTAGTGTCATTAATTTTATCACCTCACCTAGTAAACTATATTTTATCTCAAGCAGTCACTAAACAAATTTAATTACATGTTGTAAATTAATAATTACAACAATGTCACATGGTCACTATGTAGTGTGTGATCAATGTGTTTAACTATAAATGTATTACTAGATTGCTATATTGCATCTGATGTGATCGCTGTATTTGATCAATTGTGTGCATCTTGTCATTAATTTGATCACATTAGGTATTCATTGAATTAACGTGTATCTTATGCAGTGACGTTGTAGCCACTAATCAAATCTAATTATACATTGTAAAATAATAACTGCAGTAATCTAACATGGTCACTATGTAGTGTGTGATCAGTGTGTTTAACTATAAATATATTAATACATAGATTGCTGTATTGAATTTGGTGTGTTTACCATATTTGATCTTGTGCAGTGTTTTGGCCTGCAGCCAGCGCCCTCTGGCTACTCACCGAGCATCGAATGGCAGCGACATCAAGTCGTGTACTTCTCTCAAGTCAGACAAGTAAGTACTGCTTGCATTGTCTGTGTGTTCATGATATTTACATCAGGTCGTCTACTTCTCTCAAGTCAGACAAGTAAGTACTGCTTGCATTGTCTGTGTGTCATCATGATATTTACATCAAGTCATCTACTTCTCTCAAGTCAGACAAGTAAGTACTGCTTGCATTGTCTGTGTGTCATCATGATATTTACATCAAGTCATCTACTTCTCTCAAGTCAGACAAGTAAATACTGCTTGCATTGTCTGTGTGTCATCATGATATTTACATCAAGTCATCTACTTCTCTCAAGTCAGACAAGTAAGTACTGCTTGCATTGTCTGTGTGTCATCATGATATTTACATCAAGTCATCTACTTCTCTCAAGTCAGACAAGTAAGTACTGCTTGCATTGTCTGTGTGTCATCATGATATTTACATCAAGTCATCTACTTCTCTCAAGTCAGACAAGTAAATACTGCTTGCATTGTCTGTGTGTCATCATGATATTTACATCAAGTCATCTACTTCTCTCAAGTCAGACAAGTAAGTACTGCTTGCATTGTCTGTGTGTCATCATGATATTTACATCAGGTCGTCTACTTCTCTCAAGTCAGACAAGTAAGTACTGCTTGCATTGTCTGTGTGTCATCATGATATTTAGAAGAATTTGTGCACTATAATTCTTCATGACTTTGATATCTGAGTTGGTTTATTTTATTACTGCTATTCTACAAAACCTCCTCTGGCTATGTAGGTCATGACCAATGACAGTCACTGTGTATTCCTTCTTTTATTTTAAACACTCAAATGTTCTCGTGTATTGTTTTTCATTGTTACTTATTACTGAGATTTTGCTGGTCAGTTCCCACCATCTGTTAAGTTGCAATGTGTTTGTCATTGTTATAAAACGTGTGTGTACACTGTGGACTGTGGACTGTGGACATACTCTCAAGTAGATCAAGGCACCTAAGCGACAGGTCACGGCAGTTCAGGTCCTAACATTTATTTTATTTTGGGCAACAGGTCAGCTTTACGACAATACCAGTGTCATGTGCGTAGAATTGTAGATCAGTTTGTTTATAAATTTTCGGTGGCTAAGTCAGGGTTGGTGTTGATTAAAACATTGATCAAATCAACATAACAAAAATCAAGATATTGATTTTTATTCTTCAGATTACCTTAAATTTTTACTTACCTGAGTACTCAATTTATTTGTGCCAATTTGTAATAATAATCCGCAACAACACTCAACAGTAAGACAGCTGACATTTTTTAATTACTAGGCCCAGTCCCCCTTCCCGTTAAGTCAACCCTCATAAAGAATAAAGGTTCTGAAACATACATCTTCAGGCTGTTTGTTAGGTATATGTGGGTTTGAAATCACCCACCATTCAATCCAAAGTGCACATCAAGACACTTCAGCACAGTGAGCCTAAATTACACCATTCAGACCAGCAGCAAACAAATGAAAGTAGATGTTTTCCACCCTCTCATGCATGGTTGCATTTTGGCTATTTCCCATTTTGTGAATTATGCCACACGTGTGGTAGAAACTAAGGTGGTGAGTCCCATGTCTGAGCGACATGTGAATGTCTTATGTTCTGTGATTTGTGTTGTAGAAACTGGCACGATATAAAGCAAGGAACATGAGACAGACACAACCACCATTGGTGAAGCTGGTGAGTCTCAAGTAAACATCCAACTGTGGCTAATGACCTTGAATTTAATTCATGTTGCGTCCCCATAGAAAGGACCAGATAGTTTTATTTCACGTGACTCATAAAACACATGACATCATTGTAAGATTTCTGTAGTTTTGTTTCTGCATCTGTACATGTTAAAAGGGTAAAAGATAGAGACAAGTTCTTATGTAACGCAGTATCCAGTTCTCAGGACCGTTCAAAGCGCTTTACACTTTACTTCCCTGACAGACCTGTTCAATCAGACACCATCTCGACTTCTCTGGGAAGCATCCAGCCATATGCTACGATTAATGCGTGAAGACTGCTCATACACATATCTACAACTGTCTATAGCCAGGTACTCATTTATACAGCTGAGTAACTGGAGCAATGTAGAGTGAAAAAACTTGCCCAAGATTTAACTCCACAGCACAGGATTTGAACCCGGGTTCTCGTAGTCAAGAGTCTGAAGCTCTACCCCTGAACCATTGCGCTCTACATGTTATGCTTATATTATGAGGCACGTCGGTTCTCTGTGAACTTATTGTTTCACTAATGCCATTCATGCAAGTTGGCATGCAAATGTAACTATTTAGCTAGCCCAGACTGTGGATACTGACTATATATCTAACTTTAACCAATCTAGGTATGTTTATCTGTAACACTTCACCTTCTAGATGCATCAAATTGCATTTCGGGCACTGTGGTTTCAAGTGTCCATCTGTGATAAATAATAGAATACATGTACCCGGTATATACAGTGTATCTCCATATTCACATAGAAGCTCTGTGGTGCTTTGCTAGTTTGCTTTGTACCTTCAAAGCAGACATGTGTAAACCATTTATCGTCCTTCAGATAATATTTAAAAATAAATCTAACAAAATTGCCCAATTGCTATTGTTTCTACGAACAACCAAATTATGATTGTTAGATGTAAATTCTTCTTATATGACTTGTGGATGAGTTTAATAGCAACGAATATGTGAGATAATATGCATAGCACTGCAGACCACTTCAGAGTTACCTAATCTTCTAATAACTTGGAACATGTACCCTGCACCTGTGTATGTCCAGCTCCATCTCGCATATAATATCAAACTATCGACTTGATGTGTGACATAAAGTCGGTCACTTAGAGCCACCCACAGACTACCTGGTTGTCCCTTCTAGAAGATGGGTAGTGTTGTTGTCTTGATAGCTCCTGCACTCAGTTGGAGTTGTGTCCCTTCCAGCCCGACAGAGGGAACGTGGAACACTGGTGCAACCTGTGCTTTGGCAAGTTGAACCCACGCGGTGCCTCTGATGGACCTCCACTCCTGGGCAACAGTGACAGCAGCCAATCGGCAGCAGCACAGAGAACATGTGACCCTGCTCCTGGATCTGAAGGTGGAACGATCGGGACAGATGCAGGGGTATCAGTGACTGAAGGACCAAGTACAAGTTCATTAACATCAAACACAGAATCGACCGGTACACCTCCATTGCTGAGTATCATTGCAAACATGGACCAGGTTTGTGGCTTTGTCAGAAGTTGTCAACGGTTACATGCAAACGAGCAGTAAATGTTTAACTGCGGATATCACGCAATCTTTGATACAAATGACCTGCTGGTTTGTGGTTTTTTTGTAAATAATATTTTAACACCTGTGGACAGAGTTGATCAAGAACTGATATTTACAAGAACACCAACTAAGATGGGTTAATTTATGTTTTCTCCATATCCAATATAATAAACAGGCAAATATGTCACAAAACATTGTAATCACACAGAGCAAGTTTATATTTTAAGATATTTCATCGACACACATTTGACATATCAGTTAAATATAATATTATTGGAATATAATATTATATACCGGTAATAATTTGCAGCTATTTGTTATGTTATTGTCTGCCACCTTTGACACTGTTGCTATAAATTATAGAAAGTGTTGCCCTAAATGATCATGCTGAATGTTTCTGTGACAGCCAACTGTCATCCGAGTGCTGGAGTATCACATCAACTGGTTTGAAGCGACTGGATTCACCATGGAACAGGTCTGTAATATAAGTTCTGTACACGTAATATAATGCATTCTCCATAGCTCCATACATCAGGCAATTTTAGAAAATGGAACATAAAATGTTTGCAGTTATACAATCATTTGTTTACTCATGGTTGAATGTTTTCTGATTTCCTACTAGGTCATTGTGTACATGTTATGATATACATGTTTAATCTTGACCAATGTTACTGAATATGTGAAAGGGTAGGCGGCCATCTATAAAACTTAAATGGACATATCTGATTTGGATACAAAAATTTATAGATGAAAACTAGTATACGTTTAAGAAAGGCCCTTGTGGATTATATCTCTGCATAATTGAACTATCTGTCATGTGACCAGTGGTCTAGCAACAAGGTTCCTCAAGGCATCAAAATGGATGCCAAACACTTAGAACATTTTGTTATTCCATCATATATCCTGTTGAAACTGTTTTGTATTAATGACAAAACAAGGCAAGGTTGTTTAGTAGACAAGAACAATATGTGAACAACGTTAAAGTACAAATAGCTCAGGTGCAGTTTTAGTTGTGAGAAAGGAAACAGGGACACACTAGATCTGTCAGTTACCGTGCGCAACAAAACGCCAGACTGCCGATTCAGAGAAGAGGCTCAAGTCCACTTACCACCATTTCATAATTTCACTCGCCCCACCTTGCTTCAGTTCACTCAATGGTACAAGTGAGCACCTAAAAAACTGGGATTCTGGTGGTATAACGAGAATGACTTCTGCACAGTAACTGCAACTTGGATGAATGCGTCTGAACAACCAAAATGATACAAAAACTGAGGGAGATTAGTTAGGAAATGCATCTAAGAGAATGTGATTTAACATTAAATTAACAATACTAGAAACCAGGAGATTGAGAGGAGATCAGATAGAAGTGTTTAAAATATTGAATGGTTATGAAAATATTGACAGAAATATTTGTTTTTGGTTTAGGAAGATAGGACTAGAGGATATGAAGTTACATTAGCAACGGAACAGTGTTGACTATATCATTATTGAAAAATTCAGATTTTCACAAAGAACGGAAGATGGATGGAACAGATTATCTACTGATTATGTGTTAATGTTTAAAAATAAATTGACATATACCTCAGAAGGGCGTGATACACTTAGATAGATATGTTGGGCTTCATCACCTGCCATCTAGAGTTAATTCTCTAGGTGGCAATCTTGTCAAACAGATCTGCCAGGGACAAATTGTGACATGTTCTGAGCAATAAATATTGTCGGGGCATGGTATCAGTGACATGGTTTGCTTTCAGGGCTGCTGGTTCTACGCCCTGCTTGTGTGTCTGGAGAAACCACTGGTCCCCGAAGCGTGTGCTCTACTGCGTGTGTTGGCGCGTCACTGCGCATGTCTACGAGCATCCCTGGCAAGTGTCTATCTATGACATCACTCTGCACTTACCTCGCACAAGATAATCCTCAATACTTATGTGCCTGTGCCTAGTGGCGAGTAAGGTGGTCAAATAAAAGCATCATAAAACTTAGATTTGAACCAAAATCCCATGTTCCGTAGTTGTTTATGTAATGAGCTTAAAGCCCCTGGATCCAATATCCCATTTGGTCAATTCATTTGATAGGCCCTGCAAATGTAATTAGTTTCACAGAAACATTGCTTATATTACTTTTGACAGACACATGGAACTCTTGATACTCTTTAATAGAAGGCATTGTGAATAAATTAATTTTAATAACTATGTTTATTGTTTACATCAGTGTTTTTTTTTTAAATTAATGATAATGGCTAAAATGACTCCATGGAAATATTCGGTCATTAACTTTGGCCAAGTATAGTATATAATTATTATATATGCCCACACTCAGCTGGGTGTGTCGACATGGGTCACTGAGTAAATTTGTGGGAAATTGCCACATGCGAAACCGGCTTTTTTTCTTCAGATAATGTTCACACTAAATACGAACAATTCTTTAGAAATTAATTAACGTGCTTATTTACTTGGTACACTAAACACTTTAATAGCCACATGGAACAAAATCAAATAAATAAAAGTAATTACAATAAACTTGCACAAACACCGAGATTCTTCACTGTTAAATCTAGGGGAGCCTTTGCTGGAGAGAGACCAACGGGGATGTCGGATTCAGGGGTTTAATGTTAAAGCAGATATGTTGAACATGTTGAACTTGCTTGATAAGTTAAACAGAGTTCACTGTGGGATTGTATTTGCCTGCATATTGTTAGACAATTCTAAACAAAACAGTAATTTTGTAAACACAGTCAAGACATGTTTCAGTGATCATCCTGCTAATAATTACTACCCATGAGAGGTTGAGTGCCACAGCAGAACAGATAGTATCAATGCACACAGTAGCCGTTAGTTTTTGATGTTTCCCGAGACGTTACCTAACTCAGCACTTGGTGCTAATACTTCAGCTGTCAGAGAATTAGCACGTTAATATGTTGTCGCTCGCATTGTAACCTTAACATCTGCAGCAGGAGAAACTTAACCCGTCACTGTGGTTTGTTGTAGGAGAGTGTTCAGGACGAACGTCTCGTGCCACTCAACCTTCTTGTGTGTCTGGTAGCCCGATACTTCGACCAGATGGATTTGGCTGACGGCAGCTGATAGTAACTGACAATTTTGGTGGACCAATATTAGGAACTGAGAGACAGCTGATGGTGACTGGGTGAACTGAGATGTTAGGGAAGATGTGGACCAGACATCGAGCAAATAGGAAAGGAGATGAACATTTGTTTTAATGTCTAAGACGAAATGCACTACAACGCAATGCCAAATGACTTTTAGCCACTTTTCGAGAATGCAAGAATACTGCTATAAGATGAAGCATGGACGTGCACCAGGTGTTGGTGGCAACGTTGATGTTTTATGAGTTCTGAATTGTATAAATCTTCAACTTTGAGTGACAAGTAAAGTAACTGCCTGCTGTTACAGTACCTGCAAGAGGTCAAATGTATATGTAAATACAACATTTGTTACAAACAAAACAGTTATTTTCACATTATTTTATTTCCCATGCATTTCCAAACCCTTTGCCAACATTGGACTGGCAACACCATTCTCTCCGTATATACATATAAAAATATTCTTATTTATACATACTTACATAGCGTGTAACTAACAGTAGGAATGACAAAGTTAATATCCTATTTGGACAAATGTAACATTCGACCATGGGTATTAATGTTGAACGTCATATCTGCTTCAAAGTATGTAAAACAAAAATGCACCAACATAGCAAACCCAGCTACGTAAACCACTACAGTGGGAATAATATCTTTGAACACATAAAACATAATTGTGAAACGGAATACTGAAAGAAAATCATGTCTCCAGATTTCATGCAAGATAACACCCGTACCGACAGAATCCAAACTTCTCGAGTTCTACACAACATAACTGGTCAATAAACTACATAACAATGGGCTTCACCTTTGGCTGATCAGCAACAAATATTAGAGTACACGAACACATCCCTTTTTCAGTTTTACCAAAATAATTGAAATAAGGAATGCCAAAGTACAACTTCCTGATGATTGTCTTTCGCTTGGGATGCTGGCTGTGGCAAGCTAAAAATAAAGGTTTCTTCATTTTTATATTACACTACATCTACAGCAGCTGTGACGTGACAGAGACAGCATCACGGAAAACCCCAATATTTGTTTCTGTAATAAGGGACCAGAATTTTTTTTGAAGGCAGGTTAATTACAAATTATGTATCATAATGACAAAAGTAATGCTTAAATAACCTTAATAACCATGCCACTGATTCAAATCAGGGTGCCTGTAACAGTTGATATTAACGTGAACTCAACAACAACAAAGAACCATGCATTAGACAGAACAAAACAATGTGACAATGATGGTGAGATTGTCAACACAAGATATTACTTGGTGCCTTGGGCATTTCAAGTAGAACCGTTTCACATTCCATGTTTGGCTCAACCGAGATGATTTTTGCAACACACCTGCACTTGCAACAGATGCAAATGTCTGAAATGTGAAACTTTGACACAATACAGTACTTATCTTACATGTGAACCACAGATGCAGTCACAGGAAAGGTTATAGTGACTGTTCCATGCTAACTGCCATTTTAGGCAAACAACTCGTCACCTTGGAAGACCTTCGATCTGACTATATACCTCCCATAGATGTTTCTTTAATATCACAAACAGAGGCTGTCTTGCCCCAGAGAACAGTGTCATGATTAAACAGTGCTAAACCCGCACAGACCTGACTTGAAAGGCCCAATTTGTTACCAACTTAAACAGACTCAACCCAACAAACAGTCAAATATGAAGAAAAACGGTAACTAAGTAAATTACATGACAGTTCGGGGGTAATGAACCCAAACTTAAGTAATATAGCCAGCATGAAAATTATTTTTTACGTCTCTGATTTAAGAAATGGATTATGCTTTCAATTAGCACCTTCCACGTTCCTCAGTGCAACAGTGTCACGGCATATTTCCTGTCACATCACACCCAAGAACTGAGTCAGAAAGGTACACAGCCCAACCATGAAACAATGGGTATCTCTCAATGTCATTAAATTTTGGAGTGTTTCTTAAACTGCAAAAACAAACATGTCACAGAGGACATTATTACCCTGACACACCAGCAAAAATGTCCACGAAGTGTATCCTGGTATACACAATCACCGTAATTAGGGGGCGAAATCAAGAGACGCTTTAAAGAATAAAATCTCTCTTAAAAGAATGTTAGTGAGACAATCCCTGCTGACCAGTCCAGTAGTGGACGGCGGTCATCACCTCTTTGTCTTCCGCGCCTTCTGCCTGATGTCCGCCATGTAGTGGTGGTGCAAACAGGCGTTTATCTGAGCACGGCCAATCTGCTTGACCCCTGACCCCATAACGATCCCAGTCTCTAGTTTGGGCGTGTTCTCTGTGGAGTAGAGCCCGAGTCGGACAGCGTTCCGTGTCCGCCGCTGACTCACGTGGACGGAGGGGAAAGGGTTAAAGATGCGCTCCGTCACCGGACTAGTGGCGCCACTGATGTGCGACCTGCTCAACTGTCCATTTCCGCAGGTCGTCAAGTGGGCGCCCTCTGGTGGTGCATCTGCGGTGCTGTCACCTGGTGGCGGGGTCCAGCCACTAGCCAGTTGCAGCAAGGTAGGGTGGCAGTCAATGTTGGCGGCTCCGTATCGTAAATCGAGTTTGTCTTGTTTCAAAGGACTGTTGCAAGAGGTGTTATTCTGGGTTTGCCCTGTGTTGCTATGTGTGGTGTGGCTCCCCCTAGTGGTGTTACCAGGCTGTCCTGTTTCGTCACCGTGTGACAGGTCGTCGTGACACAAGTGTTTGTCATCAAACAGCTTGTCATCAGTCTTGGCGTCATGTCTGTCTTGTGACAATTTGTCAACATCTTCAGTTTCCTTGAACTCAATGACATCTTCCGCTTCTGCTCCTTCACAACTTTCCCGCCTGTCACCAATGTCAGCGACACTGTCACCAACGTCGGTGTCATCACTGATAACCTGTTCCCCATTCTCGCTGTCACTTTTCTGTGATTCTGTCACAACGCCACCAGTGTCACCATCCACGGCGTCTGTCAACCAGATGAGATCTTTAACCTCGCCACCATCTGCGGAACTATCACTTTCGCTTTTGGCGACTGAAAGCGAAACTTCACTTTCACTATCGGCGGCACAGACCGTGCTGCCACTGGACGTGCTGCTTCGTCCACAGACACTGCTTGTGTTCGACACTTCACTGTCGGTGCTGTCTTTCCTCTGGTGTGTCCGTGTCACTCTGTCGTTTTGCGTCGTCGTGTCACTGCGCATTACTGCAGCATTCTGGCCGGGATTTCTTCGCTGTGCTTCGAGGAGAGACTTTGCCCGAGCGATGGCACGTGTCTTCACCCCAAGCTGGGCGTTGACGACGCCGCTGCAGGCGTACATGGGTGCTATCTGGGGGGCGCCGGCTATGGTGCGATTGCGACCTCCGGAACCGGGTTTTCGTCGCACGAATAGGTGGTTCACGACAACGGGACAATTGATGGGTGCGACAACCTGATTCTCAGCCCGCACACTCGCCGCGTGTTTTGCACTCGCAGCTGTCAACATAAGGCACCAAGCATTAGACATACAATCAACTAGTCAGCCAGCTATTTTCGTCAACAGCAACAAGACGTGCACACTCGATTATCACAAGAAAAAATTACATCTGTAGCAGGTACAAATATACAACAGGGTTTTGGTGGCAAATGCCCATCAGACATTATGGCTGACATGGGTTATGCTTATGTGCCAATGTGACCTGTGTCTGCCGATGTGATCTGTACCTACCTACCAATGTGTGCCTGCCAATATGATCTGTACCCACCTACCAATGTGTGCCTGCCAATATGATCTGTACCCACCTGCTAGTATGATGTGTGCTTGTTTCTGTCTCTCTCGTAGCCGCGTGTACTGCAGGTGCAACGTGTGAAGATCTAGCGTCATTCGCTCTGCATAGACTGAGGAGCTGCCCTCTGGTGTTGCGGCCGGTGGTGGTGTCATTTCGTATGCGCCCAGTCCAACCTTTGATATGTCATTTCGGCTGCCAGTAACAGTCTTGTTTGCACCTGGAATGGAGGAATGACACCAACATTTTATATTGGGGGAAACAGTTACATATTTACAATTATGCTAAGTTTTATGATAGTTTTACAGAGAAAATTTGCCAGGTGATGCCAACAGAGAAATGTTTACCAAGCAAAATGGGTCTTATAACGGTCTGGGCACATTATGAAAAGCAAACCTGATATAAGTGTTATACAATGTTATCGTGCTATAAGACCTAGTACTTGTACCTCTAGGATGGGGGGCAGTGACTTGTGCGGGAAAGATCCCAGCAAAGCAGGTGATATTTTCCATTGAGTCATCGTCGTCATCATCATCACTGAAAATGCTTGGTTTGTTTGGTCGTTTTCCTGTTGCCATGGCCGCCGAGAACGGAGTGATATTGTACGTGTATTTCTCCCGCAGATCATTGAGATGCAGAAACGCATCGGGTGCCATGCTGTACATTGTCTGCACAACATCAACATAGCACGACTTAATAAAAACTAATAAATCCAGTGATAAACGCAGGGAGCTATCACGTGTCAGATTTAATTACAGACACAATATTTGGTGATTAAATGAAATAATAACAATCATGCCAGCATCTAAAACATGATTAAGACACGAGAAGCACTTAGTATATATACATGAAGACAGTAGTTACTTCTATTCTTTATTACATGCAATGACAATGCAACCTTCAGTGTCTGTCCAAATGAAATGATAATTTCGACGAGTAAATATCACTGACTGCTTAACGGGTACGATATAAAAAGACAACTATTATGCTATTTATTCAAAACAAACTTCCATTAATTAGCACTGTAGAAGTGAGATAGTTCCCTTGTACGTACCTTGACAAGTTCATCTGCCCCTATGATGCTGTTGTCTAGCATGTCCTGGGCGATGGAACCCATTGCTGTGTAGAACTCATCTGCACTCTCAACCCTCATGATGCGACTACAACCACACATAGACAATGATACTGACTGTAATGCAACATTCATACAATGGCAATTAGTTATATTTAATTAGCTCAACAAGCCTATTATTTTATTCATTTATTAATATTTTATATTTATATATATATTTATATATTTCGACGTATGTATTGTCTTTATACTTTTTAGCTAAGTTCCTTTAGCACATGGAGTGTTGTATACGTTTACTTCAAAAATTATTATCTACGTTTTTGCAGGTGCTACATGTCGGCAAAATGAAGTGTCCTATAGATTATATGCTCGATTATATATATATATATATATATATATATATATATATATATATATATAATGCTCACAGCTCATTCGTTTAAATATTTTTAATGTATTGCTGATAACGAAGCAAACTGAAAAGTGACATTTTGAGATACTGGATGACCTTGACTCATATCATCTATTGTTATTTAATATGTTAGTTCATGACTGCTGCACTGTATTATTTTTGAATTGATTACTTGTCAGGGAAAATAAACTGGATATTGAACTGTGGCAATCCATAGATTGGTACATCTGTCAGTTGGTACACTGTGTGCTAAATTGTACATGCAACACCATTGATTTATTTTAGGACACTATCCTTTATTATGTATAATATGTATTTTTCCTGGTTCTCAGTCTGAGCGTGTGTACATGTCTCAATGTGTGCATGCATGTGTGACTAAATTTGTGCATGACATAAAAGCTACTACCATTGTACGTAATTCGTAAAACACAATCCAACAAAGCACTACAAGATCTAGTGAGACATCAACACAAATAACATTTGTTTGCATAAACTGAATAAAATAAATGTTAGATAGAATATGCATCTATATTTCAGTATCTTGAATTAAAAAACCCAATATTTTATGTACAAAAAGCATGGCATGCAGTGTGGTCACTCTGCTGCCATCATCCCGTCATGACCAGTTTACTTAGTTACCTCTTCAGCTTAGCCCAGATGGCCAGTGCTGTCCGCAGCAGGACGTCCGAGTTCTCGAGCAGGACACAGTCCCATAGTCGCAGCGCCGTTGACTTGGGTAGACAGGTGGCAAATAGGGTCAGAAACCACTGCATCGTGAACACATTTGTCAGCGGAGGCTCGTAGTTGGCACCTGGAATTGATCAAAGACCATCGTGTGAGAGTGGGCAGACACATGCAGTACTACACATGGCTGAGAAGTCAGTGTCAAAGATATATACTGGGTTAATGTACGAGTCTATAAACTACATTTCTAGACAGTGCCAGCACAGACAGTTTTATATGGTAATAATGTTCTGAAAAAGCTGCCCAGTCGGTTGATATCCCTAGGTGTGGGAACAGGACCGCAGCTGCCTCCTGGAATTTTGCTGGGAGGCTGACATATATTTCCCCGATAAGTCTGACCTTGAATGTGGGATATGTTATGGGCATCAGAGGGTGCAAAGGCAGGGTAATGAAACAATACAGACAGAGGTGTGTTGAGAGAAAGCCCACCATAGACACATCGTAAACCTACCTGTGTTGTGGTCACGTGCTGCCACCTGTAGGTGGTCGAGGTGTCTCGACAGCTGCGGCAGCTGAATGTGCAACAACTCCCGAAAGACGGCCATGTCGACCGACAGCGCTCGCAGGTTGTTTGCAAAATAACTCTCCGGTAGCACGTGGTCAATTAGGTAGATCATCACCTGCATGAAGAAAATGTGGATTTGGCTTGACTAGATGAAATGTACCGCCATGTGCTGTGTGTCTATATACTGCTATTAATTCATAAATGCAGATACTGCATAAAAACAATGGTTTGTTTCTATTCCAACATATTTATTGAGACATTAATATATGCATGTGTGCACACGCGTCACATGAAAAACACGTGCTTTTTATCTGATGCAAAGGCCGAAATTACAGCCCCAGGATATATATAGATTGTTACACTACACATTACATCAGTCATACACTGATACAACACACGCAGTAATCCACATTTAATTGAGGCTCTGCATTGCTGCAGTGATGTGATTTTAACACAGACAGACAATCATATCACGTTGGCTGAGATAGAGTTATTATGCAAGATGTGAGAATGACATCATTGAGCAATATCTGATCTCTGGTAAAGAGGATTTAGCAAATCCACGTTCATCATCTGCTCATTAGCAGCTGTATATCATTGTCACAACTCGTGTCAGTCAATAAGGTCAACATTCCTGAAGTGACGTCATAAGGATTTTCTCACATTTATCATTCCGTCTCTGTGCACATGGGCGCTAATGAAAAAATAAACATATCAAGACTAACAATTAAACATCACTTGGACAAAGAAAGATAATCACATGCAGATTAAAAAAATTCTTATTTGACAAATGCTTACAATTATCTTCACACATTTATTATTAATATTGGACATGTTATGCGCATGTGATTATATAATTATATAACAATGTCAATGATAATTACATCCACAAATGCTGTTCATTAAAAACTAATGCATTATTAATCAATC
The DNA here is from genome assembly GCA_025642075.2 of Ridgeia piscesae. Classification (NCBI taxonomy): domain Eukaryota; kingdom Metazoa; phylum Annelida; class Polychaeta; order Sabellida; family Siboglinidae; genus Ridgeia; species Ridgeia piscesae. Next base: position 973,760 of record JAODUO010000211.1, on the reverse strand, counting down.
CGTAGGCATCCGTACCTTCAAGGCATCCTCCTCCTTGCGGTCCACCACTTCCAGGATCAGGGCGGCGATGATGTTGAATCCCTGGCAGTAGCCGACGTGCTTGTTCCAGCGCGCGTATGCGAGTAGCACGCGCTTTAAGCATGCACGGTCCTGCTCGCTGTCTTCACCGGTGAAACCACGACAACCAGTCCGATGTAAGTCCTGGATGACAGACATCCATATTCATACGTGTACATGCACACACCTTACATAAGAGACACGCCACGGGGCACTGCTGATTATACATCATGTCCTACCCCGGGCAAAGCACCATGGCAAGAGTTCATCATCCGATCATCTTGTTGTTATTTAAGTCAAGGTGGTTTGGGCCAAATGTGGCTGGTGTTGCATTGCACAGGATATTTGCCAGGGGTGTCAACTAACAATGACATGACTACACAAAGACTGAATGTCTTTTGTCAAAGGTACTGAAAGCTACATATGGATGTCATTACTTTTATAATTATTTTACCACTACAGTCTACACTCCTAAAACAACAGAACTGGCCAGTAGACATACCTTCACAATCTGAAGTCCAAGTTTGTTGTCATCTGGATTGCTTCGTTCGTTAAAAGCAAATCTTTTCGTCTTTTCCCAATCAATCCTCATGTTGGAAATGTGGTTATCAGCCAAGGACAGCCACACCTGACAACAACAACATCAGCAATGTAAGCCACACCTGACAACAACAACATCAGCAATGTAAGCCACACCTGACAACAACAACATCAGCTATATAAGCCACATCTGACAAAAACAACATCAGCTATATAAGATTACATTAGCTATACAACATTAGCTTCAAACGCCAAGCTGGACATAAAGTATACAAGCCACATCTGAGAGCAATATCAGTGATATAAGCCACACCTGACAGTAACATCAGCTATAATATATAAGCCATACCTGACAGTAACATCAGCTATAATATATAAGCCATACCTGACAGTAACATCAGCTATATAAGCCATACCTGACAGTAACATCAGCTATAATATATAAGCCACACCTGACAGTAACATCAGCTATAATATATAAGCCACACCTGACAGTAACATCAGCTATATAAGCCACACCTGACAGTAACATCAGCTATAATATATAAGCCACACCTGACAGTAACATCAGCTATATAAGCCACACCTGACAGTAACATCAGCTATATAAGCCATACCTGACAGTAACATCAGCTATATAAGCCATACCTGACAGTAACATCAGCTATATAAGCCACACCTAACAATAACATTAGCTATATAAGCCACACCTGACAGTAACATCAGCTTAATTATAAGCCACACCTGACAGTAACATCAGCTTATATAAAGCCACACCTGACAGTAACATCAGCTATATAAGCCACACCTGACAGTAACATCAGCTAAATAATATATAAGCCACACCTGACAGTAACATCAGCTATAATATATAAGCCACACCTGACAGTAACATCAGCTATAATATATAAGCCACACCTGACAGTAACATCAGCTATAAATATAACAATCATTCTGTCATAACCATCAGCTGATAAATACAGCCACACTGACAGTACATCAGTTAATATATATGCCACACCTGACAGTAACATCAGCTATAAACTATCACCACAGTGACAAGTATATAAGAACCTGAGTTCAGCTACCAGGTAATTAATATAAGCCACACCTGACAGTAACATCAGCTAAATATATAGCCACACCTGACAGTAACATCAGCTAATGTATAAGCCACACCTGACAGTACATCAGCTATAAATATAAGCCACACCTGACAGTAACATAAAGCTATATAATGCCACACCTGACAGTAACATCAGCTATAATATATAAGCCACACCTGACAGTAACATCAGCTGTAATATATAAGCCACACCTGACAGTAACATCAGCTATATAAGCCAGACCTAACAATAACATTAGCTTCATAAACCTCACCTGATAACAACAGCATCAGCCACCCTGACAATCAGTAAATATAATCTGAAGTGACTGTTACCATCGTCAATGTGTAAATACACCACAGTGACAATATAAATATAATCTGAGTTCACTTCTCCCAGGTAAAGTGTAAATACACCACACCTGACAATATAAATATGCAATCTGAGTTCTCTGTCTACCAGGTCAATGTGTAAATACACCACAGTGACAATATAAATATCAATCTGAGTTCTCTGTCTACCAGGTCAATGTGTAAATACACCACACTGACAATATAAATATGAATCTGAGTTCTCTGTCTACCAGGTCAATGTGTAAATACACCACAGTGACAATATAAATATCAATCTGAGTTCACTGTCTACCAGGTCAATGGTGTAAATACACCACACTGACAATATAAATATGAATCTGAGTTCTCTGTCTACCAGGTCAATGTGTAAATACACCACAGTGACAATATAAATATCAATCTGAGTTCTCTGTCTACCAGGTCAATGTGTAAATACACCACAGTGACAATATAAATATCAATCTGAGTTCTCTGTCTACCAGGTCAATGTGTAAATACACCACAGTGACAATATAAATATGAATCTGAGTTCTCTGTCTACCAGGTCAATGTGTAAATACACCACACTGACAATATAAATATGAATCTGAGTTCTCTGTCTACCAGGTCAATGTGTAAATACACCACACTGACAATATAAATATGAATCTGAGTTCTCTGTCTACCAGGTCAATGTGTAAATACACCACAGTGACAATATAAATATGAATCTGAGTTCTCTGTCTACCAGGTCAATGTGTAAATACACCACAGTGACAATATAAATATCAATCTGAGTTCTCTGTCTACCAGGTCAATGTGTAAATACATCACAGTGACAATATAAATATGAATCTGAGTTCTCTGTCTACCAGGTCAATGTGTAAATACACCACAGTGACAATATAAATATCAATCTGAGTTCTCTGTCTACCAGGTCAATGTGTAAATACACCAGTGACAATATAAATATGAATCTGAGTTCTCTGTCTACCAGGTCAATGTGTAAATACACCACAGTGACAATATAAATATCAATCTGAGTTCTCTGTCTACCAGGTCAATGGTGTAAATACACCACAGTGACAATATAAATATCAATCCATGCATATGTCAGATCCCAAATCAGTCATGATTAACGATGCCTTTAGCAATACTTCGCTCGTTTATTTAGTAAAACATAAAGTTGAAATAATACCATTAAATACGCTGAATGCTCTACGGTATTGGAAAGATAAATATTTAAAAAAATCAATCTTCCCATGTGTCTAAAAAGCTGGATTAGCAACACTTGTATTTATCGGCCGTGCAGTGTCCACCTAGGAATTGCTTGGATGGACAAACACTATCAATGTTGCCACCAAAGTAATCAGGAAAACAAGATGCTTGTGTCTTAGTGGATTTAACATGATGAAGACAGAGAGAGAAAGAGGGAAACTGCATGGAGAGAGAAAGAAAGCAACAAGGTGAGGCAAATGAGACCTGTGACAGAGCCACAGGATGAGAAGAGACGACACAAGGGACATACTTGCGCCACAGTCTAAGACTCTACATGAGGAGAATGAAGTGTGTATTATCCACGGCTGCAGCAGAGTCAGTCCCTGGGCATCTGGTGGGGGAGGCAATCAATACATGTCTGGCTCCGCATGACAACAACCACCTACATGCGAGGATACAAGGATCTGGTGAACTCTGGCACTTTCACCACAAACTGTGTGTGTCATTTAGGCCATTGCAATTCCATACTGACTGTATGTGTTCAGTCCATGCCATTTGACAAAAATGATATACCATGTGTTTTGGACCTCAACACAATTTTTTTGGTATTGTATATTTTCACACAGCTGATAATTTAATTATCTTTAGGTGTGCGACTACATACATAATAATGTGTACAATCATTACAGTAGCCTCGTCATCAGCTTATTCCTTTTAACTCCACCCAAGTGACAGATCGGGGGTAATAACAGTATTTCAATGGGTTCATGCCACAATCTCAGGGAATTTTCAAAGCTTATTTTTATTGTTAATTAAATACCATTAAATCTGTTTTACTTTCTGCTGGCAAGTAAAAGCATGACTTCATTTTTCTGCGTATGTATACATATGAATTTGGCAATCTTACACACACACACACACACACACACACACACACACACATACACACATACACACACACACACACACACACACACACACAGTCACACACACCCCACACACACCCACACACCACACACACACCACACACACACACACACACACACCACACACACACACACACACACATCACACACACACACACACACACACACCCACACACACCCACCCACCCACCTACCCACCCACCCACCCACCCACAACCCCACACACACACACACACACACATTGGCGTAAACAACATGCCGTGCCAGTGGCACAGTTGGTGGGAAATGAAACAATATTAACATAACTGGACTCTGCTAGGAAGCAGGGACTAATCAATAAATTAATCAATCATTCATTACCGCTCCCCTGAGAAGGACACCCGTAGGAGGCTGTGGAATACCTCATGTGACCCTGGCTGAGTAGTTAGCAGAGGCTCTTATAAATGCTGCTTTTTCTATTTATAACGTTATATATGCATATGCTGCCGCACGGTACAGGAAATTGCTTCCTAAAACCGTCATGGATTTGTCTAACGATGTTCTTAGTGTCCAGACAGTGTCCAGACTGGTAGTCGTGACAACACACAGATTCTAATACAGTCGTCACAAGGCTGTCAGGTGGACAGCTGGACCAGACATCTGTGTGTTTCTCACCTACCTCTTATCATCACAAGCATGGCATGATGACGGGTGTCCATAATATAATTTGTGCTAGCAATAAAGAAAGAGATATTTAATAGAAATGTCTAGTTTTTATGCACGCACATCACAAAATGCAGTTAATGATCTCTTCATTCTGCAGGTTTTGAAATGTCACCATGTACTACACTGTACACACAAGGGAGCTGCCACCTGTTACAAAACATGGCCTACACATTGTAGGTCACATTGTATTAAATATTAACTATTTGGCGAGCAAAATGTACATGATATTATTAGTGAGGCATTGCCTGCGGCCACATATTAAAACCGCACGCCTTTGCATGTTACCGTACACTTCACGCAGAGAAAGAGTAGATGGATAAAATATTGCAAAGCATTTGCTGTTTGAACCTGTGACAAATGTCTGCTATGCAGTGACAGTACAGATTTAGTATCAGATCATCATGAATTTATAATACGAACCGAACCACACGTGAAATGTCAGAAGCCAATGTGGGCGATGCAATCGTTTGTCAAGCCATTGTTAGCTCCGATGGTTCTGTGGTCATTAAATTAATACCCAATCGCAGCCATGGTGTACCTACTGAACTATTGCGGCATCGCTTCCAACCTGGTGTTTTTATAATCACTCATTACACGCGCGTGCCAGTAAGAGCACGCTATGCATTTGCACACATTTTTCTTATACTTTCTGATGCAGAGGCCCAGATCATCACCCGAGTACGCAGACAGAAATTGAATCTATAGTTTGTTATACTATCCGTTACATCAGTCATGACTAGGAACATACTTATTATTGTAAACCACATGTGATTCAGACTCTGCATTGCTGGAGTGATGTGATTTTAATACAGACAGATTACTGTATCAATTTGGTTTAGATTGTGTAATTACATAGAATGACGTCACTGAGGCAATACTTGATCTATTATAAACAGGATGCTGACAAAGGGCCCTAACTGTTCATGAACAATTGCTACAACTTACATCTGTGGTGGATATATCATGGATATTTATTGGTTCTATGACATGGGACATAAAAATTATTATTCGGACACTGATATCACTTGACGTTATCTCGTAAATTATACTGTGATGTAGCTTTATCTACAGACACTGAGACCAGCCATCTATCGGACGGGTAAAGCCTGTTTGAGACGGGTCGGAATTCAGCTGAATGGATAAAAAGTAATCGTATTCATACATATTGTCAATTATTGACTGAAAATGGATGAAATGTGTTTGTTGATATGTCAGGATAAAATCTTGACTGGCTTGTATGCATGTCAATTCACACACATAGTTGTCTACCATAAAATATTTAAACTGACAAAAACGTTATCCTGCACAAACGCCTGCTTTGCCACAGTGCTTGTTCGCAATCTCTACAGCGAGGCTGTGCAAACAACACAATTTACCAACACACCTATGCCAATTAATCCTGACCTTTCCATTTGTCACTACTCTGCTTAATGCAGTTTCCATGCATCCAACAACCACGCCAACTAACCCCTAACTTTTTTCCTAAATATAATATACGACACCCTGTTACATGACCGACACCCCGTCACATGACTGACACCCCGTCACATGACTGACACCCCGTCACATGACTGACACCCCGTTACATGACTGACACCCCGTCACATGACTGACACCCCGTCACATGACTGACACCCAGTCACATGACTGACACCCCGTTACATGACTGACACCCCATCACATGACTGACACCCCGTCACATGACTGACACCCCGTTACATGACTGGACACTGGGGATGTGACCCTCTCTGTCAGTGTCAATCGAAGGCATATGGCTGGTAATACTGCAATCCATCACCAGAATGCTCGGTGCAATCAATAAATGTGACGTTCGATCCAACCAGTGCTCGGCCATTAACACAATACAGACTGACAATGGGCCACTTGCACCAGGACCTGCTCCCTCTGTGGCATTAGCATGTCTGCACCAACAGTGTGAAGGCACATGGAAAGAACATCGATAAGGTCACACACTCTACTGACTATTCATGCACATACTGAATATTTCTAGATCTACCAAAAGTCAAGAAGAGAAAGAATTATTAGTATGTGTACTGTATGTTTCTGGATAAAAAAAATATATAATGCTTATTTTCGAACAATTGAGAATTTATGTATTTTAGGTGTATGAATAATAACATAGTCATTCTGGTGGTGGCAAGAAGTTCATCTCTCTGTCTTTGTTCATTTGCAATCTACAATTTTGCATGGCAAACTTCTTACAACATTCGTTGTTTGTGGGACTACTCAAGTACACGTACTACAATTGGGTCCTCTACCTCCCTGTATAATTGTGGACTTCACAATATTAAAACATTTTGTGGTAGCCACATGTATTTATTTACCAATGAACCACTGAGACCAGGTGAGTCACTTATGAATATGAGTGGCATGTCCAGATTATGAGGTGCGACTTACACGTTTCATAGTTTGTTACGGATTTTGCCTAATCGTGTAATTTTTTCAACATTTATATTAACATTCAGTATGAATTATGAAAGATACAATAAAGAAACATTGCACATTGTGTGACTCAAATTTACTGTAGACAAAATGTCGCACGTATCTATAAACATGCTATATTAAAGTAAATTACGTAATAGCATTTCACAATCATGTGTTTACCAAAATGTTCAAAAGGCCGAATAAATTTATAAAAACATAAATACAGTGTATTAATCTACATTTCACACTGATTAACTTTATGCCAAGAACAGCTGATATTCCAAAGCAGCTGGGTTTCTATGAAAACGTACCTCTTATAGGTGAACCATCATTACTACTGACACGTTCACCCAGTGCAGATGTCTGGGTTAATAAGTTTTCCAGATAAACAAATTACCGGCACACACAACAAATTATTAACTATATACATTACTGCAGCGGATCCACTGCAAATGACAATGAGAGATTCAGAGACACTGGGCAAATGACAATGAGAGATTCAGAGACACTGCAAATGACAATGAGAGATTCAGAGACACTGCAAATGACAATGAGAGATTCAGAGACACTGCAAATGACAATGAGAGATTCAGAGACACTGCAAATGACAATGAGAGATTCAGAGACACTGCAAATGACAATGAGAGATTCAGAGACACTGCAAATGACAATGAGAGATTCAGAGACACTGCAAATGACAATGAGAGATTCAGAGACACTGCAAATGACAATGAGAGATTCAGAGACACTGCAAATGATAATGAGAGATTCAGATAGATTCCGTAATCAAGTGCTATTCACAGGAGAAACATGGCACGCACCAGCAGACCTACATTGTATCAATCAATACTACTGTATTAATACCACCCAGTCCAGCCGTGTGACTGTCACTGAATGGCCTCAGTGAGACCCAAGTGCGTCACAGTATTGCTACGGTGACATCTCAGTGGTACACTTACGAGCAGGCACGCTCAGATGCTCCCAGCTGACCTATCTGTATCTGTCATGTATCTGTCGCCTAGCAACGTGGTTCTTTAAGCCATCAGCAACAGGTGCCAAGCACGTGGATCATTCAGACATTTTGTCATTTTCTTTGGAAATTCTGATCCCAAATTTTGTTCTTTATGACAAAAAATGTAAGACACCGTTGTTCCGGTGAGAACTCCACGGAGGAAAGGCTGATTTGGCAGTTGCTGCTCCGCACAGGCTTTTATGCTGGATAAAAATGTTGCCAGTCCAAATATTTTGTAGTCGACACACGTGTGAACTAACATACATACAATGATACAACTATAAGCCAGTTGAGATGTGTATTGTCATGAAATAGACATGAACCAGATGTTTGACGTCCATTCTCAAAGCATAATTGATGATATACATGATTTCTGAAACTGTTTTGCTCCTAATCTGTTTTAACCATCCCCAGAGATTCCTACCTGTCCAAAATGGGTTTTATCCATCCCAAAGACTGGTCTCTAGTTAAAACAGTGAATCCACAGTTAGTAATGTAAGATAGATACGATAATGTTCTCTACTTTTATGTCATCTGTCTTACCTTCCTGCGGAACTCGGAAGGGATACCCATGGGCAACTTGGCCACTGCCCGCATTGCATCTCGCCACTGGGCAAACGCATCACTGTCTCCTGACAGTGGCTCAATGCTGAAACGGATCTTGGAGTCCACCCCTGAATTGAAGAACAAAGAATTAAGCAACACGCCTCAGTATTGAATATTAAAAATTTGATGTATATTATGTGTGTACATGCATGTGTGTGTATGCATGTGTATGTAAGCATGTGTGTATATGTGTGTGTGTGGTGTGCATGTGCGTGCAAGTGCAAATGTATGCATGTGCTTCGATGCATATGATTTGGCTTCATAAAACTGACATATTCATAATTAATTTTATATAAACATTTGCCATTTTTAGAACTGAGACATTGTAACTATCGCACCTCAGAAGCATGTCAATTAGCGCTCATCAATATTTATAACTACATCAGTTAGGTGAACCACGTGAATAATGTTCACCCTTCAACTTACTGTTTCTCTACAAACACTACTGGGTATTGTATATTTATTAGTTTATAACTCAAGGTACACATACTACCTACGTCACCAATTTGGTAAACGACTTAAATGTGGTTGCTGGAAATCAAGTATGGAAATACAAGTGTTACATCTAAACAATGATCTTGGTAAATTTTTAATATGACTTTGGTGTGCAGTCAAGAGAATGCTGACTCAGTGCACCTGGTTGACTAAACATCCATGTTAGAACCCTACACTACTGGCGTAGAGTAGCAGCCATTAACATCATGAGTTATTGATATAAGTACACTGATAGAAACAGCCAAGCTTCACGATCCACGTCACTGCACTAAATGTACTTGAAAGCAGTTGACATTCATTCAGTACTCAGCTCGTCAATGTCCAAGTTGTTATGGTAATGTAATTGCAGTTAGGAACAATGGTAATATTATAGGCTTGTCATAAGCTGACCATAAATATTTCTTATCACAAACTGTCCCATATGTAGATCTTTTCTTATCACAAACTGTCCCATATGTAGATCTTTTCTTATCACAAACTGTCCCATAGGAAGATCTGTATCTCTAACCTAGAAAGGTGGATGGGCCTAAGTAACTGGAAGATATCATTACAAGTTAGCATGTTAATATAAAGTGGATTCAACAAATATAGCTTTACATATAGAGTCCACCCATAATTTGGTTGGGTAAAACCCATTTTCAATGGACAGAAATATAATTGGATGGGTGGTAAAGGGCAAACAAATCTTAAAAAATCATACATATTGTCAGTTGTGCTTTGAAAATGGTTGTCATGTGTCTTTATAATTTTTTTCATGTGACAATACACATTTCAACTGGCTAGTATTTATGTGAATTAGCATGCATATGTCTAGTGTCTACCAAACAAATTTGACTGGAAAGATTTGATGCTGCGTAAAGCCCTCTCAACAAACCATGGAAAATTTATTGAAACTGCCGTTTACAAGCTTGCTCTATGGCAAATTCTCTACAAACTTGGAACACTGACATTTCACAATCACTATCAAATTAAGCTTTGATTATTACATTCACTGTACTACTTATTCATAATACATTCATAAAGCAGTTTGTATCCTGATAGACACTAGTTATCAACAGAAAGTAATTTCATCCAGATCCGACAGGTAAACAAGGTTTCTCCTAGTAATCAAAATTGTAAACACACAATGTTGAACATACATCAATCAGGTAATCAAAATTGTAAACACAGACTTACATTCAAAGTCTAGAATACGGCCTGCCAAGCGCAGGGGTAATTGACAACACCAATATTTATAATATTCTTTAATATGGAGTGCACACAGTGGAAAAATAGACAACTGGGTTAGTTATGTATAAATACAAATGTTGATTGAATTAATTGCATAACCACAGTACAATAACACAAACTAAAATGTATAAACATAATGTGGTTGTTATTTTGTTACCACCCCGGGTTCAAATGACAAGTGAATAGGTACATGTCAACAACTGTGTGTAATGAGTGTTCCCTTAGGGTAATGTAACCCTTATGATAACATGCTGCTTCAATGATCTTGGCAATCTTGAACATAAGATATCACACTTTAATTTAAATCACTGAAATAGTGAAGTACATCACTTCACTTCCAGCTGATCAACAGAAATTTGCAAAAACAATGCAACAGCCATTAATTGCTAATCATGCATGCAGACATTTCTTTTATGCCTATAGACATTCGTAACGTACCATGAAAACACAGTGAACTTGTCCTATTAAACTGAAGTATGGCAAACTGAACCGTATAGTAATGGCCATGCCTTGTATGAATTTTACAGGTGGAGCCCAAACAAGAAACGCCACATACGCAGAGTTATTTTTTCAACATGTTGTCATGTTTATAACTGTAAATGGATAATAAAATGCATTTGCAATGAAGTGTAGGCATAGAATTACATGAAATATTAATAATTATCTTAACATGATCAATTAAATTGTTGTATTTTTCAAAGAGTTTAACACTTTCAAAGAATCCCTTTAAGTAATCTGCTCGCCTGCCAATAATATTAAGTACTAGAAAATTCTACGTCATTAGTTAATTTATTACACTGTCTCTTTGACCTTCAACATGTAATGTTGAACATATATAACAAACAGGTTTTGTAGCATGTGCATAAAACAGTTGCTTCTGGTCATACATTTGATATGCACAAAAACCATCACCGATCTATGCAAGCACATAATGAAAGTCACTGTTTATGTAACAATGCTGTGTGTTTCCTAACATTTAGAAATTACCGCTGCAACGACTGCAACATATAAATTATCCCATTTGTGATGGGCATCTTTGTAAGTTTTAATAATGATTCCAAATAACCTTGACTTTTTTCATTCACTGCAAGCAAAAGGTGAGCCATGGGTTTAGTGGGTTTTCACACAGTGCAGTGTCACAACAGGTGTGAGTACCATGATTTAACAAGATTGCCACCTAGAGAATTAACTCTAGGTGACAGGTGGTCAAGGACGCTCTTTGGCTTATTGAGAGTCCAACTTATCTAAGTGAATCCCACCCTTCTGTGCCTGAGGTACATGCCAATTTTATATTTCAAACATGTTAACACTACTAGGCTAACTAGCACCTACACAATCAGCAGATAATCTGTTCCATTCATTTACTGTTCTCTGGGAAAATTTGAACTTTCTGACTAATATGTAGTCTACACTGCTCCTTTGCTAATGTAACTTCTTGTACGTCATCTAGTCCTTAGAACTATTTTCTAAGAAAAAAATGTTCTATCAATATTTTCATAACCATTATTGATGTTTAGACTACCAGCAGTCTTTCTAGTGAGGTATTTTTAGTTCATACAGTCTGCACTCCTAGGCTATAAGACTAGTCCATAGCCTATGGTATACCTACTCTATTATTGTCTATAAGTATTGACTAATAGTTATACAACGGTCTATATTTCAATAATACTGCCACTGACTGACTGAGCCAGTCTGACAGTCATTATTGTAATAACCATGCAACCATGCCTTGTTTGTCTACGAAAAAGTATAAAGACCCATGTCTATGGTTAGTCATAGCTATACCTGATGTAGTGGTCTTCTTCAAGCCATTCGACTTCGATATGTTCGGATGCATAGCTGGGATCGCGTGAATGACTGCGCCGCTCATATTCCCAAGACTTGCCCGCCCGCCTGGCTCTATCGCAAGACGGTGGCTGTGTCGTCACGCGAAATGAGGAGGCGGCGATGACGCCCAAAGCCAGGCCAAGACAAAGAGGCAGCTTCAATCAATCGCCAATAACGGCCATTCCCGGAAATATAAATATTCCCCTGCAGAAGCCGATATAGCGATTTCGTGATGCGCGTTAATTGATGTCGAACTGTGTTAGTGTGTATCAGTGGTGGTACTGCCCAGTTGGTCTGGCGAACTGTTATCAGTTTTCAGCGTACGTCGCTCAGTCCATATATGGCAGCGATGATGTGCCGAGAAGTCCATTCATTAAATGAACCGTCCCCGCAGATTGGCGCTTTAGAATGACGTAGATATTCGTTTTTCTTCAATGACTACGACACCGCGACAACATTTCACGCCAACCGGCACGGCCCGGTTCAGTGGTGTTGATATCTTGGCAAAATGAATCGCCCAAACTCGCTAACAAACAACAGTTGCTGTAATACAAAAACGAACGCGTGCGTAAACAACCGCGAACGTTAACGGAAAAATAACGCTACTACGAACAGAAAATCTCTGCGACGCTGTCGCGCACGGACTACGCAAGAATTATTATAATCAGCGACAGTTCTCAATGAACGCCGCGAATCACCAGTGCGCATGCGCCATAAATTAAGACGGACGCCAGTAAAAGGGCCGGAGCATAATGTCGAAGGAGAATGGATATACTATTACTATTAGTGAGTTTAATAATAAAGTATTACGGTTTACAAGGCTACGTGCGCATCATTTTAACTAGATATACTAAATAATACCGGCAATTTGACGCATGTAACATTCTGTAAAATATAGCTACTCGTATTGTTGGTGAAAGTAATACCCCTTGGATCGCGGGGCTTCTGTCACAATGGCACACGCGGCGTTTCGACGAATAAGCATGCGCGCGGTTAAAGCGGTGGTACATAAATTGAGTGAATAAATAATAATAATACTACGCGCGCATTAATGGCATGTGACCAGGGCAAAGGTTTTCCAGTCAACCGACCATTGAAGGTTTCGTGATTCATGGGCCATGGGCATGGCTACAATCACACACGAGAAAATGTGCCGCTCCCAAAAATCTACCATACTACCAGCCAGCATACGTACAACAAATATTAGTATAACAAATTATTAAAATTCTCTCTAGTCTTCTATCGACACTCGTGTATAATGGAAGGGTGATAATTTTGTTTTGTTTTAATACCCTACTAAAATGTAACATTTTCATCCGCAATTGTGTTTTAGATGATGAAATATGTTCACTGGTGGATTGCATGTGTACATTAAGTACATAGTGCATGGTTTTGTCAAAGTCATAGGATAGAAAATTTGCGGAAGTCTGAACCCCATTAGTGGCTTTACATTATAGCTTATAGAGTCACTTAATTCCCTGGAAATACATGAATGAAATAACATAAACTATAACAGCTGGAGCACCATTCCACCATTCCGTTGTCGTGGATACTGGCATCGAAAGACGGGAGGGGACCCAGCCCAAAGGAGTAGTGTTTAATATTTTCACACAGTGTTTAACAGTCCCATGCATACCTGAAGCAACTAGCAAGCCATAATGGCATAAATCTATCTCAAGTTTGACGGAAATGTTGTGTACATCTCCAGGCCTATACTATTTCAAAATAACACCACTTGTGGGATCATTGAGCTTCTAGAATTACAGCAGAAAAAGATTTCTCTCAGTTCCTGAGAAAATTGTACTTGTCAGTGTTTTATCCAGATAATGACTTGTGTTGTATAAGTAGGTGTATAGCGTCTGCAAAAATATTACGAAGACACAAACGAGTGCAATGTCGCCATCTAGTGAACACCTGTTGACATTCTGATTAATTCGCGAGTGTCGCCACCTACCGAATGCCATAACATTTACTACAGACACAGTGGCAGGTAGAGTAGCCTATTTATTGTGTTGTTGTTGACACCCAATCTCTCGTCCTTTCTACCCGGTCTGATACAATCGTGCCTGCCGCCTACGCTATTGTGCGGTTCGACACGCTGTGACAAATAAAGAATGTTGTTACTAGCTTAATGGCAACGACATTGCATAAGTTTGGGGTTGGTAAGGGGTCACTAAGAAGTCAATCACACAGTTCCCAAATTGGATTGGAACTGATTGAATAGTGGCTTTATAACTCCATATAATGGAGATATTTTGTAGAGAAAACATACTTAGAAACCGCAGCCATTACCAGAATATAAATTATTATGCAAAAATGCCTCCAATAAATGCAACAACAAAAAACACAGAAAATAAACAGAATTATTCAGAATGGCAAATGTGTATAGATGCATGGAGGGGTTCCATTTGAATTTATTGGGGGAAAAAACGCAAGCAAATATGCTCAAACAAGCATGTACACTGCAGTTCTACTGTTTTTGAAGCTTGAAGGACATTTACAAAATGTTTTCATAATAAATCAATATTTTAATTAAATTAATTAATTAAAAATATAGTTATTTATTATTATTATAACTTTATAATTTATATTATTGTCTAAATACCATTCATTTGAATTCCTCATTATCTCAATATAGTTCCCTAGTTCCTCAATATAGTTCAACACTCCCATACTCCAGCAAGGCATGTTCTTACATAGTACAGCATCCAATCCACAGGATCATGTTACCCCGTAGCAGACCTGTTCAACTAAACATCACCTCGACCTCTCTGCATCCAGCCAGACTATTATTAAACATCTAACACAGCTGAGTGAATTGGAGGAATGTATAGGGTGAATGAACTTGCCCAAGGTTCAATACAGCAGCCCCGGTCCAGTACCCAGGGTTCCTTAGTGTGAAGCTGTAGCCACTGTCACCGCACTACCACACAACAGCTCAATGCATGTACAAGTGTATGCAATATTCTCTGTCTGAGTTCAGTTCCAACTCTGATGTGGTACATCATAAATGTCTCATCATGCTACATATCTTCTAATTAATCTTTTTGAATGAAGTCACAATGTTCTGAAACAGTCATTTAGATCAGACCTGGCAAACTGACATAAATACATCTGTGAGCATTACCACAAACACCCATTTTATGAAAAACTGAGAATTTTACCATGAAATATTATATATATATATATATATATATATATATATATATATATATATATATATATATGGCTCACTAAGGCTTTCAAAACAACTCATAAAAACATAATTAAAATTACCAAAAATAAATTGCATACATAAAAAAACTTTAAATCTCTGAGCATTTGTCCACATGCCCATGAGCCTGTCAAATCTCTAAAAACCTGTGAGGCTCACAGCTAACCTGCAAGGATTAGCAGGTCTGTGACTTACATGTTAATTTGATTCCATACATTTTCTATTTTTTCCACACAACTTACACAGCGCATCCAACTACTGCATTTTCCTCAGATAATTTTAAAGTTGGTTAATATATTTATCACAGTCTCAGAACAAAAGTTCAGAAGCACAAAAAGCTAACTGTAAACCAAGGTGCACCAACACCACTGTCATGTTGTGTGCGAGGTACAGATCACTTTACATAAAATTATGTGAAGTCTAAAGGATTAAGAAGATATGATAGCGAGAGACTGGAAAACTGAGATGATGTGAAATGACTGCTGAAGAAACCTACGTCGTTTCGGTGATGACGCCTGCAAGATGGCGGTAATGACATCACAGTGGCGTTTGATTCTCGCGAGCAGTCGGTCACGACTTTTCAGCTGTCGAATTAGGCGAGCAGAGATCTGTGTGACGCGATGCTGCATGTCACCCTTCAACTTCCTCAGTTCATCAATGTCTGAAACATTATGTACAATAGATAACAAATTTCATTTTTCACATTAAAGTCATGATGTTTCTTCACCTGTAAAGACTTTCATTGAATGTGACATGTTAACTTCATCAGTACAAATGATGAATTAAGTCATCGGATACATATTGCAGTTCATAACTGCCCTAGTCTTGGTTTATTGGTGTTTTCGTCTTCCTAATCCAGATAGCTTCCCTTATCTTTTGGGTACTTCTGTTGGTTTCTTTACCAACAATGTCTGATCCCTCACAGTCTATGATGAGATATTCAAATATTTTTATAAAGAACACAACACATCAAGTGACTCAACCTGGTTGATCCTATTTGGAACTAGAGCCCGTGATGAAACTTGAAAGTCAATTTGGGTCTGTTTTTGGTATGCTAAAATTAATTCTTGTTTTATAAAATTTCTTAGCAATGAACAATATAATATATTAAGTACAGCAGCTGTATAAAAGTATACATTTGGAAACAAATATATTATGAACATCCTACAGGAGTTAAGCATAGTAACGATTATACTGTACAGGCGGTTCTGTTTAACATTACTTGAAATTAACACTGTCGCTCACGTGAATAGCTTGACTAATTCCAAGACAGTCACGCCTGAAGAGACGGAGATTGTAAATATCAACACCCATAAAATCAACAAAGTGGAAAGTGACCACCCTTCAACAGGTGTCTGGATGTGGACAATAATTCAGTAAATACTGATACATCATTTCCCGTGGGAGAGACACTACACAGAAGGGACTGCCACTTTATAGCGTCTCTTCTAAAATACACAGGCAACATGGTGTGAACCAAAATGCCTTAGTTTCTAAATTGTAATTGGTAGTGGGATTCGAGCCTCAGTCATCTCGCTTGACCAACAGTCCAGTGCTACACCACTTGACCTCATTAAACTTGTTTTAGATGGAGTCATTGCACACAACATTTCCTGCCCTCCCCCCACAGGTGTGTAATCTATGGTATTACTCAGCATATATATCTTGAATCCATACTGTAAACCAAACTGATATTTATTCACAACATAGATGAATCAATATAGACATCTGTTGCAGCGATGGGTCAGATACAGACATGTTTGACCACAATTGCTGCAGTCTGGGAGTAGGTTTCAGTTTATTCAAACCATACCTGTGTTTGTTTATTGTAAAATATTAATAGCCAACATATTTTTTATTTTTTAAGATTACCTTTGTTGTCAGATGTAATTTAGTACACAGCAAGTTGCAACATAAAATTTGTTTTTACAATATTAATTTAGTGGTTTTTTATACAATCATGTCACACAAGATGTAAGCATTCAAACATATTGATTGTCTCAAATAATAAAATATATTTATCAATTATTTACTTAATGTGACCACACACAATATTCAACACAGTTTGACCTTGTAATGACAATTTGTACAATCATTTCCAATACAACAATGGGCATTATTAATGACACCCATAAAATGACAGTCTCTTCATATGCAATGATTTTTTCATTTTGACTTAAACATTTAAACTAAACAGATAATATACCAACTATGTTACAATGGTGGAAATTTCACACACAGTTATGCGGTCCAGATCTTAAAATAGATAACCTATAAATACTTTACAAATTACAATATGATACAAGATACAAGAAGCTTTATTTAACGTCAGTTTACGTGAACATTTCATAACATTAGCTCATCTGAGCTATTTGCCTACAAACAGCAACAAGACATAAAACATAAAAACATACAATGTATTTAAAGTTAAAGCATTAAAACATAAAATAAAATTTGGATAACATCAATATGTACACAATAAATACAATATACACCTGTTCATTAAATTACACCTGTAAATTACAGAGAGGCAGGTTAGCTGTTTACCTGCAGATAGAGCAGTTGCATGATGGACCGTCCCAGTTCTGGATCAGTTTGCAAAACTTGTCATAGTTTACAGATTTTTGCAGTTTATTTGGCAGGCTGTTCCAGATCCGGGGCCCATCATGCACGAATGATTTAAGTCCATATTTAGACGTGTTTTCCTTAGGGACGTCCACAGTTTTATCCTTTTGCAGGGAATACTGGGAACATTTAAGCATGATAAGATTTTGACTAAAAGTTGGAGCAATATTATTTACAATTATAAATGCTTCACATGCCATTTCTTTCATCCTTTTTACATGGAAGTGTTTGGTGTTGGCGGTCTTTAAAAGGTGGTTTGAGTAATCATTGTAAATAAAGCGAAGTGCTCTCCTGTATTTTTTCAAATTTCTTGGTGCTAGCTTGGCTAAAAAAATGCAAGATTAAAGGTTCTATGTTTTGTAAAACAAATATGGTTTTACAGAACCAGACGTCAGACATTTTACAATCAATAGTAGCACAAAAAAGGTTGACAGTCTGGTCTGCTGCGTGACATTTTCATAAACCAAGTAATAAAAACTGCAGCTATACAAATATGATGTGACTAATGTTGTGAGAAAACAGCAAAAAGACACATTAGCAAATGACGAGATGAATAATTTATGCACCGCACACTCCCGCAAAGTGCTGTTTTGTTCTACAGCAACACTATAGGCTTTCTCACAGCCATTCTGTCATTTTCCATCTGACCCGTACGTAAATTAGATCCACCCTATGTTTTCACACCATCCACAACACCTCCTTTTTCTCTAAGAAATTACATAATATGCCTAAAATAATATGTTTTTAAAGTCATAAAATTAAACTTCACCACAGATGGGCTTAGGTTACTGACCTACATGGGTTAACTATCTTTGTTTGGTGATCTAAACTGTATCATTAGCATGACAGAAATGGGGCAGTTATGGGAACATGATGTATTGGGGTTGACATACCCGGGCTCTCACCCTATGTAAAGTCAATGGGACAATTGATGGATGGCAGACAGCTTCAGTCTCACCCCAACACTGGATGGTTGTTAAAGGTGTCACATGACAGCATCTACTTACTATGCTCATTCTCACAAGTCAGGGGTGGTAGTTGACTACCCTACCCCTGGCAGGCATCCCCACAAGCCAGGGGTGGTAGTTGACTACCCTACCCCTGGCAGGCATCCCCACAAGCCAGGGGTGGTAGTTGACTACCCTACCCCTGGCAGACATCCCCACAAGCCAGGGGTGGTAGTTGACTACCCTACCACTGGCAGACATCCCCACAAGCCAGGGGTGATAGTTGACTACCCTACCCCTGGCAGACATCCCCACAAGCCAGGGATGGTAGTTGACTACCCTACCCCTGGCAGACATCCCCACAAGCCAGGGATGGTAGTTGACTACCCTACCCCTGGCAGACATCCCCACAAGCCAGAGGTGGTAGTTGACTACCCTACCCCTGGCAAACATCCCCACAAGCCAGAGGTGGTAGTTGACTACCCTACCCCTGGCAGACATCCCCACAAGCCAGGGGTGGTAGTTGACTACCCTACCCCTGGCAGACATCCCCACAAGCCAGGGGTGGTAGTTGACTACCCTACCCCTGGCAGACATCCCCACAAGCCAGAGGTGGTAGTTGACTACCATACCCCTGGCAGACATCCCCACAAGTCAGGGGTGGTAGTTGACTATCCTACCCCTGGCAGACATCCTCACAAGCCAGGGGTGGTAGTTGACTACCCTACCCCTGGCAGACATCCTCACAAGCCAGGGGTGGTAGTTGACTATCCTACACCTGGCAGACATCCTCACAAGCCAGGGATGGTAGTTGACTACCCTACCCCTGACAGACATCCCCACAAGCCAGGGGTGGTAGTTGACTACCCTACCCTGGCAGACATCCCCACAAGCCAGGGGTGGTAGTTGACTACCCTACCCCTGGCAGACATCCTCAAAAGCCAGGGGTGGTAGTTGACTACCTTACCCCTGCCAGACATCCCCACAAGCCAGAGGTGGTAGTTGACTACCCTACCCCTGGCAGACATCCCCACAAGCCAGGGGTGGTAGTTGACTACCCTACCCCTGGCAGACATCCCCACAAGCCAGGGGTGGTAGTTGACTACCCTAC
This sequence comes from Ridgeia piscesae, assembly GCA_025642075.2. NCBI lineage: Eukaryota > Metazoa > Annelida > Polychaeta > Sabellida > Siboglinidae > Ridgeia > Ridgeia piscesae. The sequence goes on along the minus strand of JAODUO010000211.1, from coordinate 953,364 downwards.
CCCTGGCAGACATCCCCACAAGCCAGGGGTGGTAGTTGACTACCCTATCCCTGGCAGACATCCCCACAAGCCAGGCGTGGTAGTTGACTACCCTACCCCTTGCAGACATCCCCACAAGCCAGGCGTGGTAGTTGACTACCCTACCCCTGGCAGACATCCCCACAAGCCAGGGGTGGTAGTTGACTATCCTACCCCTGGCAGGCATCCCCACAAGCCAGGGGTGGTAGTTGACTACCCTACCCCTGGCAGGCATCCCCACAAGCCAGGGGTGGTAGTTGACTACCCTACCCCTGGCAGACATCCCCACAAGCCAGGGGTGGTAGTTGACTACCCTACCACTGGCAGACATCCCCACAAGCCAGGGGTGATAGTTGACTACCCTACCCCTGGCAGACATCCCCACAAGCCAGGGATGGTAGTTGACTACCCTACCCCTGGCAGACATCCCCACAAGCCAGGGATGGTAGTTGACTACCCTACCCCTGGCAGACATCCCCACAAGCCAGGGATGGTAGTTGACTACCCTACCCCTGGCAGACATCCCCACAAGCCAGGGATGGTAGTTGACTACCCTACCCCTGGCAGACATCCCGACAAGCCAGGGGTGGTAGTTGACTACCCTACCCCTGGCAGACATCCCCACAAGCCAGAGGTGGTAGTTGACTACCCTACCCTTGGCAGACATCCCCACAAGCCAGGGGTGGTAGTTGACTACCCTACCCCTGGCAGACATCCCCACAAGCCAGGGGTGGCCATTGACTACCCTACCCCTGGCAGACATCCTCACAAGCCAGGGGTGGCCATTGACTACCCTACCCCTGGCAGACATCCTCACAAGCCAGGGGTGGTAGTTGACTACCCTACCACAGGCCGACATCCTCACAAGCCAGGGGTGGCCATTGACTACCTTACCCCTGCCAGACATCCCCACAAGCCAGAGGTGATAGTTGACTACCCTACCCCTAGCAGACATCCCCACAAGCCAGAGGTGGTAGTTCACTACCATACCCCTGGCAGACATCCCCACAAGCCAGGGGTGGTAGTTGACTACCCTACCCCTGGCAGACATCCTCACAAGTCAGGGGTGGTAGTTGACTATCCTACCCCTGGCAGACATCCTCACAAGCCAGGGGTGGTAGTTGACTACCCTACCCCTGGCAGACATCCTCACAAGCCAGGGGTGGTAGTTGACTACCCTACCCCTGGCAGACATCCTCACAAGCCAGGGATGGTAGTTGACTACCCTACCCCTGGCAGACATCCCCACAAGCCAGGGGTGGTAGTTGACTACCCTACCCTGGCAGACATCCCCACAAGCCAGGGGTGGTAGTTGACTACCCTACCCCTGGCAGACATCCTCACAAGCCAGGGGTGGTAGTTGACTACCTTACCCCTGCCAGACATCCCCACAAGCCAGAGGTGGTAGTTGACTACCCTACCCCTGGCAGACATCCCCACAAGCCAGGGGTGGTAGTTGACTACCCTACCCCTGGCAGACATCCCCACAAGCCAGTGGTGGTAGTTGACTATCCTATCCCTGGCAGACATCCCCACAAGCCAGGGGTGGTAGTTGACTACCCTATCCCTGGCAGACATCCCCACAAGCCAGGCGTGGTAGTTGACTACCCTACCCCTTGCAGACATCCCCACAAGCCAGGCGTGGTAGTTGACTACCCTACCCCTGGCAGACATCCCCACAAGCCAGGGGTGGTAGTTGACTACCCTACCCCTGGCAGACATCCCCACAAGCCAGGGGTGGTAGTTGACTACCCTACCCCTGGCAGACATCCTCACAAGCGGTGGTAGTTGACTACCCTACCCCTGGCAGACATCCTCACAAGTCAGGGGTGGTAGTTGACTACCCTACCCCTGACAGACATCTACATTCAGAAACTGGTGTACTTTGGTGTAGTTGCTGACGCCATCACTCATGACTGACTGCTGCAACCTGAAGATATTAGTGTCCCACATCAGAGGAAATCCCAAAATAAATACCAGTCCAACCATTTACATGAAACAGAGGCAGTAGATTTTTTAATAATGACTTCTTAGCTGTTATTCATTTAACGGATATCATTGTTTGCACTCAACCCAGTTGTCTTGTCCTGCTTATAATTTCCAATGCCATTTAAGCAGTCATTGGAATTACGATCGAAATAGTCACAACTCCTGTATATTAATTATGTTCTACTTTCTTGCAACATAGACATCATATTCACATATTCAAATTATACAAAAAAGTGGTTCTATTAAATAAAACACATTTTAGTGGCCAAACTATTATCTTATGATTGCTGCAAAGAAGACCGAAAGAGACCCAGGCTTCAACGGCAGATGCTGACCTGAGGTTCCAATATTGACCACGCCGGTTTGTCCACGCAAAGTGGCTTATCTGCTCAATGCACTGCATCAACAGAATAACAAGTGGAGAGCCACAATATGAACTGCTGTGTTTTAAGTGACACCAGCCTCCGTGCAGATGATGGAGACTGTGATCTCACTGATCGTGCAAGTGATTCTACTTGCATTGTCAGACAGCTTTACGCAGGACAAATATGGTGGAGACAATAGACAGATTAGAAGGAACTGTCATGTAAATGGAATGTGTTCACTGAATGCTGACATTCCGTCTAATACGAGATGAAATCCTTACTTCAACATTATTAAAATTGTGCACTGACATTTTGAGGTGTTCTGATAAAGGGTAAGGTTTGGATATAATCCACCATTAGTATAGTTTTTAAAGGCCCATAATTAATTCATTTTTTACCTGCCTTGATTCAGCTTCATTTCACAAACGACTGAACCAATATAATGTGCACCACCACACGCTTGCTTGTTAATGCTACACTGTTTCAATGAAAAATGTTACAAAGAAATTAAAAACACGAAGAGCTTCAGGGCAAAAACACAATAAAGAAGACTTTATTTAACTAAATTCATGAAAATACATTTGTCTAAACACAGGTTGTATAATTTATACTAAAAGCTTAGTGATGAAGGCATAAAAGAGTGTTTGTTTTTAAATGCAATAAGTGCCATCCATCTTTTTAAAAAAACAATTAAAATTCTTTAAAAAATCTTTAAAAAATGTGCTCCTGTAAAAAAAATTCTAATACTTAGATTATCTACAAACCATACTGCAAATGTGGACATAAATAGACCTGATTTGTGGTGCATGGCCTCAATCAATTGATTTTTAAGACCTGCAACAGCTTGCTTAGAGGAGCAATATGTCAATTTGTTAACCTGCTACACCTGTTTCCACATACGAAACATGATAATTATATAAACTCCCATCATGCAGTGCATATTTTTCCACAGTGTTTCTGAATGACATAATTATTGATAAGTACATGTTCAAAAACTGACACCTAATTTTACAGTTACAGCTGTTATAGAAGATTGCTAGTAATTATAAATAAATATATTTTTTTTTTTTAAATAATTGTCATGCACTGTTCATTTAACTAATCACATTTTAGACATATTATACTAAATTATTTACCAATGCAGCATTGCCTCATTTGTCTGTGATATATAGTTTTTGCTATGGTGAAATCACGAAATAATTTCTGAATTAAGCTGGAGAGCATTCACTTGTGAAATATCTATTAATATTATGTTCACCAGCTAAGCTTCATTAATTGAAAAATATTAACATCCAGACATCGTTAATTTTCATGTGAATTCATGTTAATTGTTATGCTTGGGAAATGTAAGTCTAATGATATCCCTGTGTGAGTTGTTTATTTTTTTCAGTTATCTTCCGCTTGCTTTAAATGTCATCTATTGATGTACACTCAGGGGAACTCCACACAAATCGACCATTCAACTAATGTCCATGGTTGTTAGTCTGAATACTAAACTGCCCGCTAAAAGGTTCCTTTTCTCCAAACGTATGGCTACATTGGTACACACATCACATGCACGGCAACCATCGCAAAATTGCTTTGCATCACGACAAAATGTTTGAGAGAAAAAGCTGGGCTGCTATTATGGTGACTCATGGATGGATGCTCCAGGCCCGGGGAATAATGGATCGCTGTAATTGGTGCGATGCTAATACGACCATGAGGGTATTGAGAAGGAAAATAACACTGATGTGGCATCCACAAGTGTGGATTACGTTCACCTGTTGCCAAGGAAATAGGGACAAATCACACTACAATTACAAACAATCAGCTGCCTCAGGGTTTCAACTGCATCTAATCCCGTCTATACAGGCCTGTATAGGTAAATGAGAAACTGGGTCACTGTCTCGTGAATACAGCCAGGCAAATCCATGAATTTATCAAAGGTGATAGTTTGACACAACATAGGGAGTGTTCTAGTTTTCATCTGTAACAAAAAATATTATTTGTAATGTCAATACAGGACGATATTTTAGTAAGCTCCTTCTAAATGCCCATAGAAAATAACAGCTCTGAAGCTTTTGTTGTGCACATTAGAAAGTGGGTCACATTGACTGGTGTGAATAATATTATCAAACGGCTTAGTTATCAATGGTTCTGTTTCCCATACTGTACCCGGGGGTAATGTTACTAAGGTGACCACCACTTATAGCTAATGACTGGCAGCAGCCAGTGTTATTATATAAGAATACACGTTCCACTTTGGCAGACATCCCTAAATACATCATTTGTATATTTATTTTTATAACTCTTTCAGGTAATGAAAGTTTAAATTATGTAACCTCCTTACCACCACCATTGCCAGTGTACGAGGGGCTGGGAGGGAATTTCTGGTAATATGAGTTATATATTTATTTTATTAAGACTGCCTGTGTTTTCATGTATTTTAAGGTATTAAAAGACCACAAAACAAAGTTAAAACAAATTCAGTAAAATAACTTGCACCATTATTGGTCAGAGCAGATACTAAATGGTCAGAGAATTAGTTTTAAGGTCTGGATATTATAATTGAAATAATTGCTGTTTCCCTAGGTTTTTAAAATATGCCCATTAACCCCTATTATGTGCCCCCCAAGACATTTCTTTAGGTTAGAAGATTAAGAAGTTACGGTGGAATAGCTGAGAAAATATTTGACAACAGACCCCATCCACTCTCTTCTGGTGTCCATCCAAGACACTGGAGTTGGTTTTTTGGCCTCTATCAAAGTCTATGACTGCAGTTGTATGTGTTTGTGCCCTCCAACTACCCTTGCTGGACTTGCCCATGACCAGCATGTCCTTTTTCTACACTACACAAAATAATGTTATTGTACACCTCCCAAAGTGTGCTAAATATGAGCAGGTACAGTAGCACACTCTGGTGATGAATCACAATAAAGTTGTCAAATTTTATGGCATCCTATGTGATAAAAAAAATTGCTCTTGCAAATAAGAGGTTTAATAAACGACTTATCCAGGGTGTCATCCACAGATAAAGTTCCATACAGCATGTGGACAAGGTATCCTTCAGCTTACTGATGTCAAGCCCTTAGACCACAGATCTCACCAGTGACCAGTGGCTACTGGACATGGCTGCCCGACTAACAGCAGGGACCAATATCCTAAAGCTGGACAGACAAACAAGAATATTACCCCCAGTGTAGAACCCCTCTAGGGCAACTATAAGAGAATAACCCAATGAGGAACAAAAAGGAAAATTTTGAATTGTATTTGAATTGAATTTTGAATAGAATTGAAGGATTGGCACAAAATCGTTTCTTGACATAAGTAGTTGCCTGATTGGGAAGGACAAATACAACATAGGTACAGATATGCCTACAGAAAATGTGTATGTAATTTTGTAGAATATGTACATTTATTATACCATATATAATCAGTAAAGATGTTCAGTGTTGCTAACTTGCTATCATTATAATTTGTTTAATATTCAGTCAATCATTTGTTGGCATTCAGTGGTAATTAAATACTATGGGTCAGCATCACCAGCCTGCTCCTATGTCTGATGTAAGACCGCATTTAGGGACTGTCCACCATTCTCTGATAACACGTGGATAAATTATTTTAGGAAATGAAGTAAACGTCATAATGGCCACATATTGGAAACTCAACTGTGGTCTTACGTCATCGCATCCAAAGTTAATCTGTGATTCATCCTTTGCCAACAAAAGCCAAATGTACTGAGCTAATCCCCAATTCCAGTAATTTCAGTAGACTCAGAGAAACTAGTTGGGTCACAGCACTCATAACTCTGACACAATCAATCACTGGGTATGTATGATTTCCGAGTTATGTGCTGCAATGTTCATCTCTTGGATTTGAGTGAAACTTTGTACTGGCGATGAAGACAGATGCAAAACTGACAGAACTGATTCCACAGATGCTGGCCAGAAGGTTATTTGTGGATTGTCAATGTCAGTGTCAAGGCTGTCGCAGCAGACAACACTGACAGAAGAATGGATCAACTCAAAACTGTTCTTGTGTCCTCACTGTGTCATCATCTGGTCATCCGTTGTCCACAATGGTCAGTGAGAACAACAGAGTTGTCACAGGATGTCTATGATGTTTGGATAGCCAATTAGCCATAGGGTGTCTCATATGAGTAGGCTATCACAGGGTGCCTGTGATGTATAAGCTACCACAGGATGTATGTAATGATTCTGTTATCACAGGGTGTAAGTCACAAATGGGTTGTCACAGGGTGTCTCTAAAGTGTAATGTGTAGACAATGGTTGATTTTGACTACTTTCGACCATACTGAGATGTGTGATGCACAATGGTGAAATGGCTAACCAATTTATCATTTGGAAACCAGAGAGACTATGGAGAAGAATTCTCCTGAACATGATGCCAAGAGACACAGTTGAGAGTGACACCGGTCACAGTGAGACTTGCCTAGGTACCACAATGGCAGGCAGAAAACTGTGAAAACAGTCCATCATGTCACCTCAGTAAGTAGATGACATGAGTAAGTTTCTATGATGACTGCTTTGTCACAGGGTGTCTATGCAGTATGGGTTCTATATGGTGTCTATGACTGTGAGGTATGGGTTACCACAAGGTGTCTGTGATGCATTGGTTGCTACAGGGTACCTATGATGTGTGGTTTACCAGAGGGTGTCTGTGATGACAGGGTCTTCACACGGTGTCTATGATGTCAACATATGGGTTACCAATGTTTATGTGACAAACGGTTTGTCGCAGGATGTCAACAATGACCATATTAGTTGTCACAAAGTTCCTAGTGTGTTGAGCTGATAAATTACACACAGTTGTATGTCTACACAAACGTTCAACTTAGACATCCAGACATGAGAAACATCCTTTGCATGAGATCCCAGCCTTGATCCTCTGACACAGTGAACTCCACCTCACAGACTCACTGGATGGATTACACAACCTTATCATCCAGGGTGAACCAGGCCAATTAGAAACCAATCAGCCACCTGCTGACAAACACACTGCTGGCAAATCAACTCATCTTAAACGAACTGTCTGTCACTCTGTCTATTCATCTAAAAGTGCAAATAAAAACTAACCATTTGTAATTATGACAAACCAGTACACTAGTTTACTAGAAAACAAATTGTGTACGGATAGTGCCATTTTCATATAAAGCGTCTTAATGTTTACTCTTCCCAGGTGGCTCATCACTGAATTGAAAATTCCAGTATTTTTACTCTTCATGATACTAATTATGCTCTTTGTAAATTAGTGTGTGTGCTGTTCATGCTAACTCCATGATATTAAATGTTGCGTTAAAAAGCTGTTATGTATTTATGACTTGCCCGTCTGGCACTTAACGCCTGGGAGTGTGAATGCACATGTATTAAGTAGACGCCGGGCTGCAAGAGGTCTGGTCCTGGTCCTTCAGGAGCATGCAGTAATTTGTAACAAGTTGTTTGCTGTGTTGAACATGGAGACATTGGACATCGTTGAACATGAATGGATATTGTGGTCAACTCAGCCCCCCAATATAGCCAATTAGGCCTATTTTGTTTATATTGCTTTTAAATGGCAAACACTTATGGATTTACCTAACACAATCCAGTCTGTCCTCTCCATGCATCCATACCCTCCTTATATACCACAGTCCCAACATGTCCCCTCCATCCACATTTCACTGTTCAGGTCTTATATTATAAACAGCCATAGTATGCATAATACAGGTAACTAAAATGACCTAACTTTGAATTAATATTGATTACAATTTTTTTTTTTTGACGTGGGTAATTAATTTGAGACAGCAGCCAGAGGCTAAATACACAAAATAAGATTCCATAACTTAAAGTATGCTATTACATATGACCAATAATCTGCTACTTTACACCTTGTCCCATAAAGTTATGACGGTAATCGCGTTAATCCAGGAAGTCCGACTGACAGTAACACTTCCGTGTTGCTAATCCATATGGCGAGGCTACATGGACACAGCGTCCACGGGGCCGCGCGATCGATCCCGCTATGACACCCACCTTTCGTATCCAGGTACGTCCGATTGAGTCCGGACTGCTCGAAGTCGAGCTGAACGGAGTCAAAGCGGCCGAGGAAGGCTTCGGACGTACTCGAATACTCGGTGAACGTGTCGCTATCTGCTGCCGCGTCGCGCTGCCATCGGTCGTAGATCTCGAAGAGCAGACCGTCCACGATCGACGGGCCACTCGCCTTGCGTCGGCGTCCGTTCGTCCCCTCGCCTTGCCCCGTCCATCGGTCGGCCATCGAGCCCATGTCATCCGGTGAACACTCGGCTACTTTTGACGGGAGTTCGGCGCCCGGAGGACGGCCCGGGTCGAAGGAACAGCGCTGTTGCTGCCCGTCCGTGTCTGTCGCCATGTTCTGCCGTTGCTTTGCGTCGACACCACCGCAGGCGGGCGAGCTGTGTCTGGGGCTGGGTCGGTCAGCCGTGAGCTCGCGCTCATTTGCATGTGACTGTAAACACGACGCATGTGGGACAGCGGTGGGTCGGGTCGCTTTTGTCGCCGCGCACCATTGATCGGACGGGTCGAGGCCTACTTCGTCGTGCTATTGTTGTTATTATAGGCCTAATCGGCGCAACGGGTGGGTCAGGGGCCAGGGCGGCCGGACGAAATACGGCGGACAATTGCCGTATATATATAGTACACACGTCTATGCTCGGGAATCGAGATCGACCACCAAAATGGCACCATTAATTACTTCACGTGATATCGGAATTATGCGTGAAAAGTAACGTCTGCTTGACAATGATCGAAGTTAATTTCCACGCCTGTTGTCGTGTTGATATACATGCAGTATGTAACATGTTGACAACATATATAGTTACTTATCACATACATTCAAATTTATTATGTTATTGACACGTTGGCGCATGCGGCATTTTAAAGTAACCTTTATCATAGTTTATACGAGACCGCAAGTGAAAATCGATCTTCCCAATTATTTATGATAGACCGGTAAATAGCCCTATGCATTTTAACTCCACCTAGCAAATTAACCAGCCATATTCGTACGTAGGGTCTACTGAGTACATGACGTGTTACTTGGCATGCTGAAACATTGCAAGATTGCAGACAAATTCACGTGGGTGTTCAGTACGGGTGTTTATCTTCAACACCACGTGTTGCTTTATCTACAAAGAGCTACACTACACTCATACGTCACTTGTCTTATTTTAGACTCCCCCGACCTGCAAATTAACCCCTGTCGATTTGATTCGCTGTTTTGTCTTTGCTATTTTTGCTTTGACATGGATAATCCTTCTTGTTGGCATGGCTAGACCTGTCTTGCATGGAATAGAGAAAGTTGCAGGAAGCCAATGAAACTCTCTGACATACAGATTACAGTGGCTGAAGATTTTTTGATAGTCCAGAAACATGATAACTTCTATTCAGCAATATTTTCATAACAATTTCAATTTTGTTAAACATGTGTTGTTTCCTTTAAATGCAATGGTCTGCAGTGTTGTCACAACACTGACGGGGAAAAAACAACTCTTTTTTAATTGGTGGGCACGGCCTCCAAAATCCAAAAAAAAGTGAGTGTTTAATGACGATGAAGCGGACATCACCACTGCAATAGACCTGAGAACAAGATCTGCACGATGTTGACAAATAAACAGACATCTCTCAGATTTCCTTTCCTCGTGGCCACTGCATGCATAGGTTTCCAGGAACAACTAGAAGTGACATTTCATTGTCATCTGTGTGACAGCGCTGAAGCTGTGTTTGAGCACTGGCTGCATGGGTAACACTAATTGTCTCTCAGTATGTTTCCAATTGGGAAAAAAAATGACTAGAAACTGATTGATGTATCATATGCATCCTATTTCTAGTTCTAATTCATAGTCACTGCAAGTGCCGGAACATCACTGTGTGTGTGTGTGTGGGGCGGCCGGCGGCCGGCAAAGCCATGCATATAGCAGCCAGCCAGCCAGCCAGCCAGCCAGCCACCCAGCCACCCAGATCATATATCTATCTATCTATCTATCTATCTATCTATCTATCTATTTTTATTTTTTATATATATATATATATATATATTAAAAAAACTATAGTATTTAGTTTGCTATTAAAGCCGCGTCTCTGCTTGCTATATGCAGCGCGTCGCCTCGATTCGATCGTCTGTCTACAGTGATGGGAAGAAGCGCTCAGCTCACGATCTGGACTAAAATAAGACAAGTGACGTATGAGTGTAGTGTAGCTCTTTGTAGATAAAGCAACACGTGGTGTTGAAGATAAACACCCGTACTGAACACCCACGTGAATTTGTCTGCAATCTTGCAATGTTTCAGCATGCCAAGTAACACGTCATGTACTCAGTAGACCCTACGTACGAATATGGCTGGTTAATTTGCTAGGTGGAGTTAAAATGCATAGGGCTATTTACCGGTCTATCATAAATAATTGGGAAGATCGATTTTCACTTGCGGTCTCGTATAAACTATGATAAAGGTTACTTTAAAATGCCGCATGCGCCAACGTGTCAATAACATAATAAATTTAAACGTATGTGATAAGTAACTATATATGTTGTCAACATGTTACATATTGCATGTATATCAACACGACAACAGGCGTGGAAATTAACTTCGATCATTGTCAAGCAGACGTTACTTTTCACGCATAATTCCGATATCACGTGAAGTAATTAATGGTGCCATTTTGGTGGTCGATCTCGATTCCCGAGCATAGACGTGTGTACTATATATACGGCAATTGTTCGTCGTATTTCGTCCGGCCGCCCTGGCCCCTGACCCACCCGTTGCGCCGATTAGGCCTATAATAACAACAATAGCACGACGAAGTAGGCCTCGACCCGTCCGATCAATGGTGCGCGGCGACAAAAGCGACCCGACCCACCGCTGTCCCACATGCGTCGTGTTTACAGTCACATGCAAATGAGCGCGAGCTCACGGCTGACCGACCCAGCCCCAGACACAGCTCGCCCGCCTGCGGTGGTGTCGACGCAAAGCAACGGCAGAACATGGCGACAGACACGGACGGGCAGCAACAGCGCTGTTCCTTCGACCCGGGCCGTCCTCCGGGCGCCAAATGGGCCCTTTCCCGGATGGGGCCGACCAAATGGACGGGGCAAGGCGAGGGGACGAACGGACGCCGACGCAAGGCGAGTGGCCCGTCGATCGTGGACGGTCTGCTCTTCGAGATCTACGACCGATGGCAGCGCGACGCGGCAGCAAAAGCAATTTCCCGGACCCCCAACCCCCCGGGGCCCCCCTTTTACCCTTGGATCCCCCCGGAAAAGGGTGGGTGTCATAGCGGGATCGATCGCGCGGCCCCGTGGACGCTGTGTCCATGTAGCCTCGCCATATGGATTAGCAACACGGAAGTGTTACTGTCAGTCGGACTTCCTGGATTAACGCGATTACCGTCATAACTTTATGGGACAAGGTGTAAAGTAGCAGATTATTGGTCATATGTAATAGCATACTTTAAGTTATGGAATCTTATTTTGTGTATTTAGCCTCTGGCTGCTGTCTCAAATTAATTACCCACGTCAAAAAAAAAAAATTGTAATCAATATTAATTCAAAGTTAGGTCATTTTAGTTACCTGTATTATGCATACTATGGCTGTTTATAATATAAGACCTGAACAGTGAAATGTGGATGGAGGGGACATGTTGGGACTGTGGTATATAAGGAGGGTATGGGGGGGTTTTGGGTTTTTTTAAAAAAGGGGAAAATTTTAAAAAAAAAAAAAAGGTTTTTTTTAAAATTTTAAAAAATTTTTTTTTTTTTTAAAGGCCCCCTTTTTCCCCCCCAAAAAAATTTTTTTCCCCCCCAAACCCCCCCCGGCCCCGGGGCCCCTTATCCCCTTTTTTCCCCCCCTTTTTTTTCCCGCCAAACATAAAAAAAAAATTTTTTCCAAATTTAATTTTAAAAGGGGTTTTTTTTTAAAAAAGGGAATTTTTTGAGGGGGCCCCCCAAAAAAAAAAGGTTTTTTTAAAATGGCCCCAAAAAAATTTTTTTTGGGAAAAAAAAAAAGGGTTTTTAAAAAAAAGGGGAAACCCCCCCCCAAATTTCCTTTCCCCAAAAGGGGGGGGGCCCCAAAAAAACCCCTTTAAAAAAAAATTTAATTGGCCCGCCCCTAAAAAAAACCCCCCGGGGGGTTTTTTGGGGGGTTTTTTTTCCCCCTTTTCCCCCGGGTTTAAAAGGGGAGTTTTTTGGGGGGTTTTCCCCGGGAAAAAACCCTTTTGGGGGCCCTTTTTCCCCCCTTTTTTCCCCTTTGGGGGTTTTTTTTTTGCCCCGGGGTTTTGCCGGGGTTGGGCCCCCCGGGGGGCGGGGGGGTTTGGCCCCCTTTTTTGGGCCCCTTTTTTTTTTTTTAAAAAAAAAAGGGGTTGGCCGGGGGGGGGTTTTCCCCCCACCCCAAAAAAAAAGGCCATTTTGGGAATTTTTTGGGGGGGTTTTTTAAAAAGGGGGGGTTTTCCCCCCCCCTTTTTTTTTTAACCCCCCCCCCCCCCCGGGGGGGGGGGGGGGGAAAAAAAAACAAAGGGATTAAAAATACAAACCCCAAATTAAAAAAAAAAAATTAAATTTTTTTTTTTGGGGGGGAAAAAAAGGGAAAAAGGTTTTTTAAAAAGGGGAAAAAAAAATTTTTTTTTTTAAAAAATTTTTTTTTCCCCCCCCCAAAGTTAAAATTTTAAAAAAAAGGGGGGGGGGTTTTTTTAAAAAATTTTTTAAAAACCCCCGGGGGGCCCCCCCCCCCCCCCCAAAAATTTTGGTTTTTCCCCCCAAAAAAAAACCCAAGGGAAAAAAAGGGGGGGTTGGGTTTTCTTGGGGAAAAAGGGGGCGGGCCCCCCCGGGGGGCTGACCTATCATTGACGGGGAAAACCATGTTGCATGACCTTCTATTGACGGGCCCATGTTGCGGTGTATCATTGGGACCATTTGCGGGTGCCCTATCATTGACTGAACCATGTTGCAGTAGATACTTTGACTGGCCCGGGGAAATATCTTTACGGGACCATGTTGCAGAGCCTACTTTGACTGGACCATGTTCGGGTGACCATCTTTGAGGGACTGTTAAAGTGACCTATCTTTACGGGAAAATGTTGCGGGTGACTATTTTGACAAACCCATGTTCGGGTGATATCTATTGACTGGACCTTTTTTTCAGGGACCATCTTTGACTGACCATGGGGAACATCATTACTGGCCATGTTCGGTTTTATTAATGAACATGTTCGTGTATCTATTAGCCATTTAATAATTGACTGAACATTTAGAACCCTACTTTTGACAAATTTGGAACCTATTGAGGGGAAATGTTCATAAAATATCTATTGGCTAACCATGTTGCAGTAGATTTATCATTGACCGGGGACCTTTTGAGTAGACTATCTATTATGAACCATTTCAAAAGACCTATCTATTGACAGCCCCCTTTTTTAAACCATTTTAAAAGACTATCTATTGACTGAAATGTTCCCAATGGATTTCTAATTTTTGATGAATTTTGGGCAAAGAAATATTTTGTAACCCTTTTGATTTTGACTGAACCTTTGCAGTAAACCTACCATGTTGTTTGCAGGTGGTGCCAGTGTCAGTGTTGGCCGCGCAAGAGAGGACATTCACACATCCTGTTCGCAAGAATGTTCTCGACCCTCGATCGATGTTCCCTGCTGAAAGTTACGCAACACCAGAACTGGCACACTGACTGCCAGTGTTGTGTTTCATTCTTCTACCAAACTACCCTAACTTGACAGATTGTGCTTATAAACTGATTACAGTAAGAATTTTTGATGCTCACAGCACTGTAAAATAGCTCCGGTCAATTTATACATTTTGTAAGTAGAGTAAAATAGGATGTTTTATACAAATTTATATTGGCACATTATTGAGTACCTCATGACTGTTTTGCAGATGGCCACTGTATAAGTTGTTTGTTAAGACTTGCAGCATAGGTTCTAGTGTATGATAAGTTCTTATGAAGGACTCCGTGTTTTGTACTATCGTAGTATTACTTGATTTATTAAAAAATCAACTCTATGATACAAGTCTGTCATCAATCAAGTTAGGTACGACTCAATCAATTGGTTGCATTTTTCAGTTCCACTCCACCAGGTCTTCCTTTGACTCAGAACGAATGTCTAAATACAAAACTAACAATTATTCCAGAAGAGTTCCACATACATGAAAAATCAGTGGACTCTCGACCTGCAAATTAATCCCCTGTCGATTTGCATTCTGCTGTTTTGTCTTTGCTATTTTTGCTTTGACATGGATAGATCCTTCTTGTTGGCATGGCTAGACCTGTCTTGCATGGAATAGAGAAAGTTGCAGGAAGCCAATGAAACTCTCTGACATACAGATTACAGTGGCTGAAGATTTTTTGATAGTCCAGAAACATGATAACTTCTATTCAGCAATATTTTCATAACAATTTCAATTTTGTTAAACATGTGTTGTTTCCTTTAAATGCAATGGTCTGCAGTGTTGTCACAACACTGACTGGGATATTTTTATAACTAACTCTCTAAGTTGTATAGTGTAGGAATAGGCACAGAGCTTCTCTTCACGAGAGATGACACAAGACAATCGAGTGAGTGTTTAATGACGATGAAGCGGACATCACCACTGCAATAGACCTGAGAACAAGATCTGCACGATGTTGACAAATAAACAGACATCTCTCAGATTTCCTTTCCTCGTGGCCACTGCATGCATAGGTTTCCAGGAACAACTAGAAGTGACATTTCATTGTCATCTGTGTGACAGCGCTGAAGCTGTGTTTGAGCACTGGCTGCATGGGTAACACTAATTGTCTCTCAGTATGTTTCCAATTGGGAAAAAAAATGACTAGAAACTGATTGATGTATCATATGCATCCTATTTCTAGTTCTAATTCATAGTCACTGCAAGTGCCGGAACATCACTGTGTGTGTGTGTGTGTGTGCGTGCGTGCGTGCGTGCGTGCGTGCGTGTGTGTGTAATAGTCAGTCAGTCAGTCAGTCAGTCAGTCAGCCAGCCAGCCAGCCAGCCAGCCAGCCACCCAGATCATATATCTATCTATCTATCTATCTATCTATCTATCTATCTATATATATATATATATATATATATATATTAAAACTATAGTATTTAGTTTGCTATTAAAGCGCGCGTCTCTGCTTGCTATATGCAGCGCGTCGCCTCGATTCGATCGTCTGTCTACAGTGATGGGAAGAAGCGCTCAGCTCACGATCTGGACTAAAATAAGACAAGTGACGTATGAGTGTAGTGTAGCTCTTTGTAGATAAAGCAACACGTGGTGTTGAAGATAAACACCCGTACTGAACACCCACGTGAATTTGTCTGCAATCTTGCAATGTTTCAGCATGCCAAGTAACACGTCATGTACTCAGTAGACCCTACGTACGAATATGGCTGGTTAATTTGCTAGGTGGAGTTAAAATGCATAGGGCTATTTACCGGTCTATCATAAATAATTGGGAAGATCGATTTTCACTTGCGGTCTCGTATAAACTATGATAAAGGTTACTTTAAAATGCCGCATGCGCCAACGTGTCAATAACATAATAAATTTGAATGTATGTGATAAGTAACTATATATGTTGTCAACATGTTACATACTGCATGTATATCAACACGACAACAGGCGTGGAAATTAACTTCGATCATTGTCAAGCAGACGTTACTTTTCACGCATAATTCCGATATCACGTGAAGTAATTAATGGTGCCATTTTGGTGGTCGATCTCGATTCCCGAGCATAGACGTGTGTACTATAATAGGTTTCCCAGTATTTCCCGGCCGCTGCCACCCACCGTTGCCCGATTAGGCTTATAACAATAAGCACGAAGTGGCTCGACCCGTCCGATCAATGGTGCCGGAAAGCACCGACCCACGTGTCCCACATGCTGTTTACAGCTGCAAATGAGGCAGCTCACGGCTGACCGACCCAGCCCCAGACACAGCTCGCCCGCCTGCGGTGGTGTCGACGCAAAGCAACGGCAGAACATGGCGACAGACACGGACGGGCAGCAACAGCGCTGTTCCTTCGACCCGGGCCGTCCTCCGGGCGCCGAACTCCCGTCAAAAGTAGCCGAGTGTTCACCGGATGACATGGGCTCGATGGCCGACCGATGGACGGGGCAAGGCGAGGGGACGAACGGACGCCGACGCAAGGCGAGTGGCCCGTCGATCGTGGACGGTCTGCTCTTCGAGATCTACGACCGATGGCAGCGCGACGCGGCAGCAGATAGCGACACGTTCACCGAGTATTCGAGTACGTCCGAAGCCTTCCTCGGCCGCTTTGACTCCGTTCAGCTCGACTTCGAGCAGTCCGGACTCAATCGGACGTACCTGGATACGAAAGGTGGGTGTCATAGCGGGATCGATCGCGCGGCCCCGTGGACGCTGTGTCCATGTAGCCTCGCCATATGGATTAGCAACACGGAAGTGTTACTGTCAGTCGGACTTCCTGGATTAACGCGATTACCGTCATAACTTTATGGGACAAGGTGTAAAGTAGCAGATTATTGGTCATATGTAATAGCATACTTTAAGTTATGGAATCTTATTTTGTGTATTTAGCCTCTGGCTGCTGTCTCAAATTAATTACCACGTCAAAAAAAAAAAATTGTAATCAATATTAATTCAAAGTTAGGTCATTTGATACCTGTCATCTGAATGTGTGCTGCATTTAAATATAGACTAAGAATGTGGTATGGGGGGACATGTTGGACTGTGGTATATTAAGGAGGGTATGGTGCATGAAGGACGACGATGTAGTCAAAAGGTGTTTAAGAAAAAAATGGCTAAGGGTTAAAATTTGGGGTTTCCCCCTTTTAAATTATGTCAAATTAAAATTTCCTTTAAAAAACCCTGAAAAATTTCTTAAAAGCTGCAACAGGGTTTCCGTCAATGGGTAGGTCTACTGCAACAGGGTTTCCAGTCAATGGGTAGGTCCCCTGCAAAGGGTTTCCAGTCAATGGGTAGGTCTACTGCAACATGGTTCAGTCAATAGATAGGTCTACTGCAACAGGGTTTCCAGTCAATGGGTAGGTCCCCTGAACAGGGTTTCCAGTCAATAGATAGGTCCCCTGCAACAGGGTTTCCAGTCAATAGGTAGGTCTACTGAACATGGTTCAGTCAATAGATAGGTCTACTGCAACATGGCCCATTAAATTTGATGGGGTTTACTGCAACATGGTCCAGTCAATAGATAGGTCACCTGCAACATGGTCCAGTCAATAGATAGGTCTACTGCAACATGGTTCAGTCAATAGATAGGTCTACTGCAACATGGTTCAGTCAATAGATAGGTCTCCTGCAACATGGTTCATTCAATAGATAGGTCTACTGCAACATGGTCCAGTCAATAGATAGGTCTCCTGCAACATGGTTCAGTCAATAGATAGGTCACCTGTAACATGGTCCAGTCAATAGATAGGTCACCTGTAACATGGTTCAGTCAATAGATAGGTCACCTGCAACATGGTCCAGTCAATAGATAGGTCACCTGTAACATGGTCCAGTCAATAGATAGGTCACCTGCAACATGGTCCAGTCAATAGATAGGTCTACTGCAACATGGTCCAGTAAATAGATAGGTCTACTGCAACATGGTCCAGTCAATAGATAGGTCTACTGCAACATGGCCATCAATAGATAGGTCCCCTGCAACATTTCAATAGATAGGTCTCCTCCCGGGCCAACATGGTTCAGTCAATAGATAGGTTTACTGCAACATGGTTCATTAAATTTGATAGGTCTACTGCAACATGGTTCAGTCAATAGATAGGTCTCCTGCAACATGGTTCCGTCAATAGATAGGTCACCTGCAACATGGTCCAGTCAATAGATAGGTCTACTGCAACATGGTCCAGTCAATAGATAGGTCTACTGCAACATGGTCCAGTCAATAGATAGGTCTACTGCAACATGGTTCAGTCAATAGATAGGTCTCCTGCAACATGGTTCAGTCAATAGATAGGTCTACTGCAACATGGCCCAGTCAATAGATAGGTCTACTGCAACATGGTCCAGTAAATAGATAGGTCTCCTGCAACATGGTCCAGTAAATAGATAGGTCTACTGCAACATGGTCCAGTCAATAGATAGGTCTACTGCAACATGGTCCAGTCAATAGATAGGTCCCTGCAACATGGTCCAGTCAATAGATAGGTCACCTGCAACATGGTCCTGTCAATAGATAGGTCTACTGCAACATGGTCCAGTCAATAGATAGGTCACCTGCAACATGGTCCAGTCAATAGGTAGGTCTACTGCAACATGGTTCAGTCAATAGATAGGTCTCCTGCAACATGGACTAGTCAATAGATAGGTCTCCTGCAACATGGTCCAGTCAACAGATAGGTCTCCTGCAACATGGACTACTCAATAGATAGGTCTTCTGCAACATGGACTAGTCAATAGATAGGTCTCCTGCAGTCAATAGATAGGTCTCCTGCAACATGGTCCAGTCAATAGATAGGTCTCCTGCAACATGGACTAGTCAATAGATAGGTCTTCTGCAACATGGACTAGTCAATAGATAGGTCTCCTGCAACATGGTCCAGTCAACAGATAGGTCTCCTGCAACACGGACTACTCAATAGATAGGTCTCCTGCAACATGGACTACTCAATAGATAGGTCTCCTGCAACATGGACTACTCAATAGATAGGTCTCCTGCAACATGGACTAGTCAATAGATAGGTCTCCTGCAACACGGTCCAGTCAATTGTTAGGTCTCCAGCAACATGGTCCAGTCAATAGATTGGTCTCCTGCAATACGGTCCAGCCAATAGATAGGTCTCCTGCAACATGGTTCAGTCAATAGATAGGTCTACTGCAACATGGTTCAGTCAATAGATAGGTCTACTGCAACATGGTTCAGTCAATAGATAGGTCTACTGCAACATGGTTCAGTCAATAGATAGGTCTCCTGCAACATGGTCCAGTCAATAGATAGGTCTCCTGCAACATGGACTAGTCAATAGATAGGTCTCCTGCAACATGGACTAACTCAATAGATAGGTCTCCTGCAACATGGACTACTCAATAGATAGGTCTCCTGCAACATGGACTACTCAATAGATAGGTCTCCTGCAACATGGACTACTCAATAGATAGGTCTCCTGCAACATGGACTAATCAATAGATAGGTCTCCTGCAACACGGTCCAGTCAATAGATAGGTCTCCAGCAACATGGTCCAGTCAATAGATAGGTCTCCTGCAATACGGTCCAGCCAACAGATAGGTCTCCTGCTACATGGTCCAGTCAATAGATAGGTCTCCTGCAACATGGACTAGTCAATAGATAGGTCTCCTGCTACATGGTCCAGTCAATAGATAGGTATCCTGCTACATGGTCCAATCAATAGATAGGTCTCCTGCTACATGGTCCAGTCAATAGATAGGTTTCCTGAAACAATGTATTCTCATCTCAGTGAGTTTCCACGAAACATGAAGATAAAGTTGCATTCTGCCATCTGGGATGATCCATCTTTAAAATGCAAAATTATTAAGAAGCTCGTGACAAAGTTACATTGTAATTTGAAAGTTCAACTGCCAAAGATATTCACTCCATAAACAAAACATAAAGTTTAAAAACAATTGAGCCTTATTGGCAATACTTCTGAGGTGGTTTAAGTTAACTGCAATACCCTTTGATGTCCAACAGCCTCACAAGCCATGGCTGTTTGCCAATAGTACCTATGTGAAATAAGGAATCTAGCCGAGTCTTACTGGTTTAATGACTTTTCCAGTCGCAACTGCCTCACCCGTGGATTCCAGTATAACGACCCATCCGTGCAATCGCACGAGCAACTGAATGCTTTTGTATATTTGAAAATTTACTTCTACATCCAAAACACTGCATGTAACTCAGGTAGCGTGTGGCTGAAATCATCGGAAATTATATCACATGACCTGAGTCCAACCACACTCCTTGTGAGCAATTTCACTGGCTAAATTTAAAAGGAGTTTTGCTAAGAGATCAGTCATGTGTATGGCTGCCTGCTACTGATGCAGTCAGCAGCAGTGACCCCTGGTGGCACCATGGCACATGAGGAGGATGTTCAATTTTTTTCCATTTTCTCATGTTCAAGTCATCAGATTTCTGGGTAATTCCAGGCAAAGGAATAAACACTCGTTTAACATTATGATATTTTAATATTGCATGTTTCTACAGTTTACCACCAGTCGATGGATTTTATCACAAATATTTCAATCAAGCAAAGTATTTCCAACTGGAACATGCGCGTGCCTCTGTGCAATTACTCTGAATTTACTGCGTTACAGATGTGACTTCATTAATTTTGATTCCACGGTTACGACCACATTTAGTTTATTGTCTCGTGCTGTAGGCACCAGCTGTATAGGAAATGAACTGATTTAGGAAAATGTGAAAACTACCACAGGTTTACTCAAAATTGGCTTTCACAAGTTAAAATATCTACGATTAATCACCATTTATCAATTCCTTACATTATTGCACTTGTCTAGTTCCTCATTCTGTTGTAGATGGCGCCGGTTCTTCACACAAATAGCGGTTTGTCTTGTAATGCAGTGTTGCAATTGTTGGTACTGTCAACAGACAACATTGAATATGAACAATGGATTCACAAACTTCTAGTTTGTCTTGTAATGCAGTGTTGCAATTGTTGGTACTGTCAACAGACAACACTGACATGAACAATGGATTCACAAACTTGTAGTTTGCCTTGTAATGCAGTGTTGCAATTGTTGGTACTGTCAACAGACAACACTGACAGAACAATGGATTCACAAACTTCTAGTTTGTCTTGTAATGTAGTGTTGCAAGTGTTGGTACTGTCAACAGACAACATTGACATGAACAATGGTTTCACAAACTTCTAGTTTGTCTTGTAATGTAGTGTTGCAATTGTTGGTACTGTCAACAGACAATATTGACATGAACAATGGATTCACAAACTTCTAGTTTGTCTTGTAATGCAGTGTTGCAATTGTTGGTACTGTCAACAGACAATATTGACACGAACAATGGTTTCACAAACTTGTAATTTGCCTTGTAATGCAGTGTTGCAATTGTTGGTACTGTCAACAGACAACACTGACAGAACAATGGATTCACAAACTTATAGTTTGTCTTGTAATGTAGTGTTGCAATTGTTGGTACTGTCAACAGACAACACTGACAGAACAATGGTTTCACAAACTTCTAATTGTCCATTCTAACTGTCAGTTATAGGCCATGGTGACGATGACCCTCCAATTCCAATAGTTTTGTTGTCACAAAATTCTTATATTTTGCTTTTTCATTACAACATATCTCTGCTGTTTCATGTCTTTCCCTGGATCTTTCTTTTAGTTATGATTAGTGATGCAATTAAAACTGTTTAAAACAAGTACCTGCTGGATCTGTGCATCTAGTCTCTTCTTCAATTCTCTCCGAGCCATTTCACTTGTATGAGCCGAATTCTGCAAGCAGAAATATTAGTAAATTAATAAAAGTTTTGTGAACAATTATCAAATGACACATACATACATGCATTTTTATCTGAGTTAATTCATCCATAGACACGGAAATTGAAAAGGCTGCCATAGTGTCACTATGCTAAACGCTAGGGTTGGAGGAAGTATTGTGAATGAGTATAAAAATTCTTTTATATATATATATATATATATATATATATATATATACATATACTAATATACATAATATATATATATATATATATATATATATATATATATATATATACATACATGTATATATACACATATATATATATATATATATATATATATATATATATATATATATGTATATATGTGTGTGTTTTAAATTAAGAGAAATAGTAAACACACATATACAGACACCTCACATATACAATACACATTTGCACAGTTATACGACTGCATATACTGATATACACACCTCACAAACACACATGCACACCACATACACAACATAAACACACACCACACACATGTATGCAAGCATGCATGCACGCACGCACGCACGCACACACGCACACGCGCACGCGCACGCGCACACGCACACGCACACGCACACGCACACGCACACACACACACACACACATACTGTGACCACACACACAAAAACCATAACGCGCAACACACACAAGTGACATAAAATACACAAACAGACACACACAGACACACACAACATGCACAAAACACAGACACACACAAACACACACACACACACACCACATGCACATTAATTTTTTTAACTGAATCAAGTGTGCCATATCACTTAGAGCAAACTGCTAACATCAGAGCCTGTGATCGAGGCACCAATCTCATCAGCTCGACAGATCACTGTCATCAGACATTGATAGCGAAGAAGCAAGAGGCAGAGAGACAATGACATAAGCATCAGTGAGTCAGGTATCAGCTGCTAGTGCTGGACTGCCTCAATCAATAGAACCAGGTTGCAAACATGTGTTCACACACTCACAACTGCCTTTGTGCTCTACGTGGTATTTATCGACTGGATAAAATGTGACAACACATATTATATAATATATACTCCGCAGAGTCATTTGTGTGCAACAGGCCTGTTTTATGAGAAAGTTGTCAATCCGGGCGAAGTCATGTTAGGTGATGTCATGTCAGGTGACGTCATGCCAGGTGATGTCATGTCAGGTGATGTCGTAAGTATCATGAGATGTCATGTCAGGCGATGTCATACTAGGAAATGTCATGTCAGGTATGTCATGTCAGTTGACATCGTTTGTGATTGTCAGGAGATGTCATGTCAGTTGATGTCATTTCAGATGTCATGTCAGGTGATGTCTTGTGAGGAGATGTCATGTCAGTTGATGTCATGTCAGATATCATGTCAGGTGATATCTTGTTAGGTGATGTCAAATGTGATGCTATGACACAAACATAAGGATTGATGACTGAATTATTGAAAATACATTTTAAAATACAAAAATCTGTGAGTAGATCTTTAATGGGAAGAAATAGAAGAAATCAATCAATTACAGACCCTAAGATGTCTATGCAAAATTAGAGAAAACCTTGCTGAATGGTTTCTTAGATGTGGCAGCTAACACCTGCTGCACAGTGATATCACAAGTGCTTTGGACCTTCGGCCCGAAAGGATATAAACTGGTCTGTGTTTATTGTGTATTTACCTTTAAAAGTATTTTGGAACAATTAACCACTTTGTGTGATTAAAATTAATTTTAAACGACCTCCAGTAATCAATCATAGGACTCATTCAATCTTTGTCAACTTTTTTGTCAATGAAATTGGTTTTTATGTGTTCATGTTTAGCAGTAGATTCACTAGAGACCCGTTTACGGTTTGAACAAAGTAAGTAAGTGCCTGAAGCAGACAGACTGGCAGGTGTTACCACGAGGTGTTGCTTGTGCTCCATGGCATGTTTGGTTGTGCGCACAAGTTCCGCGTTGTCTTTCCTTAGTCTGTGGACCTCCTGTCTGAGGGAGGCATTCTGCATGAGGAGTGTCTGTGAGGAACACAAACAGACTGGTGAGACACAGCTGAACACAGACTGGTGAGACACAGCTCAACACAGACTGGTGAGACACAGCTCAACACAGACTGGTGAGACACAGCTCAACACAAACCAGCCAAACACAGCTCAACACAGACTGGTGAGACACAGCTCAACACAAACCAGTCAAACACAGCTCAACACAGACTGGTGAGACACAGGTCAACACAAACCAGTCAAACACAGCTCAACACAGACTGGTGAGACACAGGTCAACACAAACCAGTCAAACACAGCTCAACACAGACTGGTGAGACACAGGTCAACACAGACTGGTGAGACACAGGTCAACACAAACCAGTCAAACACAGCTCAATGCAGACTGCTCAAACACAGCTCAATACAGACTGACAATTAAAACACTATAATTAGTTTAGCACTCCCTACATTGAATTCGTAAATATCAATTGCAGTAGATGTGGCATTATCTACAAAGTAGGTTTTTCCTATTCAAAGCTATGCAACTCATGCAGTTATAAGTGAAATATTGTTTACTGTTGATGTGAAACCATTCGATAGATGGTAGGATTGTATGTGCAGCATTGTTTGTACACCAGATGTCACTACCATTAAATACTCCACATGTGCACAGTAAATTGCAAATCATACAGATTTTTTAGAATGTATTAACTTTCCAAGTGTTCTTAAAAATTTGAGCTGTTTTTATTATATGCCAGTATTACTATTAGTGGATATAATTCCCAGATTTAATATAATTGTTGTTAATTCTGTATGTACAACGACGTAATATAATACACATTGTGCATTTAAATACTGGTTACACTTACTTCATTTTTCCTGATTATGTCCACCACACGGATATTAGTAGATGTCGTCAACATAGCTTTGGTCTCACGTATCCTCGCCAGGTGTCTCTTGACACGTGCCTCATCATCGTCAAGGTCATCCTCTGTGACCTTGACCTGTTTCTCCTGAGCTCCTGCACTGTCCACTTTAGTTTCCGCGTAAATTTTCTCGAACTCGAAGCTGGAGTCTTCGGCAGACGTCTCCATCTCCGAATCTCCATTTTGCAGTCGCTGCACTTTCATAGATAGTAGTTGCGTCTTTTCTTTTGTCTCAAGATACAACCTACGATACCGCTGCGCTATGTTCTTCATTTCGTCCAGTTCAGCTTGCAGTTGCTGCTGCTTCGTGTCGGCTATAATAATAATAAATTATAATAAGTAATATTCTTTATTTTGATACGCATATACCCTGTATAACTGCATTGAAGAGTGTTGACATGTAGTATTTACTAAATTAAATGTTGATAATAGGACATAGCAATATTAGAACTTCATGTACTAAAGATACCTAGCTATATGTATAAACAATAATAATAATAGCTGTAGTTTAACAATTGATACTCATATCTAAATTCCAGTGTAGAACTCTGCACAGGGAGTGAAAATATTATAACTCTAGGTACTAATGAAACCTAGCTGAAGTATCAAGACAAATTGTGTGTAAACAATAACAGTTTCAGCTCAACAACTGCGGTTCACAAAAATACATTTGGCTTGTCCAAACCAAGGCAGAGTTTATCATTCATGTTGCCTGGTTTTACAATAAAGTCGTTTAGATGTAAGACGGATTTTATTCTCAGACTTGATCTATATCATGTGATGCCCTGTATCTCTGATATAACTGCACCATGGGATGAAATGTCACACTCGGAATGTCACAATTGAAGAAAGACACAAAATGTAACAAACAACTCACACATTTTATTGCACTTTTTCATATTATGCAAGTACAAATTAATATATCTTTTCTCTCTGTTACTTGTCGAGTCAACATCTCTTGATAAAGATTTCTATTGAGATACAGTGTATACAAGTTATTATGATATAATGTACTGTGATTTCAATCATTGATAACCAGAATAAGTACAATATTGTGGTATAATTTGCGTAGATATTATATATTAATAAATATGCCAAATATGCAATGTCACCAGTGGTATTTATGGTGTATGTAATTATCAAAACATAATTTTGTGTTATAGTTGTACAAAAACATAACAAAACCAGTAAACTATAATTAGTTTGTAACATTTTGTTAATTCTTCAATTGTGACATATTAATTATAATTCCTGTAAAAATAAGGAACATCCACATATACACAGTTGGCACAGGATGAATATCTCATCAACACAGCCCAAACAACTAACATGTTAAAACAACATATGTGATAACCAACCAGTCAAGACATGGCTCTAGCTCTTTCAATATACTTGAGTGTCATCTCACACTGAGGTAATTAGCCTGAATTTCCCCACAAACAGTGAAACTCCACAAGTGTTCGACAGTGGTAAAAATTTGTTTATCAACAACACTAGAACAGACACTGATATGATAAATATCACAGTCCTTCCTTAGCACATCACCCATTAGTCTTACAAATCGCTTTAAATTAATTTAACACACATTTCTTGGCATAGCAAACATTGGCCTCATAAGTCTTCATACCACTACTCACACACGCATTCCTCAGCCTGTCAAACACTCGTCTCAGAAGTGATCATAGAATCCATCACACACCTTCCTTCGCCCGCCTCTCATGCATTCTCATCAGTTTGATGGCATTTACTCTCGAGACCTTCTCCTCGTGGTATTTCTTTAGACTCTGCTCTGCCTGTTTCTGCTTGTGGCGAACGTTCCGCAGCGTGGTGTGCATGCCCAACTCCACAGCCATTGAGTCGGTCTGGTGTTGAAGACGATGCACCATGTTTGCCTTCCACTGGTAGGCAAGGTCTTGCTCCTCTGGTGTCAGGCGGAATCTGAAGAGACAGAAGTCATCAAGTGTCTACAGATGGAGGCAATAGGAGAGAATCTGAGTGGCTCATGTAGGCTTTTATGATAGGGTGTCACTGTGTGATCTAAAATCATGTGGGTGTGTGCATATGTGGGTGGGTGTGTGTGATTGTGGGTGTGAGTGTGTGTGCATGTGCGAGTATATACACATGCATGATTCGAGTGTGTGTGTGTTTGTGTGTGTGTGTTTGTGCGTGTGCGTGTGCGTGTGTAATTGTGTATGCATGGTTACTTACATGATGTGCATGTGTATGCATATGCTGCATTTGGAATACATGAGTACATTATGCAGGTGTATGCCTGCCTCTGTGTGTGTTGTGTATGTGTGTTTGTGGTGTCTGGGCATGTGTGTGCGCATGCATGCGTGCGTGCATGAGTGCATATGTGCATATGTGCATGTGAGCATACATGTGTGTGTGTGTGTGTGTGTGTGTGTGTGTGTGTGTGCGCGCGCGCGTGCGTGCGTGCGTGCGTGTGTGTGTGTGTGCATGCATGCGTGCATGTGTACATGCATGCTTTCATGCATAATTGCATATGTGAGTATCCTGACCCCCCCAGGGCATATCAAAGCACCAAATATCAAGCCAAAGTAAACCTACATTCCTTCTGGCATGGTCTCAAGTCAATAGTCTGACAACATCAGCAATCACCAATCAGCCAACTGGGCAGGAGAGAGCACTAAACCAACCAGACCCACAGAGCAAGCAACAAAGTCTGGACCTTTCTGCACATTACTCCACAGACCCCCTATAACTGTTAGTGTTGTTTAGCAACAACAAGCCCCCCGCTGCTTATGTAATGGTCACTGGTCTGTGACTGGGAGACACTTCAACTTGATTACAGGCCATGTGTGACGCAACAGTCACAGTCAGGTAACAGCTCATAACCAGCAGCCATGGAGACTGTTATTGCATAAAATTAACGCCAATCGCTTGCACATAAGAACACGAGTGAGTTAAGGAGCTTAAGGGATTAACATCAGTAATCTCATTGCCAGGACATGAATGAGTGCATGGAGAAATTTTATATCACTTAAAAATTGCAATTTAGTCACCAAAGAGGTGCTTGTAGTGTATTAGTGTTTAAACTCCTTTCCGAAGCAGTAATTATGTGTAGTTTGTTCAATAAAAACACATAGTCTTGTTTACTTTTAAAAGAATTTACTCTGATTATTCGATCAGTTTGGATGAGAAAGTGTGACTAGCTTTTATGCTTTAGCTTTATACAGGAAACTATGCACATGTGAAAACTAAATATAAATTGTTCACAAATGATCCAGCATGCAATAGTCAATTCTATAGACTTGATTTTTCATGGAATAATCATGAAACCAGATGGCCAGGCTGAAGATCTAACTGAGGACATTTAAAATAAACAAAGCAGAGGTACCATAAACCATCACGCATCAACTATGGTCGTACTAGATATGTCAACTAGATATGTCAACACAACTCAAACTGTAGTTCTTCTTGCTAGGACAATATTATGTCATGGAGTATACATGTGACCAGCTCAGTGAATTAAGTCATTCTTTTCGAGAACTACAGTCTAGCTGCATGAGAAATCTATGCAGAGTAATTCTTCTTCTTCACGGTTGAGCGAACACATTCCTGAGAGATTACCTCCTTTTTCCGTTGTTTCTGCTTACTGTTGATATATTGGCTTGTCTATTGAAAGCTCTGTTATTATTAATCACACATTTGGTGTAAGACCAATTACAGCAGCACAGATTACATCCGTAATAGTTAGCCTGTGTAATGTTACGCACCTGGCGCATTCTTTGGCCACAAACACTCATGTGTGAATTTTATTACTTAGGAATTGAACATACAAACAATATTTTAAATTATTAAAATTATTAAATGCTCAAACTCAAAGCAACAAGAGAAAAACTAACATGCGGGCAAATGCACAAATATATATGCATATATATATATATATATATATATATATGTTGCATAGAATTTAGTTGTTTGTGAAATAAACCGTATCGCTAAATAGAACTTTTTATTTTAATTAACACTATTTTACAAACATGATTCACATGGCAACGGCATGGGCAAGGAATCCATTGGCTTATCTAGAGTTTCTAATAAGCTTACCCTTTCTTTTTGGGCACCTCATTTCTCCTGTTGTCTTTTTGCGCATCCCCGTTAGTCATGATGACAAACTCTTATTGTCTCTTATTGTGCAGTGTGAATATGATGAACCAGTCTGTCTCTCACCAGCTGTAAGCAAAGACAACTGGTGGACAACACAAGTACACCTGTAGTCTCATGACACAAACCTTGCATATGTACAGTTTAATTACAGTGCTCTGTAATAAGTTCTAACCAAGTGAAACACCGTTCTCTCATGTAGTTTACACGTTTCTTGAATATTTAACAGCCAATGTTTAGGCACACCCGATACCTTGATCATAGTTGTCTCAAATGACGACAATCTCTCCAGTGCACACTAATTGTCCAATGCTCCAAGAAGTTGGTATGGTTGTGTGGACAATTTAACATGAATTAACAATGCCAATGTATCTAGTGTAGTATGTATAGTCAATGGTGCCTGTTCATAACTGGCACAATTGGCGCGCCTAGCTGAACTAATGAGGCGATATGTTTGTGCGACTTACTAATGACACATTACATTGTATACGTATGCACATGCTGAGTGCAGGCAGGCTACAATTTTTAACAATGTGTACACTTGTGTGCATTATTTCAACTGCATATTGATCTCAGGTCTCAGGTGGCTTCCTCCAAACAGCCCAAACTTGGCCTAATGTGGGAGTTTGCAGTGTTTCTTGTGAGCACGTGTTGGGTAGTGTGATTGTTTGTTTGTTGTTCGATTTACAAGCAATTTAGGTGATTTGGTGTCATGAAAGGGATGTTCATGATGGCTTTTTAAAAAGCTATGGGGTTTTCTATTTCAGTAATAAATGGTGGTATATTATTCCAGATGCAGATTGCTCGGGGGTAGAAAAAGAACACTGCAGTGTTGATGCAGCACCTGGTGGCTATGTAATGGCCACATTTTTAACGGTTTTAATAGGCCCGGTGGTGGTGTGATGTTGATTATGTTATTTAATATCTTGTAGAATGTCATGGCTTGTTTGATAATCCTGCGTCGCTCAAGAGTGGGCCATCCAAGGGTGGCTATTGTCGGTCTGTTGAGATTGTTTGGAGTCTACGGTCGTTTTTGACAAATCTGGCTGCACATTGCTGTACTTTTTCGATACTTTCAATTGGGGTGGTGGTGTGTGGATTCCATATAGGAGAAGAATATTCAAGTTTAGGTCGGACTAGCATGTTATATGCAGTTTCTTTTACATCAGGTTTGCATGGTCCGAGGGTTTGTTTGATCATACCTAAAACTTTTTGAAGATTTGGAAATTATGTCATTGATATATGTATTCTAGCTGGGTTTTATTTTGTTTGTTACTGGGAGATGCACACATTTGGAGATGTTAAACTCCATTTGCCATTTGTTGGACCATGTTTGTAGTTTGATCAGGTCAGATTGGATGATGTTGGTATCAGTTTCAGATGTGATTTTGCGATATATGATGCTGTCATCAGCATATAGCCATATGGGTGGTTGAATGTTGTTGTTTATATCATTTCTACATAGCAGAAATAGAACTGGGCCTAGGACTGAGCGATATGGTACTCCAAATGTAACACACGTATTGTCCAACAGGTGTTGTTGACGGAGACCTCTGTTTTTGATGCAGATCGATTCGTAGAAATTATTTTTATTCAGTTTTGGGTATTTCCATTTATTCCGTAGAAGGTTAATTTTGATGAGGTGTTTATGGGGGACTTTGTCTAAGGCTTTGGTGAAATCAAGCAGGATGGCATCTACTTGTCTTTTGTTGTCTATATTGCTGTTATCCAGTCATAGACTGTCTTGATGAGTTGGTATTCACAAGACAGCCCTGACTGGAAACTGTGTTGGAAGTGTAGGATGATGTGTTCGTGTAGGTATTTCCATATATTTCTAAGGATAATGTGCTCTATAACTTTGCAAAGGTTATTGAAATGGGTCTGTAATTGGCAGGGTTTTATTTGACATAATTTTTGTGTAGTGGTGTTATTAGTGCCTGGAGCCAGTAATCTGGACGTTTAGAAGTGTTGCATGACTGCTGAAAAATGCGTGATAATTGGGGCTATTTCCACTGCAGTCTCTTTGAAGACTCTAGCAGGTAGTTCATCTGGGCCTGTAGCTTTATTTTTATTTAGGTTTTTCAATTGCTTAACTACTCCGTCTATCCCAATTTCGAGGAAGGGGATATCGGAGTAGATGGATGGAGCATGTTGGGGGATGGGGTCGATTTCTTGAGTAAACATGGAGCTGAATTGGCTGTTAAGGGTATTTGCTTTGTCCTAATTGTTTGGCCATTAGCTTGCAATGCAGGGATGCCTTCTTCATTTGTTTGTTTGTTTTAATGAATGACCAGAATTGTTTTGGGTTTGTTTTAGATTGTCTCCAATGTGATTATTTAGGTAGTCTCAGTAGGATTTGGCTGTTACTTTACCCACTTGTCTTTGGAATTGCCTATTCTTTTCCCAGTCACTGCTATGTCCAGTTTTTGTGTGGTTTCTGTTACGTTTTCTTTGCATTTTTATTATTTCACGTGTAATCCAGGGGAGGTGCACTTTTGCTTTGTGTTTCGGCTGGGAATATTGCTGTTAACTAATGAAATATGATTATTCTTGAAGAAGTTCCATTTTTCATTGATGTTTCTTGAGTTTGGGTTCATGTGGAAGTATGTTGTTGTTAATTGATTTATGTCATTCTACCATGTCAGGCAAATTTTGGTTATGTGCTGAAAACTTGGTGAAATAATTTTTTTAGCAACATGAATGACTTATTAGATTCATTCACTACAGTCACACTTTTGATGCACGAGTCTTAGTCAGTTAAGGTGGGCAAACATAAGATTTAAAAAAATTGGACACCGCTCAATAGACGAGAGATAAGGTCACAGCTCACACAACACAAATGTAAATCGTAATTTCTAAATTGTTGATACGGTACTTCCTAAATATAAGTTAATATCCATAAATTTTTATCAGGACAAAAACAAGTACTAATGGTGAACAAAAGTAAGAAACAAGTCTCACTAGTCTGGTGGACATATCCAGAATCAGGACAAGAAACAAGCCTCAATTGTGGACATATCTAGCGTCAGGACAAGAATCAAGTCTCACTTGTGGACACATCTAGGATCAAGACAGGAAACAAGCCTCACTTGTGGACACATCTAGGATCAAGACAGGAAACAAGCCTCACTTGTGTACACATCTAGCGTCAGGACAAGAAACAAGCTTCACTTGTGGACATATCTAGGATCAGGACAAGAATCAAGTCTCACTTGTGGACACATCTAGGATCAAGACAGGAAACAAGCATCACTTGTGGCACATCTAGGGTCAGGACAAGAATCAAGTCTCACTTGTGTACACATCTAGGATCAGGACAAGAAACAATGCCTCAATGGTGGACACATCTAGCGTCAGGACAAGAAACAAGCCTCACTTGTGTACACATCTAGCGTCAGGACAAGAAACAAGCTTCACTTGTGGACATACCTAGGATCAGGACAAGAAACATGTCTCACTTGTGGACACATCTAGGATCAGGACAAGAAACATGCCTCACTTGTGGACACATCTAGCTTCAGGACAAGAAACAAGCCTCACTTGTGGACATATCTAGGATCAGGACAAGAAACATGTCTCACTTGTGGACACATCTAGGATCAGGACAAGAAACATGCCTCACTTGTGGACACATCAAGGATCAGGACAAGAATCAAGTCTCACTTGTGGACACATCTAGGATCAAGACAGGAAACAAGCATCACTTGTGGCACATCTAGGGTCAGGACAAGAATCAAGTCTAACTTGTGTACACATCTAGGATCAGGACAAGAATCAAGTCTCACTTGTGTACACATCTAGGATCAGGACAAGAATCAAGTCTCACTTGTGTACACATCTAAGATCAGGTCAAGAATCAAGTCTCACTTGTGTACACATCTAGGATCAGGACAAGAATCAAGTCTCACTTGTGTACACATCTAGGATCAGGACAAGAATCAAGCCTCACTTGTGTACACATCTAGGATCAGGACAAGAATCAAGCCTCACTCGTGGACACATCTAGGATCAGGACAAGAAACAAAAAATGTAATAACATTTTACATGGAGTCAAGGTGAGTTACTGTGTGTGTGGAGAATGTTGATTTAATTGATTTTTTATTTAAATTAAAGAAACACATTATATTAAAAACTGTTCTTCCACTTAATTGTTTTAAAATCAATTCAATGTGTGGTTTGTCTTAATTTTATTTGTATTTTATTTATTGAAATTATTTTGATTTTATAAATTGCCATTAATAGTTTAAACTTTTGACTGTGGTTTGCACTTACCAGGTTGCAACGTTGAGCAGTCCAGATCGTCGTTCCACTTAGATTTGCAGGGGCGTAGCTAGCCGTACGCACGTATGCATGGACTTCCACATCAGTACGGCAACCACAAAATGCCCACTTCAAACGGTGGCCAGAGGATGCCCACATATGTTCATAGCCTTTGGCAACGAAAACGTCATCATTCACTTGTAACAATTTGTCAACATGTTGACAACATTGTACAGCTGTACTCAGTTTCCAGACCCCTGTGCACAGAACAGATAGATGCCTCCACCTGGAGGCTATCTTGATAATGCAGCAGCCGGGTAAATACGAATTCACTAGAAACAATTTATCAATGTTTTCACGTCGTTGGGTTAAGATTAAAAGATTAGAAGCTAAAACTGGGCATGAACAACAAAACCAAATTAGTCGCTCCGTGAGACGAGATAGGCTAGACGTGCCAACGCACTGTACACATTCAGGTCTACCATCACAGCTGTACCATCAGCTCTGGAATATCTGGAGGCTGATGGGAATGACAAACCATGGATTTACATGTTGTCAATCCAAAGGTTTGACTTCATCATCACGTTGGTAACGATTGAGCATGTATTCCAAAATCTACTTCCTCTGACAAAATTTCTATAATTATATGAAGGCGCTATGGAGCTGGCAGCGAAATTCGAAAGTTCAACCAAGCAAGCCGTGCTGGAAAACAAAGACACTGCGAACATTTTCCCGCTGACACCCCATTGTCAGTACAAGAAGAGGGCGATGTACCAACCATTCATGCATTAATGGCTCAAGATCGCTACATAGCTCAGTTGGCCTACATCACACCGAAACACCAGAAAGAATAGCCCAGCTGTACGAGGTGTTCAACAACGACATGCCTGGAACATGTGAGTGAACAAGACAACGAAGTGGATCACCGGAAAGCAATATGAGAAATGGTGAATGTCGCTGAGAAACATTCACTTCGATGATTCAAGAAATCAACCCCGACCTATACCCCAGCATGTACACTGCTGTCATAGTATGGATGGTGATATCTGTATCGACAGCCACCTAGATTGCAATGCTGCGTCTCAAGAACTATCTGCGCTCTACAATGACAATGGAGCGCATGTTGGAACTGATCTTGATGCACGTCCACAAGGACACGGGAGTTGGATGTTGAATGCATCATTCATTAGTTCACTCATCAGAAAAAACAGGAGCCCTATTATTATTTAGCCCGTAATGAAGGCGGGTGTAGTAATTGAACCGATGTTGAAGACAATATAGAACTGTTTAAAAATATCAGCTTTCAGGCCTACTTGTTTGAACTCTTAGATATAACAATTTACAGTATTTATATTGGCTTATTATTAAAAGGCTGTAAATATTGCAACTTTGTTTAATTACTCTAAATAGTACATAGCTGATTTTAAAGCATACAATGAATGTGTTGCACATTCAAACATATGCTATGTATAATATGGTATATTAACCGTTCAAGTCTTCTGCCTGTTCAGGATGTTTCACGCAATAAAAATACTGTGCATTTTTCTATTTACACCATACCCCGATGATAGTATTTAGATTTATACATTTAATTAGTGCTTCCACTTACATTTATGCCTAGCTACGCCCCTGACTTGAGTTCAGTGGGGATAGACCAAACTTCATATTCCATAAGTAAGATTACCTTACAATTAATATAATATATACAGTTGCTTAGCCTTAAGGTATATGTACTGATATGTGGATGTAGCAATTACTTGAAATGTTATTTACCAGACATGATGTTTAATGTACTTAAAGTACATTATCATTTTTTTTAAACAACATAGTTTTCAGATAATAATTATAACCATGGTTTATTATATACCAGTACACCATGTGATTTGCAGTTATAATTGTGTGTGTGTGTGTGTGTGTGTGTGTGTGTGTGTGTGTGTGTGTGTGTGTGTGTGTGTGTGTGTGTGTGTGTGTGTGTGTGTGTGTGTGTGTGTGTGTGTGTGTGTGTGTTGTGTAGTGTATGAATATTAATTATATATATAATATATATATATAATATATATATATAAATATATATATATATATATATATATATATATATATATATATATATATGTATATATAATATCGTAATGTTCTTCCCATATATTGTTCTGTTTATGTTATTAATATTGTATGTTATTTGCCTTAATTTCTATATGTTATTATAAAGAGCAACAATAAATTAGATTTGTATTAGATTGTCTTCTTTTTCCTTGCAGTTTAGTGTTGAGCAATTCCAACATGGCGTTACATGTGACTTTTTGAGTCTTTCAACACTTCTTATATAAAAAATCTATTAATGATCAAGCTGAAACATTTAAGGCACATAGTGACTTTGGGTTACAGTGTGGCACTTTTAAATGTAACAATTATGCTACATCTGAAAACTATGCTGCCTGATTGTAATATTCATTTGACAAAACAAACACCCACACAGGCATTTAGAGGTTGGTAAGGGGTCAACAGGTGCCTGGGGTGGGGTGTGGGGTCCTGTGGCCGGTTGCATGACACATACATGTTAAGTCTCCCGCATTCAGCGGGAGACTCCCGCAATTACAGGAAATCTCCCGATCTCCCGCGCGGGAGAAACAATCTCCCGCAATTTCATCGAAACATAAGTGAAAAAATTTGCGGGAACATCCGGCTCTTTCCGGTTTTCAGTCCATCCAAAACAAACAAATTGTACGTAATTTACCTTACTGGGTGCGGATAATTGGTTTAGTTCTGGCAATGCCAGTTAACTAATTGCAATCGAGTCTGAGACCGAGCTAATGCTCACAGACACCGCCGGGCGCTCGCAGGCGCGGACAACGATTTGGACAATGACCTCAATTGGAATTATTTAAATCACATCTTACTGTGATGACTGAACATTAAAAACAGTCTAATAAATACCTGAGTACAAGACCTACACCTTGCCTGTCGCTGACATTGTTTATCAGCTTTATAGAAATGCCGCGAGCCGCTTCGATACCATATTATCGCCCACTGCGTACGTTCCAGTCTTGTAGAACAAACTGCAATCCGTTTACATCTATACAAATAATGTCCATCCATACATCTACATTACATGTGCATGTTTGTAAATGTATGTACCTTTGCTAAGCGCTTTATTATTTGAGTACATTTGATATGTAAATGAAAAACATCCTTAACAGACGAAAACATGCTTATTTAAATATCTCCAGTTGGGCCTGTGTCACCATGGCTCAGTCCAGCTCATGAAAATGAATTCCATATTCAAGTTTTACATGTAAAGATTATGTTAGTTGTGTAACAAAATATCATGTAGATGCTGCTGCTTTTCATGCAAGGGATTCTTTGCAACCTATGATACATATCAGAAGATGAACAAATATGCCAATGTTAGGCCTATACCTAGAACACAAGAAGTAAATTACTGAACATTATACTATTTATTGTTCTATTACGAAGGCTAAGCCTTCTTTTTAATTCACGAGGGCCAAACAGCAACACATCATTTTTTTTATATGAGATTACCAGAGAATTTATTATATTTGTGGTATTATATAGTG
Organism: Ridgeia piscesae; assembly: GCA_025642075.2. Classification (NCBI taxonomy): domain Eukaryota; kingdom Metazoa; phylum Annelida; class Polychaeta; order Sabellida; family Siboglinidae; genus Ridgeia; species Ridgeia piscesae. The sequence continues at coordinate 916,660 of JAODUO010000211.1, read as the reverse complement.
TTATATGTTAATATTGAATATTGTTCATGGCTCCAAGAATGGTTTTGCTCCAGAGTAAGTTAATTCATATAAAAATATCTATGTCAATATCTTAATCAGTGGAATTTATTCCTTTTTGTATTAAATTCTTTGCATTTATGGTTAAAAGCCTAATTTACATATAATAGCACCATTTTCCAAGAGCCTCCGATTTACGTATAAAATACCGTTCCCCCCCGACACCCTCCGATTTACGTATAAATCTCCCACATTGGCATTTCCAAAACTTAACATGTATGATGACACGCACCCAAGTTAGGCAGTAAAATTACCCCTATCTCGCTAGGTGTCACCTAGCTGGGCGACCGCATTGGGTGCGGTGCACAACAGCCACCCAGCTGCCGCCCAACTAGGGGATACCGGCATGAGTAACCGATAAGCGGATTGCCGCGTTTTGAGAACAAAATCTTCCCAGAATTAATTTCATCTCTGGGAGTCCTCATGGTGGAAGCAGTGACCCAACAGCGAAATTATAAGGACAACCTTTCTCATGCTGAGATTATGGCCTTAATACAGTCATACGGCCAAATATAAGAACTGTTACAAGGCCGATTCAAATCAACCTTGTCGAACAGGGACAAGAAAAGGGATGGAATGCTGTGACGGCAGAGGTCAACGCTCTATCGACGACGTTGCGGAGTGTGGACGACCTAAAGAAAAACTGCCAATGAGCTAGTTTTTGTGTTTTCTGTTGATAAATATTTTAATAAAAGTGAATTTAAAATGGGATAACGTTGTTATTTATATAACTATTAAAATACTGTTTGCAGTGTTTTGAAATGCATTGAATGGAGTAATAAAGTTGCAATATGTTTTTTTCATACTAATTAATTCAGTTAATTAGTTAATGTTATCTAACACATCCTAATTAAGACCAGCAGAGTTCATAAATATGAATATATTTATACATATTATGCAGTGTGCATAACCACATGTATTATGAGAATAAATATGTATTAACTAGTCATGTAATAAGAAATAAATAAATTAGTTACTAGGTGATAATTAGTGGGTAATCTCGACAGACAGAAAAGGTTTTTGTAAAATGCCACAATGACCATGATTATACGTTTATATAAACATACAATTTGTAAAAAAACTAAATTAGTTGTAGTAAGAGATATAATTAAATATTTATGTAATATTAATAAATAAATCAATATTCGTATATGGACCAACACAAAAACAAAAACAAAAGTCCATAATGTCCATGATTATGAAGATAATTACACATTATTATGCAATGTGCATAACTACATTAATAGAAAGTTATAACTATAAATTAATAAATAATGTAATAATAAATTAATTAATTAGTCAATATGTTATAATAAGCACGCCACTTTGATAGACCTACACATATTTGTAAAAGGCCATAATGTCCATATTTATGAAGATATACATACTGTCACTATGAACTCTATACAATCATATATACAGTGATAATAAATGCAAAGTAAAATACAATTTAATGATAATAGCAATTTATTTGTCAATATTTAGTAATTAGAATTCAACATTTACAGACTGACATGTAAGTAAACACCCTTATGTCCATGATTATGAGGACAGTCGTAGAATTTATACAAGCAGTAAACCACTGCTGCCATTGATACAACGC
>JAODUO010000211.1:902500-905000 GCA_025642075.2 Ridgeia piscesae | reverse complement strand
TAAAAATCTAAAAACAAGTATGCACAAATTCACTTTTCTGGATAACACTGCTAACTTTGTTTTGAACTCTTCTTTTGTGGAAACACATCATCCGTCACCATGGCTGTCAAACACCCTATTTGAACGATTGTTTCTACCTGAAAAAGTAAAAAATTATAAAACAAATACAGTTGTTTCCCACAAGCACGAGTTCTTAATGGTGGTTATTACAACAGGACATTTTGCATTGCCTAACAATATCCAGCATTTTCTCTAGTTGATTAACCTCTGTATGTCTGACATCCCAAATATGAATAGGGTATGTGTCATTTAATACATATTAGTTTTTACATTAGAGGTATGTGTGTAAAATAGTTATGACATTGCTTTATTGACTAATACAATGTAGCTTTATAATAGGACTGACGTAGACTTGTTCAAATTAGTGGCTTCGCAAGAGTGACACTGCAGTCAAGTAACAATTCTTATTTACTCTCCTGTTTCTCCCATATCCATATCCCATATCAGTGTCTCTGTGCCAGGTGGCCTTCTCTTCACCTCTTATCTAGTGTTTCTATAATAAAGCAATGTTAACAAATATATAAGCGCTATGTGAGAAAAATGTAATAGTTATTAAAATATAATGAACAAAAGCAAAATAATAAAAATCCATCACTACATATACAATAGATGTATTTTAAAGACTACATGATAGTCCTCCTAGATATAGTTAAGCAGTAACTACAAGGCAACGTATTTATTACAGGTTCAAGCATTTTTATCTTTCAATAATATATTTTTCCACAAACAAAACGTGAAACTAAGATAATGTGCTAAAAACAGAACATTTTAAAGATAAAATCCATGACATCTAATTTATTTATATTTATATCATTTAAAAAGAGGGTATCCGGAAGTGGGAGACACTGGGAACATTCTGCCTATAGTACATTAGTACATAGTACAGTATCTAATGTATCTACTTGGGCTCGGGACTCCGCTTTGGTTGCTCCTTACAACATTCCCCTGGCGAGAAATGTCACGACCTTCAACCCTCACAACTGACCACTGTGCTACGAGAAAGGGAGGGAGTATCTGCCCCTAAGCCCGGCGTTCCATTGCCGGATGTGACCCTCCATATTGCGAGCATCACGTGATACACCCTTTGCCACGAGGCATCGAATACACATCAGTTACAATTATAGTAGCAATTTCCTTTCCTTATATACCATATAGTGTGTGACTGGCGAGATTGTGGTGTCAACTTGTCTTAACTTAAACTGATATAACTATTTCCAGTGAAGTTATTTGTAATGTAGAATGGCGTTATTATATCATATGATACATTAAACATGCTAACATGTTAAACTATAATTATTCATCCATGCACAGTTATGGATAGGTATGTTTTACAATAGGCGACGTAAAACCAAGATGGCGCACACAGCGTCGCCATTTTGTCCTTCATAAAATGTAACAGGGAATTACTTTAAAATGTTTATACATAATTCGTATAATTCCATATAACTCAAATTGGTAAACAAGAATACATAACATAAAATAATAAACATATAACAGATGTAGACTAAGACAAATTTAGTTATTTTATTTAAGATATTATCGACACCAATCAGCATAGTGATCGTAATTTTGTTTTCCACATGCGTGTTGGCTTAAACAGGCAAAAACATCGTTTATATGTTATATTATATCATATGATACATTAAACATGTTAACATGTGAACTTACAATTATTCATCCATGCATATTTATGGATAGGAATGTTTTACAACAGGCGACGTGAAACCAAGATGGCGCTCACATCGTCGCCTTTTTGTCCTTCATAAAATGTAACAAGGAATTACTTTAAATGTTGATACATAATTCGCATAATTCCATATAACTCAAATTGGTAAACAAGAATACATAACATAAAATAATAAACATATAACAGATGTAGACTAAGCCAATTTATTTTATTTAAGATATTATCAACACCGATTAGCATAGTGATCATAATTTTGTTTTCCACATTAGCTTAAACAGGCAAAAGCACTTGTCCCAACAATGGTATTGACTTTAGGGACAAAAACTAGAAATGTTCGAAGCTAGGCAACCTTTCTCATCGGAGTAAGCAATTAATTTAAAGATCTTAAAGATAATACTATATCGGACGGGAAGACAATGCAATGACTTTAGAAGCCGTATATAACGAATAAAACATGGAGACCTAGTCTCAATCATTGCTAAGCAATTCTGAACACATTGTAATTTTGTGATGCTGCTAAAGGTAAAATTATGTAGATGGGATTACAACAGAAACATGCATTGAATCGCGAATATGATTATATAACAATAATGGAACGTACGAGCATTAGTTGTCTTTCCACCACAGACCATAAACGTTCATACCTTCGAGTAATTGCATCGTCCAATCTGTGCCCGTCCTCGTTGTGTTTCGGCATCTGTTGATATCCTAGTGTCTGCTGACATCTTAAACTGCACCTTGTGTGCAGCTTAG
>JAODUO010000211.1:810000-897500 GCA_025642075.2 Ridgeia piscesae | reverse complement strand
GCTTATTTCGGGTCCCATTGTCCAGGCAGCAGAGTGGCGCAGTGGAAGCGTGCTGGGCCCATAACTCCAGAGGCCGTGGACAACCAGTCTGTACGTTTTGTTCGAATTGAAATCGTTTTTTGCTACGTTATTTCTGCTATCACATTGTATAACAGTGCGTTATTTATACACGTTGTATATATCTGGTATAATGTTATTACTAAAACAAAAGCTTTAAGATTACTCTAGATACTAGGAATTAAAATACAATACAGATTCAGGCGGATGCATCGGATATTGTATTGGTGTACGACTATGTTCTTATTCGTAGTAGTCAAATGACGTACAAGTCGCTTGATCGCAATGCCCCAGTTATGGTCGCAGTGTCTCACTGGTGGTTGTATATCAATTAGCGGGACATCGCAACCATCACTGGAACATAGTGCAACCATTTCGTTTTAATTTACTCACTATATCGGTGTAGTAAATGTAAGGCAAGAACGTTGATGTAGGTCTAATAACACACATAAGCACGCACGCACTAGCACGCGCGCACGCACGTATTAGCACACACGCACACGCACAGACACAGCACACACACACACACACACACACACACACACACACACACACACACACACAACACACACAACACACACACGAACACACACAACACACACACACACACACACACACACACACACACACACACACACACACACACACACACACACACACACACACACACACACACACACACACACACACACACACACACACACACACACACACACACACACACACACACACACACACACACACACACACACACACACACACACACACACACACACACACACACACATGATGATATAGGCATTATATAAATCTTACTATTATTATACAACCATTTTCTTTTATTTTCTAGCATAAGCTTGGTTAACAAATGCCATAACACAGCTTATTGTGTATATGTATGTCTTTAAAACTTTTTCACACCCACGTTTTCATTGCTAGAGTAAAACAGGGAAGACATGGATTGTTGCCTACTAGCCTTGCAGCCATGTCTGTTTTTGTTGTAGTGATATGTTTTTTGCAGGAGTACTTAGATTATATTATCATGTGGCCCTTAATCAGCCATTTCATCAACAAGTTGCGTTAGTTTCAATACACTGTTATGTTATATCTGGATTAGTATGGATGTTGTTTCTAAAGTAATAAGTTTGCTTTTTTAAAGAGGTGTACGTTTGATAAATGTGAACAAAATTTCTGTTCAAAGTTTAAAATACACATCTTTTGTCATTTATATTATTTCACTATTGTGTTAAGTGTTGTTATATTTAACCGAACAACCAAAGAAACGATGTGGCTAACAATAGTCACATTACCAGGGGATCATAAAGAGGTATTCATGTGAATGTGTTGTTAACACGGGGAAATATTAACAATAATGTGTATCTATATTTCAGTACGCAAAGGCCATCTGCTACGGAACGGACACAAACCAACTAGAGCAGGCCGACGTTGTTGGTTTTCGGCCGTTGTTGCATGAGTTTATAAATCTTTGAAAGTAATCTTATTTAATTATTATTAAATGCAACGGTTTATACAAAGAGTTTCTATGGTTGTGAATGATATTGTTTGCATTTCATTTAACACTATTATTCAACTGTTATGTGACACATACTTACACCAGTCGACATGTTAATAAAGTTATGTAAGTCTTGAATGCATGACTCATTTCCAAAATATATTATTAAATCATTGCCGAGTTGTGTTGGGTAAAACCAACTATTTGGATATGGTAACTCTAGATTTCCACCCTTTGTACTGATATTGAAGCACCTCAATGGGATTTATATACTGCAATGTTAACGCTTTTTTGAATACAAAAATATAATTCTACAAAACATTCCAATAGGACCACTATAAAAGTGTGTTCCATACATGCAAAATAGACGCAAATATATGCCATTATAAAAGTGTGATCCACACCCATCCCCTGACGAATTTATTGTACACACTACCTATATGGGCTATCTACATCACATACACAATTTAATCCGTATGTATCTAAAACACAGCTTTATTTTAATTTGTTTTCAAAATATAGGGCCTGCCTACAAACTATGCCAATTCGTGCAGGTTGCATCCAATACATTCAGCTAGTAGACAGTTACATATATCTTAAACTGCCAGAGTTATATGTCACGAAGACGCGGGGATTTGTATTTAATGCTGCACGTACTATAGACTGCATTGAAAACCATGGCTGTAACGAAGCCATAACATGCACAACGCTCTGAGACAAGGACATTAAAAAACACTGTTTATAAAAAAATACAAGTAACGATGATTGTGAGGTTTTGTTATGTGTATTAATAATAATTGCAATAAATTAAGCGCATCTATAAATGATTAACATAAACTATAATAAGCATGGTTCATTCATATGTTAATTCGGCAATCACCATGTTTACGCTGGTCACAGTAGACGTTAACCTTTGTCACGCATGTAAGAAGTCCATACAACACTCAAAACGATTTGGAACGACATCCTGGACCGGGTATACATTCCAGACTGGCTAGCCGCGGGCCATAACGTCGCGCTAACCTTCGCCATGAACCGCTAACCTTTTGACATGAACTGCTAACCTTCGACGTTCTGGACCGCTCGACGTTCTGGACCGCCACCCCGGGTCAGGACCTAGCCCTAGCTTTGTCTAGCGAACAAGCCAGTGCCGGGCTTATAATTATACTGCTAAAACTAAGCTAAAGACTAGGGCATCCTAATATACAACAAAATGCGCTAATAATATTATGTTTTAACATAACATGTGTTTTATTTTGGAAACGATACGATCAAATGTAGCTGGTAGGAAAACAATAACAACATTGTCGACAACAGTTTTTTTTTATAGTAACGAGTATGCAAACGCAAATCTGTTCCAGTAGCCCCTAGCGGCTGGCGTTTGGCAACAGCGCCATCTTTCGGATAGTTTTGACAGCATTTGAAACATGGCGGCTCCCAGGGAAGCGACCGTGATTTTGATAGAAATAATTTTCGCTTTTATAGGAATAACTGGTTGCATCATGGTTAAGTTTAATACTAAACTATCATATGCGTATATGGACGAATTATTTCACATTCCACAAGCTCAAAAATATTGTAAGGGCATATTTAATGAGGTAAGGCAATATTTAACGTGGGATTTTATCATTTGCATCTCATATTATCGCTAGGCCTAGAGGCTAGAGCGTAGGCCCCTAACTTGTCTTGGGGCAATTCCCAGCGTGAATCTTCCCATATCAGTTTAATAGCAAAACCATTGCAATCAGTTACAACGGTCTAGAAACAATAGATAGTGCATTGCTTACCAAAGACTTGAGCATGAGCCTATGATGAGGCATTGTACCATATCTTAACTTGAACATTGTTGTAATGTATCATTGTATGTACATTTGGATTTTGGTTCTGAAATAAAACAGTATTATATTATACTTTATCGAGTCTGCTCACTGGGAACATGATAACCTTCTTGCCATTTGATCAGTAAATTGGCTGGTTATTCCATTGACTATCATTTAATCAAGAGTGCTTCATTTTTGCATCACACTGACTTATAAAAAAAAATTTGCCCCTCATCAGACTTAAATACAGACTTCTGAAATGTTTGCACCATTTGTTTGTGTGTGCAGTGGGATCCCATGTTGACCACGCCACCAGGACTCTACCTCTTCAGTATTGGAGTACTGAAGCCTGTCTGCTGGTTCTTTCACATCCCACCGAGTGTCGTCTGTGATGTGGCATGGCTGCGCTGCATCAACATCATCTTTGCTGTTACAAATCTCTACCTGCTTGTTGCTCTCACCAGAAAGATTCACGGACATTCACAGGTTTGATCATATGTAGTTGTCGAGGTAGATTCCTCATGTTGCGGTACTTATTGTACATTTTAATTGCAAATGATACATTAAAATTATTATAGTATACTTTATTTCCTATTTATGTATTGACTATTAATTTTTTAACATGTTTTAGTTAACTTTGTTGCTTTTAACTTAACATGAGGTGCTTTTATTTGTAATTAGATAATTAAAAGAACTAATAATAATATTATTAATTATCATTTACAATTATTGTTTTGTTGCATAAATTCAGCATATTTAGGATAAGCTCACGCACTGAAATCTACAGTGTGTTTTACCTTACAGATGACACATGAGTGAAGTAATTAAAATAAGATTTTTTTTCAGACGTACAATGACACCAGAGGAGTTCTGACGGCAACAGCACTCGCCACATTTCCCGTCCTTTACTTCTTCACATTCCTCTACTACACAGATAGTGGCTCCACCTGCCTAGTGCTGCTCATGTACTTACTTGGTCTCCATGGTAACCACACGTTGGCAGCAACTGTCGGCGCAGCATCAATCTTCTTCCGCCAGACAAACATTGTCTGGGTTATTTTTGTTGCAGGATTAATAGTCGCTGACATCATAGATGACTGGATGCAACTCCACAAGAAAGAGACATCGTCAGCGAGACTTGGTGATGTCACACAACTTGTGTTGCTATGGAAACGTGTACTGAAATGTGCGCAGTGTAATCGAATGAATCTGTGGGAGCTGGCTATAGATATATTGACAAAAACGTGGATGTACATAATGGTTGGGATTGGCTTCGCCATGTTTGTTTACCTGAATGAAGGGATTGTTCTGGGTGCCCGGGGGGACCATCCCGCAGCATTACACTTCCCGCAGTTGTTCTATTTCTGCAGTTTTACAGCGATTTTTGCATTTGCGCATCTGGTCTCCCCTCGGAAAATATTAGATTTTGTTCGCTTACAGTTTCGGAAACCACTCATTGCTGTAACATTTTGCACTGTCAGTGCCATATTAATCTGTAAATTCACATTTGCACACCGCTATCTCTTGGCGGACAACCGACATTACACATTCTATGTGTGGTCAAAGATTTACCGTCGTCATGAACTTGTGAAATATTGCTTGATACCAGCATATTTCTATGGCATGTGGTGTATGTGGACGGCACTTAGACTGAAGAACATCCTGTGGAAATTGGTCTATATTCTTTGTGTCAGCATGAATCTTGTGCCGGCGACTCTGTTAGAATTCCGTTACTTTGTCATCCCTTACTTGATATTCCGTCTCAACGTCCCGTTAGGTTCTTACACTAAGATAACCATTGAGTTGCTGTTGTACATGACAGTGAATGCGGCCACGTTTTATGTGTTCCTTGAGAAAACGTTTCTCTGGCAGAATGAAGATGCACCACAGAGGTTTATGTGGTGAAATGTGACACATTGACAGGGCGGGGCATATGGTATGGTGACGGGAACCGTGATATCACTGTTAAGTGTTTGTTTTCTGTGATATTAGATAGATGCTTTCATAATTGAAAGCATATTAAAGGATGGAAATATGCAATACAACTTAAGCTGTATTCATATCAGAATCGTTTGACTTTACTGGTTTATGATGTAACTTTTTTCACAATGTCACATGTCCTTCCTATGGCAACATTGTTCCATGTCACATAATTGATGTTGGATGTTGTGCTTTTCATATGACACAATCAAAATGATGCACTTGACCTCAATCAGTCTTTGTCAACAATGTTGACAGCAATTATATGTGTGAATCATATTACCATTGCTGGAAGACATCCCATAGCTCAAGCATTTCTATTTTTCTTCATGTCTTTTTTTGGTACATAATATCAACAACATTTACTGTGTAATGTCTAAACACTTCATATTTTTGGCATCCATTTCTGTTGACTTGATCAGTCTTGCTAGACAACCAAAATAATACATGGTGTATTTAAAGTTACTTACTACTCACACCCAATATGTTAAATTATGTGTTGTGACACCAATAAGTTCATCTGTAATGAGAATCGTGCTCCACGTGTGCTTAGCATATGATAGGGTTAGGGTGAAGAGCATTAGATCAAGAACAAATATTTTGAAACCTAAGCTGTCCAAGTACATTTGGCTAGGTATAAGTCCATATACATTTTAGTTGTACTGTACTTATCAACAATTCATAATAATTCAATTGCAATTATTATAACTTGACTCTGGTATGTAATAGTCACATCTGAGCTATTCAGCCACACTAATTGTTCTTAAATGATGTGTAAATTGAACAGCCATATTTGAGGGTATGGACATGATACAGCAATCTATCAAGGCCGCTTTTAAGGTTTGGATTTTGGATAGTTTTAGGGTAGCACTTGTGTTTTGAACTGTAACTTTAGTATACTGTCTTAATTCACCAGTGCATTGTCATGTTTTTATTGGCTGAACACCTGTAGCATGTGTAGAATTTGCATAATTATTTCCAATAATTTGCCATTCAATGTTGGTATATGGTAAAGGTTGCTTTGTTTGTATAGGTTTTCCACTCTTATTATGTTGCTCTCACTTTCCTTTGGATTGGTTCTACCTGACAATATGAATAAATGTGTATGAGAACTGCGCACCATGTTGTACTTCCCAGTAAACTAAAATTCATATCATGAAATTGGGTGAAACCTAACACAAACCCTTCGTCATTGAGTTGATTGTGACGTAAAACAAAACAAATTAAATTCAATAGTGTTTTATTTATTTGTTAGTCCACATTCAGTTATAAATTGGTAAAACAGACAACACATTCAATAACAATCACAGCACTGTACATTATATAAAACTATTTCACTCTGAGTACATGCTATGGCACCGCAGTTAAGTCTGCATTGTATGCAATCTTTCTGGAAGTCCAAAGTTTCAAATCTTACAAAGCTACATCAACTTGGGCAATGGTTCCTGATATGTCCTGTCTACCATTCCACCATACTGAACACAATACGTGCCACCCGAGTCACAGTTTGCTATTATGTACATATCCTCATAAGTACGACCACTAGTCTTGGGTAGCTGCTCAATATCTTCTCCTTGGGCCCAAGAACGTTGTTTAGTTATAATATATATATATTAAGCTGTACAGGCCAAAGAGGGAATAACTGTTCAATCAATATCTATTAACCATTTGAGCAAACATCACCTGTTAGCTTGTCAGCTTTCAAACATTAATTAAAATGCAACCATCAAAAGTAAAACATTATCGTGACAGCTCTGTCGAGCATACCTAGACTCCGAAAGGTGACATAATTTTCAGAAGCAATCTGTTCTGTATCAATTGTGTAAGAGATGTTATTGCATCATAAACGTAATTATTGATTGTAACATGTTATTTTCACAACATAAATTTCTAACTCACACAGACTATGTTCAGAACAGCATAAAAATGCATTATGTACATGAATTATATGTATGAAACATTATATATAGATATATATGTAATAATGACAACACTACTATAGGAATCGTAAGAAAAATCACAGACATTACACATCACTATAGCTAAATGTTAATATGCTTATACACATATATTATGAAAAAGTAATACTACTGGCATGCGCATAAATGATACTGATAAAATTGCACGTTCATCAAATACAATGCATTTATGCAAAGATGATGACCACTTAAGTGAAACGTGCCACCCACCTCAGCACAACAAAATCTGAAAATGAGCTGGCATTAGTCAACTTGAATGTTGCAAACAGAATGTTGAAAATTAACACGTACTAAACATAGACTATATTAATGCTCTAATCTAAGCTAATTAACATGATGTAGAAATATGTTCAAAATGAAAAAAAGAAACATCGTTATAACTCCAAAACATCAGCCATCTAGAGATCAACATTGCACAAACATCAGTCAAATAGCACTTGAGATGTTGGGGTTTAAAAAAAAAACTGACCTGTCACTTAAATCCCCGTATAATGAGCTTGGATATTTCTGAGAAAGGTCATGACCTGGCAGCTGCGCAACGACTTGTCATGTGACACACATGGCAGTTAGTACTTGACGCTGTGTGTTAGGAAGTGATGCAAGAAACGGCTTCCTCACAAAAACTTAACAACAAAACGGCTCATTAGTACATGTGTGGTCACTATGTCATAACCAGTGATAGCAAATTAAAACATATAACCCACTAGTCTGTGCTACTAGCAGCATTATTGTTAATCATCCCCATGAGGTATCACTAGTCCCAGTTTGTAGCGTACATTGCCGAATTGCAGGAATTTTATGAAAATTCATCTGTAGACCAGTAATGCTCCTTAAACATAAAGTTGTACACCAACAGATGACAATTTCATGACATATTTAGTTTAGTCAAACATGTAGAAAATACCATCCGGGGACGATGTTAGCCAAAGACATCACTGAGTATTTCTAGTCATCTCAGGCAAATATTACATTTGATCCCTGGTTATAACTAATATAACCTAATTTTATGATAAAAGCAAACAGTCAACCTCAACTTGACACTTAGTTGTTTGTTCCATTACCCTGTAGTCATCCTGGAGTGTTAAGTATTAGCAGGAACGGGGGAAGTATATCTTCAGTGTGTTTATGCTCTTAATAAGAACATTATATTAAAAAATTAAAAGCCCCACTTGAAACAAGTAAAAGAAAATACAGTAGCTACTGAATGCCATACTGTGTTAGTTTTCAAACATCACGTACACATTTTTCAGCATTGTGTACATTTTAAATACAGTGACAACAACCCTGTAACAGTGTACTCAGACAACTTATAAAGAATCCAACACACGATATATTATGAATGGTTTTATGCATTATTGAACGGGGCTTTTATTCTATTGGATTCAGCCATGTTTGCCAAAAGTAACGCAAATCAGATATCATCAATTAAAACCATGTCCAAAGATGATTAAACCTCGACAATATTCTAGCTGTGCGCCGTCTTAGCTGTGTTTTATTGCAAGATTTAATCAATATCATAAATGGCATTTTGAGTTCCTGATGCTCATACAGATCAAATTGGTTGAAGCAGCTGATCTTATGGGTTCATTTGGGGGTCATACAGATTCATGTTATCAATCTTAGCGTGGTCTCTCAAGTTTACAAAGACTGAAAACACCTCATACATAGCATGGAACTTATAATTTCTCTACAATGCAAAATCGCTATAAATTTGCACTAACATTTTACTCACTAGGGTGCACCACTGTGTCACTGTATTTCCTCCCACATAACACTAAACCTACTTTGAAACTTTTGGGAGTTTGTGAACCTGTGAATGTAACCACCCAATATACGTGCACCCCATACCTGTTACTTTGCATTAAGTGTCTCTAATAATAAATATACCCCATTTCCCTGATCAGTCTGTATTACACAGTCACTGTGTGATGGGAAAATGGCAGAAGAATTAACCATTTTGTCTGTCAGCAGCACCTACCTGTTATTGCAATCAGCATTAATACTCTCACGATAAAAAGATAAAAACTCAGTTTCCTGAAACTGTCCAGCAGGTCTGCCAGAATGACCGACCTCAAGACAGTCACAACAACTGCTGGCAACAGTTGACTGTTCAATGCTGTGTTGTAGCACTGAGCAGTCGACTGTTTGCTAGCCATGTCCTAGCACTGTTCTACGTGAAGATCATGCTGGTTCCTGCATTAATAGTCTAGTTGCCAGCTGTATCCTTTTCAACTGTAAGGTTTTTTCATTGATATGTATTCACATGAGTATCCGGAAGATGTTAAGCTTTGTTGGGACTGGGCCAACTTTGGGGAAATTTTTTTATTTAGCATTATTAACACTAATTAAGCTAATAAATACCAACAAAGCTCAAAATCTTCCAGACACTCACGTGAATACATATCAATGAAAAGAGCTTACAGTAATTACAACGTCTAGGTTCACTGTGCTGCAACTAGACTATTGTAACCAGGGGGCGCTGACGGCGGTGGTGCCGGTTTGAAGTCATGTTTCTTCATGTATGAGAGGAACTGATCCGGGATCTCAGCCAAAACTTCTTTCGCTAGCGATGCTTGGCTTTGGACAAAGTTGCCCTCTTTCATGAACTCGCGAAACGGCACAAACTGAAAGTGGAGACGTCAACGTTGTACACAGAAGTGACACGTTGTACAGAGAAGTGATATGCTGTACACAGAAGTGATATGCTGTACACAGAAGTGACATGTTGTACACAGAAGTGACACATTGTACACATAAGTGACATGTTGTACACAGAAGTGACACGTTGTACACAGAAGTGACACATTGTACGCAGAAGTGACATGTTCATACATGTTTTAATAGCATCTAGAAATATAATTAGCTAATTATACACAATTCTAGTCAAAAAATTGTTCAATAAAAAACAGACCACAACAATTATGATCTTAATTGAAGTAAGACAGGAAACAGAAGACGTGCGGCCAGCAAAAAAAGCACAGTAACAAAAGAGTGTTTAAAAAATAGGAAAAGGACAGTATAAACATCTGAGAGAAGAACACTTAGAGCACTATGGTAGATAGGGACACATGTAATCCTGCTGCCCTAGGATTACCAAGGATATACAGATCCTCACAAATCACAAGAGGGCAAAAGTTCTGACTGATTCTAAAAAGTACCAAATAGTCACTACGATGCAGCGAATTAGTGCAAACTCAATATGCACGCTGTAGTTACATCAACACTGTGCCACTGAGGTTTACAGTCCCACTCACCTGGACGATGTCTCTGTCTGCAACCTTGCCTCGCGAGGAGAGTCGCACCTCATCTCCATCTAGGATGTTCATTGCTACAAGGAACCAGCAATTATTATATTATTGTAAAAGAAGGTCTATGATGAATGCAAAATAACAATTTCTGTGCGATACCTGTCTAAAAATTGCTCAAATTTGTACCAAAATGAAGCACAAATGTGATATCAATGAGGTATTTAAGAGTGCAAAAAATTCTGACATACATATATATGTGAGGTGATTGTGAATTGTCATTGGTGTACGAACGCACCCAGTTGTATTACATTCATTCTTTTATGTGTACACGCCCCAATTAGCATACACCCCCCTTTTCAGCAGTGTCTGACATTGATCAATGACAAAATGGTATCATATCAGACCCACAACTTATTGTAATTACTTCCCTGGCCACCACTGAACCAGCGACACCCTGAGAAAGTTCCACCTGCATCTGCAACCTTTGTTCTCCTTTGACCACAAACAACACGTATTTGAATGAATCAATCATTTCCACATGTTACCCCAGCTTGAATGTTACATGACTTCAATATTGCCATGTTGGTTTACAATGGAAACAGTAAATTTGGTGTAAGTTACTACAAAGGAGAAACACAAACCCACCTTCAAAGTCTGCCTGTCCGATGCCAACAATGATGATGGAGAGAGGGAGAGTGGAGGCCTGGGAAAAGAATGATGCAACCAACTTAACATTTTATACAACATTACCATTCGTAAATTTATCTACCTCCAATAGTGTAAACTGATTGTTCATGAATGACCAGTAAGGTATATAAATTTACTGCTCAAAATGTCACATGTGTTTTATACTTTTGTTCTGATGTCTGCACACAAATAACATTTCCATAACTCATGCAGCATCAACAGCAAAACTACCTGGGTAATTAGAAACACCGTCCTACTGTGAACACAATGCTGTGTGTGTCACTTACGTTGACGATTGCCTCAGTGGTCTGTGGCATGTCGGTGATGATGCCGTCTGTGAGGATGAGAAGGATGAAGTAGTTCCTTCCGTCCTGCACATTCTGTGCTATCCTGGAGCAGCACACAGACGTAGGTGAAACAAACCACTTACACTTATATCTAGTACTTATTACATTACAATGTTTTTACATCTGGCATTTGGGTGTCTTAGCCAGAATGTAGGAGCTATTAGAATTTTATTATTTTAGTAACTAGCCAAGTTACCCAGCGATATTTGGGGAATGCAGTCCCCTGCACTAAAACTTTTGAAAATTGTATTACGTTGTTGCAGAAATAGGTCATGCATTCACATGCTAGAGTTAGGCATACAGATTTTTGCAGGGTTATATTTTTCCAATTTTAAAATGCCAGTAACTTTAAAATATGCAAAAAAATTCATAGATCATAGATCCAGTGACATAGTAGAAGATGTCATAGGTATCTTTACAACAGTATAAAACATGACACTCCATAACTGGAACTCCACATACAGCCTTCTGAAATGTTGAGGCTCTCTAACCCCTGCATTGAATTTAGAAAATTTAAACCAATGACCCATCCCAATAGGTACATTAGATCATACAGAAAATTTCAGCCAGATATGTGGGTCAACATATGGAGAAAGAACGAACTGTTTCACAACATAGATAACAAGAAAAAACAACTGTTTATAGCTTGGTGCAGCGTGGTCCTCTATTTTAACTATTTACCATAACTCACCCCGCAACGTGGTTGATGACCGGGGCAAAGTTTGTGGGTCCATACAGGTGCACAGCGTGGAGGGTGTTATGGTAGGCCTCTATCACGCCGTCAATGCCACTGCAGTATGGGTTTGTTTGGTGGCCATTCTGTTAAGAGAGACACAAACTAACACATCATTGTGAACTCCCAGCTGTGTCACTCGCTTGTCTTAAGCATTAAAAGGTAAGTTCTTATATAGCACAGTATCCAATCCTTATGGTTTCACAAAGTGCTTTACACTTTACTCCCTGGCAGACCTGTTCAATCAAACACCATTTAATGCACGAAGACTATGCATACAAACATCCACCATTGTCTATAGCCAGGTACTCATTCATACAGTGCAGTGAAAAAAAATTGCCCAAGGTTTGACACAGTGGCACAAGATTCGAACCTGGGTTCTCTTATTCAGATTCTGAAGTTCTAGCCACTGCAGTACTATTAAGATCACTCACAAAATTACATTTCCCTTCATAAGTCTGGTTTAAATAAAACTAGTTGGTATCAGAATATGTAGGGTGTGAACAGTGCACATTGTTTAATAATAAAGTGTACATTTATGAAAATTAATTAAAGAATTCACTGTGTATTTTTTCCAAAGTAGAAATAACCTTATGTTATAGTATTTAAAGGCAGAACTGCAGTTGTAATTTTTACTGACTTGGTCTACCCTAGTAGTCATATGAATAATTTAGTGGTTTATCTGATAAATTCTTCAAAACTGAATAAATATATCTGTGCAAATGGGCAAACATCTGTACTAGATGATTCAGTGTGTCATAAAATGAATGTGTCTAGTCTATATCAAGCCGGGACTTACCAGGAAGAACTCGTGCGACACCCGGCCATCAGGTGGCAATTTCGCACCAAACCCAAGAGCTGGGAAAAGCTTATCACTGTAAGAGAGATAACTAATGGATTAGATAGTTTATTTTTAAATGTTTTATTATGCCACTTCCACATACTATATACTGTTCAACATCAACGCTGCATTGAACATTCGTGCAAGTAGATCAGCTGTGAAAGCTATGTGAAATTATACGGCAGGCCTCATAGACAATAGCAGTGGATGAAGCCTGACAAGTTATAAATGATGACCATCATTAACTTTTTAAATGGCAATTTACTACTCAAATAAACAGTTTTATGTTATATATTTTAAAGTATAATCTATCCAAAATAGATTTTTATTAAAATGTCTATCCTATTAGAAACATGAAAGAGGAATGTTATTTCATGCAGGTTTTACTACACAAATATTCTGCAATGATAATAAGAACACACACAAAGTAATCAAATGACACTGACCTGTCATACTCCTGGATGATTTCTCCGACTGCCTTCAGTGCCTGTTCGTACATGTTTGGCTGTGTGTTGGTTATGTAGTGTAGAGATGTCGATGTGCTGGGGTCGCCATTTGATGCTGTAAAGTCTACAGCGATTGTGCAGTGAACCTGGGTCCTGGAAATTTAGAAATATGAAAATATTTTACCTCATAAGGAATTCTGAGAAAAATTAATTTCTTTACTAAATATTGACTGGGCCAACTGGGTTACAAATTCGTACAAATGAGTTAGCACATATTATTATGGTGATGTTTTATGGAAACTAAACTAAAGAGCAGAATTACAAGAAATTAGATAAAACAAACATTGTTTTGGTATTCTCCATGTCAGTTACCTACCCGCCTCTGATGTAGTCGAGGAATGAGAAAGCCGTGTCCAACTTGAAGTTTAGCAACTCAATCTGAAGAGATATCAATGATACAGGTGCTATAGAAGTGTTACAATTATATATATATATATATATATATATATATATATATATTATTTCTTGTATACATACATACATATATTATTTCTTGTATACATACATACATACATACATACATACATACATACATACATACATACATACATACATACATACATACATACATACATACATACATACATACATACATACATACATACATACATACATACATAACTACATACATACATACATACATACATACATACATACATACATACATACATACATACATACATACATACATACATACATACATACATACATACATACATACATACATACATACATACATACATACATACATACATACATACATACATACATACATACATACATACATACATACATACATACATACATACATACATACATACATACATACATACATACATTATTTTAAACACATGTCTGTTGTGTTCAGAATTAAACAAACCAAACATATTCTTAGGGACCATCTCAGAAGTCAATGTCCGATAAAATTACTTTCATCTGGCCTTATTCCCCCCTTTTCGGACAGAATTAACGTGATATGACACCAACATATCAATGATATAAGAACAAAACATTATATACCATTGTCCTGGGCCAGATAAAACTTCCTCTGATCCCTGAAACGAAATTACGTCTGACACCAGACATTGATATTCTGAGATGATCCCTTACCGTATGATTGATGGAGTAAGGTATGAGTAACAGATGTAGTGTGTTCATACCGTGCCAGAGTTGATGTACTTCTTGCCTTTCTTCCGTTGTTTTTTCTCGTTGATGCACTGCAAGACATCCACAGAGCAGGTGACCATCTCCCTCTAATCACTGTCAATCTTGCACAATGTCTTTACATATTTATTATCATAATATTTCAAATGACGATATTTATGTTTTTATTATTTTTATTTATACAAAAACGTATACAGCTGTATTGTCATCTAAATAAAAATATTAAATAAAGCATTACGTAATTTATTGATTTTATGAATATCTATATATCAATATATCAATATATATATATATATATATATATATATATATATGTGTGTGTGTATATATGTATATATATATATATATATATATACAGCTGTATATATATTCATAAAATCAATACATATATATATACATATATATATATATATATATATATATATATATTGTATATATATATATATATATATATATTGATTTTATTAGCTATATATATACAGCTATATATATATATATGTATATATACATATATATATATATATATATATATATATATATATTGATATTCATAAAATCAATAAATTACATAATATATACGTTAAGCTCCTCTGAAAGGATTCATGTAGTTTTATGGCATTCTAAAAAAGTTCTAATATTAGTATTATTATCAACGGTTACAACCTTATCCATAGTACTGGATCAACAAAATGAAACATCTAACATAATGGAGCACCAAAGGTCACCATAATGATCATTACCGAGTTCTGTTAGGTTGTCAAAGATTCTCTTGTAAACCAATGCTTATATAAAATGGGAGAAGCAGCCTGCCACAGGTGGAATTAGCAAATTAGCTATGCTTTCCAGGCAGGTCATCTGGCCTTCAGTGTGTGACTGTGACCAATATACATTTATCAATTAGCCATGGTTCTTGGCAGGTCAACTAGCCTCCAGAGTTGGGGTCAAGTGAGGTAGTCTCAAATACACAAGTATATATGTTTCCCAGGCAAAATGTGGACATGTAGATTTCTGGGAAGTCCTCAGAACTGAGGTGCCCTTTGAAATTATCAATTAAATACAAATGTGTTACCTCTTTAAACAAAGATATGTATATGCAAACAGTTAGAAAAAAGTTTGTTAATAGTTTTTAAAATAGGTGAACTGAAAATATACCAGATGTTTTTATTTTTAAGGGTACCTTTTGAACGATCCAATCAACAATAAATTTCTCATGCATAGTGGCAGTGCCCTAATTACGTCTATGCTAAATTAGGGAAGACAGATCCCGCATGGTTTCCGATATATATGGGAGTTAACAGCTCACAACACACAGTGGGTGCAGAGTGATGCCATAGGTTCTATGGACAAAAGGATTAAATACATGTAAATGTAGGAGGTGCACTAACAATACTCCACTAAAGTTACCGTGTTAGTACACGTATACAGATTCACACATTAATAGGTATTTTTCTGCATTATATATATATATGTTGGAACGGGTGAACAATTTATTTCCACACCAACAAAGGACAGACATGATAAAACATGGCCGACCCAGTCTCACCTGGTATACATTTTTTGGGCCGGGGCCATTCCGTAATTCTTTGAGCGTCGTCGAAAACACACCAATCAGGTCATGACTGAAACAGAATATCAGACCTGTAAGAAGACCAATATCGTGATCCAGTAGTTATGTTGCCAACTTGCCCAAACTCATTACATGACTTCATTTGCTTAACTATTTTTAATATTATTTTATTTTATGTAATGATTATTCGTCATTAAACTTACGGTATTGTTTCAGACTATATTTATGTTTATGGATCGCGTCAAGTCAAATGACTTTAAGTCACGTGACAACATGGGGGTCAATTAACTGACAAAGACTATGCGTAGGTCAAAACATTCAGGAAGAATATATACTGACTGCTGAAATATCACATACCAAGAATTGGGATCACCAGTGCACCAAGGGCCCAGGTATATCTGGTATCCATAATAGTGTACGTAAAGAAAGTATTCAGAAACGACAAATTGCTGGCCAAAGAACAAAGACTTACCCGCCATCTTTATCCCAGTCGAAACATTCAACTCTCAGTGACCTAAAAATACAGAAGTGTTGTCTATAGTCTTTATTCATTAATATAAAACCACACGAAGCTAATGCTGAAACTTACGAAACAATAAAACAAATATAAGTTTTATGAAAACTTACGCATCAGTTTAAATTTATATAAAATGGCCATGTTTAAAAAACACTTATGTAAAAACACCAAAATGTCAAAATGTTGCTCTACAGTTATAGTTTTAAATTGGGTTGGAATAGGTTACAGTGTACGGAGGAGTACATGACAAATACATGTTATACCAATGTATCAATGTTGTAATTTAATGTCATGCAATACATAGATGTATATAAACTAAAGAATACTACACCTGTCATAATCTCCATTGCATAACGCACGCACTGGAATTGTGAACGCCCTCCATGTTGGATTCAAGGTGACCTTGATCACTTCTGTTTTATGTACCACAGTGGCACTACAATGACATCAACATAGTCATATTTAATTGCATGCTCTAGCAGAATAAATTATGTTGAACTTTACAAGTTAAAAATAAAAGTTTAAATAAGCACATTATTACAATTGCCTGATAAATAACTGCAAATGTAGGTGTAGTGAACATAACTCTAGTTGATACTGAGCTTGATTTTATATCTAACTTTGAAGTTAATGAATATATAACTATAACGTCACTATTTAATGTCTTCAAAAGTACACCTGCCAACCCACCTAGAATTGATGCTTAACTCCTGCCCTTCCACCCAGAACAGAAGAAAAAAGTATGTGTGTTTGTGTATCTGTATGTGTTTCTACACGTGTATGCATGTGCATGTATGTATGTATGTATGTATGTGTATGTATGTGTGTGTGTGTGTGTGTGTGTGTGTGTGTTTGTGTGTGTGTGTGCATGTGTGTGTATGTGTGTGTATGCATGCATGTGTGTGTGTACATATGTCTCCCCTAATCCAGCCATGACACTTACGTGCCATCCTCATTGAGGCGGTAGAAGAGCAGGAATGGGTCAGACTTGCCAAAGAAGTCTTTCTTGTCAAGATTCTTACCACAGAACTGTAGCGTCACTTCCTCCTACACCAAACATCGTGTCAACATGTTTACTCAACACAAATACTAAGTTCACAGAATCCCCACAAGCACAGCAAATTTAATCGGGTGGTTGGTTGCCACCATGCATGCAAAGAAATTTATTTACACAGTGGTGATACCTATTGTGTGGAACATACACTAATGCACAACGGTGCTACTGTGGATGCATTCAACATGTTAGGTAATGTCTTTACAATGTCTTTACAATCAGGTTACATCAGTTGATTGCAATGTGTTTTGCTAGTCCCATGCCACGGGCCACAGGGTGGTTGGCAGTTTGCAGCCTACAAAGCAGATTTCCGAGAAACAAGAAAAAGATGAACACCACACAAAAAATGGAGCGATCAAGTAAGCCAAGACACTAGACTCCCGCTGCTAACAGCAGAGCAGTGTGCTCCAGATAGGAGCAAATGGCGGGTGGGACACCCAGGAGGCAGGGCTGGGGTCAATTCAAAATAAATTGGAATTGATCAATTCAACTCCAATTCAATTGCAGAATTGGAGCGGGAATTGGAATTGGAAGATTTGGAATAACATGAATTGAACTGGAATTGGAAATGAAAGATATTGAATTGAATCAGAATTGGAATTGAAAGATTTGAAATTGAAATTGAATAAAAAGGAATTGAGCATCTGATATTTTACAGACAGTTGAAAGTATTGCTGTGCAGGCAATGGTTTTTAATGACAAAGAAAAGTTGGACAATGAAGCTGCTGGTCAGACATTACCCAGCAGTTAATCAGTGGATGGGAAGTCATTTAGGCTTGTCCTACTGCCTTGTGTGAGTGCTGGCTGGGGACTGCTTCAAAGAACCATTGAAATTGCCAGCTAACAATCAGGCTTTCCCAGAGTCAGGTACTAAGTCAATGTTAGGACTACCCAGGTACCAGGAGTGAAGCCAGGATATCTCCAAACAGTCCAAAGTGTAACCAGTGTAACTATCACAAACATGACATTTGGTAATTTTATTATTCATTTACTCTAGTATGTTATGCTTTCTTTATCTTAATAGATAGCTTTTTAAAGATATATATATATATATATATATATACATATATATATATATATATTAAAACTTATTATATAATTATATAAATACATCAAAAATATAAGATGCTGTATCACCCCCGTGTATGCACATTATATGTATAATTTTATGGTTAAATTTTGTTATGTGAATTGGAGCAAGAATTGGAATTGAACGATTATAGATATGGAACTGGAATTGGAATTTAAATTGTTTTGTTGGAATTGAAAGAAATTGAAAAAAATTTGATTGAAATAATTTGAATTGCAATTGAATAACAATTAATTGAAAAACATAGAATTGGAATTGAATAAAATGAATTGCAATGAATTGGAATTGAAAGAATGGAATTGACCCCAGTCCTGCCAGGAGGACAACGAAGGTTAAAATTGAATCAGTATGAAATGCAGAGTGTTTATTTGAAAGTTACCATTAAGAGTGTCTTAATAGGTTAATGCTAATAAATGAGTAAGATGGAAAATATAAACTAAACACAACAACAAAATGTTTACAATTATATAATCATTGTAAATTATGTAATGGGGTTTATGTTCTCACCTTGCACGAGGAAAGCTCTTCTGCTGACACCACTTTAAGGGCAGAAAAGAAACAAATGTTATACAAATTAAATAGTTGTTCCTTCCAGTGTTCCAGATGTTTTGTTTTGGGAAATGCATTTGCACGTTTTAAAAACAACAGCCTAAATAAATTAAGCTTTGTCCAGACCACGAAAAAAATACTATTATAATTACACAATTTGATAGCAGTACAGCTGTACTATTAAAACAATGAAATATGGTGTTTTTATCGCACAGGAATAATATTTATGTATCAAAGAACACATTTTAATTATAGTTAATCTTTACTAAAAACGCTATTTACTCATGTAATAATACTTACAAATAGTAGCATTGTTGCTTTTCTTGCAGCCACTAAAAGTAAATAAATAGGTTACAATTACAGTAAGACATGTTGCATCAGTCCAAAGTCAATACAAACATAAACTTACATTCTTCTAGAACAATTCTCACAACTGTGAAATTATTCTGCTCTATTTACAAGAGATAAAAATGGTATATTGATTTATTGAAGTCTGCATTTTTCACTGACTTCATCATATAACAATTAATAAACTGAAAAAATATTTTATAGACAAATGTAATTCTATCAATTTCATATACATTAATTCACTGAAACATATGGACAACGGTCAACAGAAATCTTAAAAATACAATCTGGGATTTTTCAAATTATGAAGTAAGTAAATTATGGTAACAGAGCCATATTGAACAGAAACAATCAACCTCTGACTATGTCCAATGTTGCCATTAGCACATATAACTACTGTTGAGAAAAACTTACACAAGTGGCTTTGTGGCTTGTCCGTATGAGCTGACGATCTCAGCCAATGTAAACTCTGCAGACCCTAAAAAGTCCTATAAAAGGATGCAGATAACAGTGTGTAATTAATGTTAATTAGTAATATTATATAAAAAAATCCTGTCAAAATTCAAATTGCAAATTTATTGCAACAAATGAAATAATGGCACTAACCTTTCATTAAAATCAAAGTAAATAATTTACTCAGACACAAACATGTGAGTCACTGTACAACTACAAGATTATCATCCTTAGTTTTTCTGTAATTTTATACAACAATTACATAATACTGATAAATATGATTATTAGTTATGATGATAACAAAAATCAATCAGAGTAAGAACAGTTTAACTTACATGCTTGCTCAGATCTGCTGATTTCGAGTCGACATCAAATCTGAAAATCCATGTAACTATATTAACAGAATCAGAAACAAACCAGCAGGCTGTTTTCTTACTGTACCTCAAGTTTTCACG
This sequence comes from Ridgeia piscesae, assembly GCA_025642075.2. Classification (NCBI taxonomy): domain Eukaryota; kingdom Metazoa; phylum Annelida; class Polychaeta; order Sabellida; family Siboglinidae; genus Ridgeia; species Ridgeia piscesae. The sequence goes on along the minus strand of JAODUO010000211.1, from coordinate 876,592 downwards.
TCAAGATCGGTCAACAGATGCCCAAATGTTGTTAAAAAGTTAACTTTTACTTCCAAACATGGTAAATGTTGCCATTTTTTTGTTTCACCTCAAAACAATGCATGATTTTAAAGGTTCTGTTGCTACTTTTCCACATCAATATACCCAGTAGTTGACATTAAATTAATAGAAACAGTTTATTTCCACTTTATACTAACTCTCAGCATGACACAGCAACTGCAGCCACAAGTCAGCCTTTTTATATAGCCAGTTTTAGTAGATCAACATTTGCCATGAGTTTATCATTTCAAATAGGATCAGACACGCATCTGATCTTAAAATGCAATTTTACATGTCACAGATATGTAGATAATTTTTATTTCTTGTTCCATCAGATGAAAACCAAGTGTGCCGGTAACCATGGAGTATCACTACATGCTACAATACATTGTTTAAATGTTGTTCAACATCGTCAGGAGTCATGAGACAAAAGTTTTTTGGTAAGAAATTCACTTACCTTGGAGCTAGGTGTACTCCAAAGGAAGTGAATTTCTTACCCCAAAAACCCAAATCTTAGAGCCGTGAACAAAATTCCATTACAATTTACTTGTACTATCCTTGCAAGCCATGGTGGTGAATATACACCCCGTACATCTGACTGATCTCATGCACATTGTATAGAAATTAGCCAAACCAAACTAGTAACTTACTAATCGTCCCAGAGAACAGCGCAGACACCCAATTTCATTGGCCTTATTTTGTAACTACTACAACATGTACCCCGGGTACTTACACTGCAAACTTGAGCTTCTGTTGCTCTTCAAAGTAATATTCCATCACAAACTTTGTGACAAAGTTTGGGTTGAGGTTATTCCATATTATCTCTGTACTGCCATACTGAAAATTATAATTATATTTAAACATAACAAGTTGTAACAAAGTTCTCATCAAGGGCATCACGCTTCAGATGGCCTTAGGCTAATCAAGAGTCCAACAATTGTCCACTTCATTAGACGTTCTACTTCTACCGACTAAAGCCTATTTAATATTTACTGGGAGTGTACATTTATGCTAATGGGAGTTTACAGAATGAGATTCCAGCTCTGTGCATGTGTTCACAACAAGTGTTTTCCATTTCCACATGCCAGACGTTTTACTTCCCCTGTCGTACATGACCAGGTACTGTACAAGTCTAAGTAGTGCCTGTTGTAATATGGTCAATAATGGATAAAAAAATCCATGTAAACAAACATAATACTAATCTATTCATTGTAAAACACTATTCTGTGTAAAACACCATAACATTCAAATATGTATGACACATATGTGGGACAAATCAACCAGCTAGAGTTGTTGGCACAAGTTTGATGATAACAAAGCATATATTTGTATAAAGGCTTAAATCTGTAAGCCCACTGTATGTTATTTGTATGCATCAGTAGATCAAATGTAAACAAAATGCATACAATGTTGTCACCTATAGTTATAAACATAAACATGTTACAATCAACAAAAAGGCGGGGGGGGGGCACAGACCATATCCAGTTCACTGACCAGTTGGAGGAGCCCACAATCTTTCCCAAACCATTTGCATAGCTAATCTCAAAACAAGGCAAAGTGTTAGGTACACATAAATATGCCTTCCCTAAAACCCTGTAAGATGTACCCAGTATAAACATTATGCAGACAATTATAGGCAGTGTCAGTAATTAAGAAAGTCCTAATATAAAGTGCATATATCCCTGCATAAGTTACCTGACGATAACTCAGTGTCAGATACTAAAAACCTTATAACATACATACATTGCTAAAATAGTCAATGCATCTAATCAGCAATCCAGTTACACATGTATATATTTAAAAAAACTAGAAAAAATGTGAAATTTCAAAATTTGAGAGAAAATGATAGTTTAAAGTCACCTTATATGATCCAAGAAATAATGAATGTGTGTGAGCAGGTACACATTTGCAGGAGGGGGTAATCACTCCCACCCCTCAATGATTGCAGCTAGTGACACCCCCACCCATCCCAAATGGTGGCAGCCAATCCCAACCATACACTAGGCCGGACTCTATACTCACATGTTACAGCCACTCCCGGGCCTTATGTAGTTACACAAAACTTGGTTCCCAAATACATCCTGGTAGTTGTTGATACGACTGAGATTTATGAGGCAGCACTCATTTGTTGGTAAAATTAACATAAATTAATAATTTATGCTAATTACAAATTATTATATGCACTATATTTTTTCATAAATGTTGTTAAATTAATCTGTTGAACATGTGTCACAGCCTGTGATCTCCTCATAGTTCAAAAGTTATGCTGTTGTTATTGTTAAAATAAACTTGATTTGATGAATGGACTAACAGCTAGAGTGATTCAGCAGTATTTCAACTGACATTCAGCCTGTTTAGCATAGATCTATCACATTCACTGGTGCGTACCTGTGCCCATTCTTCTGTGGCATACGGTATCGTGTACAGCACACACACTGTAAACACAATGGACAATCTCTCATCAGTGCATGTAAACATCCAGCCAATTATTATTTTTAAATGTTATGGTTTTATAGCATCACACAGTGTGTGTGTTTGTGTGTGTGTGTGTGTGTGTGTGTGTGTGTGTGTGTGTGTGTGTGTGTGTGTGTGTGTGTGTGTGTGTGTGTGTGTGTGTGTGTGTGTGTGTGTGTGTGTGTGTGTGTGTGTGTGTGTGTGTGTGTGTGTGTGTGTGTGTGTTATACATCTAAAACTATGAATTTATGAGCAAAACTTAAACATGCATGACAACAATATTGATCCTAATGTGTAAATTTATATTAAAAATAAAACAGTTCAAAATAATAGTTTTATGAACAATTAAAGCAGGCTAGTTATGATGCAATACAATATAAACTAATTTAAGGAAAGTTTAATTTGCAACATTTAATTTGAGCAAAAGCAAGATATTTGGGTTTTAATCAAATCCTAAGAGTTGTACACTGATCAACTATTTTGCCCTTAACATTATTTGATTTACTCACTTGGATCAGATTTTGAGAAGACATCCATATCTGCCAGATTCCTACAGGGAAGACATTAAATGGCAGTAGACAGGGTACAATTATTATACAATAATTTAAGACATTGTGATTTTAAAAAAGTGGTATATATCCTTCCAAAGGGCTACTATATAATACACACATAAGTATTTTATTCAATATTATAAAATTAATTTATAAAAATAAACATGTACTGGATGATAAATTAATAGTTAGCTATTATCATAGATTCAATTTAAAAACTTATAATAACATTGAAATCTTAATTCCGTGCATAACAATTGGCAATTATGCATAATTATAATTATTATAGTAAAACTATTGTGATAATTATTATAGTATTGTAGTAATAGATAGGCCATCGATATTATAAATGGTCGTAAAGTTGAACGTTTCAGGCCCTCGTTGACAATCGCTTCCTGTACAGAATAGCCGATGGTATCTCTGAAAACGAAAGCGCGGAAAGGTCGGCGGCCAGCCCTGGATCTAAGGAACAGTGTCTGGGTGCAGTCCTGCCGACTGACGGCTAGGCGCCTAGATATCTGTCAGCTTGCTACGCTGGAATAATCGAGAGTCGGCAAACGATTGTCCCCGACGATCAACAACGATGATTTAGTCGTACAACCATGGCAACGCGAATGAGTGTTTGTCTTACCTGCACGACACTGTCACCTCCACCAAAGACACGGGAGTCCCCGTCCGCGGGCCGACCGCTCCGTTCTGGCCCTGAAATGAAGTTAGCCCTAGCTCGTGAACCATGTAGGACGTCCCATGCCCATGTGCGTTTACTTGTTTCGTCATTTTTAGCAGGTCTGAGTTCGCCTAAACGAACTGCCAAGCTGTTATGACAGGCCCGACGGAAAACGTCGTATTATAAACAGCGTGACCCGGATAATGTTGACTTCTTTTCTATGCCGCCTGTGTTTGCTATTTTTAGAACGCGTGGTTTAGCGTCATAGGGGGACCTCTCAAAAATTGTCAACTCGAATTATTTATTTCAGGCAGAAATACAGCTAAGCTAGTGATACATATATTGGTCCATGTATTCCTACGCACATAACAGTTTTAACAGAAGCTGCTTACCTTCCGTAGCTCCCTAGCGTATTTACCCATCTGTTGACAACAGATTCGAGATCGAGTTTCCGAAGTTTTAGACACGATTTCGAGTGTCGACGGAAGTTTTGTTGCGCCTCACCTATCTGTATAATATGACTCGTGTGACAGGTACTCGATCACCACACCTACTGCAGGGACGCGCACTAGAAAATTCCACGATGATGGAAAATACCAGCAGCAACTATATTAGATAAATAATGTATTAGACGCGCATGACTAATAACCGAATGGGGTGGGTGTGCGACTGCGTGAAAATACACCCGTTTACGTCTATGACTATGAACACGGTACAAGTTCGCACATGCGCAGGCCCAGTGCTATAGCTGCTTGACTAAATGCTACTGTTTACAGACTTTTGCACGCTACGGCTACGGCGTCTCGAACTATGATCTTCTATATTCGCACCGATGCCATTTGTACAATCACATTCAGATCAACCATGTCATTAGGACCTATTTTCACAATCTACCACATACTGCACACGAAAGTATTTCAGACAATAGAAATATTTAATAAAATATACGGTCCCTAAAACAGCGCGGACCAAGTCAGTTCCGGTTCACTGTCATAGCTTGTAAGAACAGTGACAGTTGTAAGTAAAGCGAAATTAAAAGAAGGCCATAAGTTAACAAAACAGAATTGGCAAGAACTGTCATTTTCATTATTATGTGCGGGCGTGATACGCCTGTTTGTATACCACACGCCACTCCTCCTCCGTCGCGCGCAAGGAACCCTGGGCTAGCAGGTGTCAAATGCGCATGCGTATTTCATGACAGGATTAAGCACATGGCGTGATAGGTGTAGATAAAAAGGCAGTATTTATCTACTAAGTCGATTTTAATAATGTCCGTGCAACGATGAGTTACTGTAGATATGATTGAATAGCTTGTGAGTGTTGCTAACTTCTCAAAAATGGGCATACAAGACTTGCAAGCGTTTCTAGAATCCGAATGTCCGGATGCTTGCAAACCGGTCGACTTGCTGAAAATCTCTCGCGAATTTGTCGGCAGACCGAGCAAAAGACGGGGTCCAAATCGGCTTTGTCTTGTCGTAGATGCAGAGAGTTGCCTTCATAGACTGTACGGTGGCTTTTATTCGGATTGGGCATGTGGCGGAGAGTGGAATCGCATGCGACAGTTCCTCACGAACCTGATGAGGGCCTGTCAGACAGCCAACATGGAGTTGGTAGTGTTTTTCAACGGTGCGCTGGAAGCCCACCGAATGAACGAGTGGGCCGAGGTGCAGATGGAGACAAAAAAGAACGTAGGTAACGTCCTACGACACGTCTATAACAAAGCGACACCCCCGCCGAAGATTTGGTGGATTGCCCCGTGTGCGCTGCGCATAGCTCTGCGTATGGCGCTGCGTCAGATGGGCATTCCCATCGCCTGTTCCATGGATGATCATCAACAAGAGGTCATTGCCTATTGTCGGGAGAATAACTTTCACGGGCTTGTTGCACAAGATGCAGACTATGCTGTGTTTGACCCGCCTCGTTACTTCTCATCAGATCACCTCAAGTTGACCTACCGGGGTGCATTGGACACTGTCGAGTACATTATGGACGAGGTAGCCAAAGCACTGGACCTCCACCCCAAGCGATTCTGTGTCCTTGCAGCCCTGCTTGGTATGTGGACCGAGCACACCCAAGTATGCTTTAACCCACCATGACAACAACACTGCACGTCCCATGTTAACCTAAACTTTGCCGGTAAACATACAGAAATAGACAAACAGCACTAAAGGGTGAACAGATATATTTCTGATATGTTGGTATTTGTAATTAATATTGAGAGAAAACCTTGCATAATAGGATGCAGTTGCTGTTAATATTGCCATTTGCTACTGTTGTCAAAATATTGAAATTAAATGCTAAACGTTTGTACGACCCATATACATTTTTTACTAAATAAATTAATTGTAACAAACACAAATGGTTATATCTTTGGTGAATATGTTAGCAGTGTAAAGACGTGAACTTTGTAATCAACTACTTTCTTCACAGTAGGTTCTGCTTCGAATTAAGTTCTGTGCTGTTTCTAGGCACCCACATACTACCAGAGATGGAACTGGCAGGATTCCTTTGTCGAATTTGTGATTTGGGAGATGTGCGACAAGTGGAAAAGGTATGGCCTTTTTTAGATACATGGTGTGTAATTTTCTAGCTCTGACTCTACTTTTCACCATTTTAGTTTGGCTTGTTGAATATCTTAATTATGTTTTTTAATCACTGGGTGTTTTGTAAATAAAATGTCCTTGTGTGTTAAAATTGTGTATTACGCTTCTGTGGCAGTCATGAGGCATACGCCTGCTTTACAAAGGCAGCCAAACTAATGAACTCGGTGCTCGTTGTCATATCCGTTTGTGTGTTTCAGTTGACACCAAAGGAGAAAGTCTCCGCAGTCGTCACATATGTCCGGAGTCTGCCTGCAATTGATGACCTAGATGCTATAGCCAAGAATATCTTTTCGTACGTATCAGAGCAGGCTTGTAGAGGCTGGCACAGTGTGTTTGCATCCCCTCCCCACAGCAATACAATTCTGTTTGAGGCAAAACAGTTCTGCTAGATCAACCAAACAGGGTGTAATGGGAGGTATCAAAGGAGGCATGTTCTTGGAGGGAGGGTGATTTGTTTTACTTGAGCAGTCGGTGGCATAGTTTTATGCAGAGATCTGTCCACCCACCATGGATAAAACCTATTGTGGACGGGTAGAAATATGGGTGGACGGGTAACAAAATGAAGTCCCTGAGCAAAAATTCTTCCCAAACCATATATATTGTCAGTTATGCCATAAAAATGTAAATGATGTCGCATGTGTGTTTGTAGTCCATTTCAGGTCATCAGACACATTTAAAGTTTTTAACTGGCTTAACAATTAACATCTATGTGTCTACCAAAACTTGTGTGACTGGCAAAAATGTGGTTCTGCTTAAAGGCCTGGTTGGTGGCATAAAAACATATTTCCAAACATACGTTTTTAGCAATGTCACATGGTTAATGTGCTGTTTCGGTAGATTGCATTTGATGGGTGACAACTCAAACAATTTGTCTTATTTTGTTGATGTTATTTGACAGTACATACTACATAGTTGGTTTGTGTGTGAAGGGGCACTGGAGCCGGGCTAGACGAGAAAGTAGCACGCTTCAGACAAAGTGTACAGTATTACGTGAACGGCACACAAGAAGGTTTCCTCAAGTACAAGCCTCGCCCCCAAACACATGGTGAGTACAAGCTCCCCCAAACATAAGGTGAGTAGCGAGTACAAGTCTCCCAAACACAAGGTTCGTATAAGCCCCGCCCCCAAACATGACGCGAGTACAAGCCCCTCCCCCAAACAGATGGCTACGAGCTCTACCCCCAAACACAAGGCGAGTAAATGGCCTGTCCCTAGATACATGATGAGTACAAGTCACGCCATGTGTAAGTGTTGAGTACGAGCCCCACCTACAGATATGTGTTTAAACAAACTATGCCCCCAAACATGGTGAATACAAACCCTACCCACAAGTACATGTTGCTTACAAGACCGACCTAAAGGTACAAACCATGTCCCCAAACATGGTGAGCCACATCCCCAAAACATGGTGAAATCAAGCCACCCCCCAAACATGGTGAATACATGCCACCCCCCCCCCAACAGAGGGTGAGTACAAGCCCCACCACCAGAAACATGGGTGATACCATCCCAGCTCTCATAATATGAATGTGAGTACCCATCCTCATGTATATAAGCCCAACCCCAGATATGTACTAAATGCTGCCCCACACTTTACATGCAGGCCCTATCCCAAATACCAAAAAAAATTGCGAAAATGCTCCACTACCAAACACTGAGACATGCGCTGCACTTTGGTGACATCCTGTGAACAAGTACATACTGCTGTGTGGATGTGAGTCCACAACAAACCATTGAAACCTCTGGCATGTGGTTCTTTAGAAGAATGCCGAGAGTGTCTTGGACAGAAAAGAAAGCCAATGAAGTAAACCAGAAGTAGGCCATATCATGAGATAAAACAAGTTACAACATGTGTGGCGGCCTGTGTGCTAACATACTTATTTATACGTTCACCAAGTATTTTCCTGAATACACAAGTGTAAGTTGCATTTTTTGAGTATTTTGTAATTGGGAAGATCGTTCTATGCAGCGAAAGTTAACGGATTTGTATTTGGAAGTTGCACTTTGAGTTGTTTTATTAGTTCGGTTAGTTTCTAGTTTAGTTTGATGTTGCTATAGTTTGTGTCTGTACATATTTCTTAACGTATTATTGGAGTGGATTTCGTTCGAAAGACAGACTTCGTGGCGAATTTCATTTCCTTGGACGGACCGAATGATATCGCTCGTCTGAACGCACTGGCGTTGATGAATATGCAGGATATTGCCAGCGCCGACATCATCAGTGACCTTGTGAATGATTACTTCATCATACGACCAATTGGCAACGATGAGAGCAATTCTGACTTGTGTGAATTCGTGGAAGACTTTGCTACCTCTTGCGTGTTGATTATTAATGTAAATTTCTGCTAACAAACACCTATGATTTTTGACCTATACCCTCTTTAAACTACTGTAACTATGTCCTTAAATAACCAAAATATTTGGATAATTTAGTATTCCAAAGCTGAGATATACATCTACATTTATTTCGCGGTAATAACAGTGGACATACAGCAGTAAAAATGAATTTGACATTTTCTCCTGCAATCAAGTTTGACGTATGTTCTGTTTAATTTAAAGTAACTTTAAAAGTATCCATCAGAATTGGATAATGTTTTCAGGACAGTAAAGGTAACAAATACAGCTACATTTCCTTCTTTATAAGGTAACTGCAACAGTTATTGTGTTATGCAGCATAAAGTGTGGTGTTTGTGTGAAGAATGAATCTTGACTTTAAATCTCGTTTTTCTCCTGCAATCAAGTGTGACGTGGGTCCTGTTAAATGTTTTTGTAACTTTAAAGATACCCACCAGAATTGGATAATGTTTTCAGTACAGTTAAGGTAACAAAAACAGCTACATTTCCCTCACAGAACTTTATAACGTAACTGCAACAGTTACTGAGTTATGCATCATAATGTGGTTTTCATGTGAAGAATGAATCTCGACTTTAAAACTCATTTTTCTCCTTAAGTAATTTCTGATATGGGCCCTCTTTATATTGCTGTAACTTTGCTTCTAGTGGGAATATTTGAATACAGTAAACAGTACAGGATATGTAAATAGTGTAGATTTCCACTTCTTAAATAAAAATGCTAATTATTTTTTGTCAATGTGACTGGTTTTCCTAGGCCGCCACACATATAGTAAAGTTTTTTTTTAAAGGTTTTTACAAGAAACCAGCCACAGTGTATCAACACTAATATAAATACTAGGCAGTCAACCTGATGTGGAAGGAGAACAACAAGTGGCCATGTATAACAAATCCTCCATCTAAACACACCACATTTTGAAGACATCCATTGTGTACATGGTGACAGTTGCTTCTTACAGTGGTGTTGGCTTATATACAGTGGTTGTCTTGCAGTGGTCGTCAAACAGCCTGGCAGTTACCCCAACAAGGATGACAAAAAGCAGCACACGGTCAATACTGAGAAAGTGGTGGCGGAGGTGGACGTAGAAGCAGTGGGAGACACAGATGGCGTCATGCCAAAAGACGTGAGTGGCATACATGTCTATATATATATAGTTTATTAATTCCGGATAACATGACACGGGATTGCAGTGTTTTTTGTATTGCTGCCACTGCTCTAAAACCTGCGATGATGCATTATTATTACTAAATATTAGTAGTGACATTGACCAGATTCAGAAACAGTAATATCTTTTTCATGGCAATAAGTTGTTTTGAGCATACTGGCAGGAAATGAGAAAATTATTAACCTGAGTTTTGTTTTGCCTGTGGAATTGTGTGTATGCAAAAGCACAATGACTCGGTTATGATCAGTAGAAATATGTTAATATTTAGGCAAGCACAGGACTTGTTCTTCATTTTGTAAAGTGTTTACATATTTTCTATGTTATGTTCACTGGAGATACTTTATTGCATATTGTGTCAGCATGAAGAATTGTTGTGTTTGCAGGAGAGAGTTCACTGCTGACAGTGTCTGCATGAAGGGTTCTTGTGTTTACAGGAGCCTAAGTTCACTGCTGACAGTGTCTGCATTGGGTTCTTGTGTTTATAGGAGCAAGAGTTCACTGCTGCTGACAGTGTCTATATGGAGGGTTCTTGTGTTTACAGGAGCCAGAGGTCACTGCTGACTGTGTCTGTATGGAGGGTTCTTGTGTTTACAGGAGCCAGAGGTCACTGCTGACTGTGTCTGTATGGAGGGTTCTTGTGTTAACAGGAGCCAGAGTTCACTGCTGCTGACAGTGTCTACATGGAGGGTTCTTGTGTTTACAGGAGCCAGAGTTCACTGCTGACAGTGTCTACATGGAGGGTTCCTCTGGATACTCAAATGGTCTGGATGGTGTGACTGGCACCCCGGAGATCATCATTCAGCCCCCCGGGGCGGCAGACACTGATGTTGACTCCAAGTTTGAAGCACCTGATGCAGTAAAACTTGAGAATTTCAGTGACGACTACAATGAGATCAAGGAACCCGATACTGTGGTGAAGGAAGAATTTGGTAAGTTTTGTTCCTTTTACATTTGTGGCATTTTAAATTGTTGTCATGTTTTTTTGTTCACACCTCTTGAGGGTGAATTTTGTCTTTTGTATGTGAATGTTCTAAATATCTTATATAATTAATTATGTGGTTTAATTAATAGAGTGTATTGATTGTGTGCCTGCAGACACCATCACAACGGTGCCCAACAAGCCATGTCCACCAGTGTCGTCCACCCCACAGATACACTGGACACTCAACGCACACAAGGCTGCTGCCAATAAGGAGGTAAGTGGTGGCAAATGACTTGTCCGTCACGTGACCAGTTCCCTAGCAACCTCCTTGAAGCCATGAAAAGACGGATGCCAAACGTATGGTGGGTTCAGACATTCCGCTGTATACTGTGTTGAAAAGTAGGATTGTATGATCTATGAAATCTCATGCTGCAGTAGAAATGAAATTCACGTAATTTACATTGTTGCTTTGTAAAAACCTTGGCGTGAGTCACTTGTGGAACTTTGATCGTCACCTGCAAACTGTGGATAGAAGTCAATTGGGGATGATTTTACCATTGCAGTAGGTTGCAATAGCTGTATTATGATTGCCTTATTATGTGTCGATTGCGATAGTGTCGTAACTGTTGCACTAGACCCTCAGAAGCTCTCTAGCCAAAAGTTCCAAAAAGAAGTGTCCCAAAACCGTAATATATCGGAGGTACCACTGTGTGAATTGAGGGCAGGGTTTTCCAAAATGGTTGAATCCCTGAAAGACGCTGCTATGATCAATGATTTTTGATGCCAGGTGTGTAAATAAATAAAATAAAACAAAACTGAAAACACTTACTTGTGAACATTTGGTTTTGTTGTATATCAGTGGTAACCATTAATAACACACTTTCATATTGCTAGGCCTGTGATATTATTTATATAATGCAATTGGTAAATAAATAGGTTTTATCTAAAATTTCTCAGATGATTTGTGTTTTGAATAAATGTTTTGTTAATTTTGGATTTTAATGTATTGTTTACGTCATATTTTTCTTCTTCCGTGTATAACAGGCCAATTCAATGACACCCAGGCCTGATGGTGTGAAACCCCTCAAAGTACCCCATGAAATAATGAGGGTGGCAAGTGAACGACACCAGAAGGGGTTAATGTCACCCTGGATCTACCAGCTCTTGTCTCAGGTGAGGCCATGGTGAAGTTTATGTAAGCAAACCACCTTTACCATTTGTTATTGACTGGTATTCCTTTGAATGGCTTGCTAAGTAACCACTTGTAAGTAGTTTCTTGACATGTTGGTTTTGTCTCAAACAATATGTGACATGTTATAGTCTATGTAATACCTGTTGATGTTACCTTGTCTTAATTACTGTTATAACAATTGCGTATCTTTTAAAATATTACCACCTTGAGTTTTTTAACCGGTACAATATTTGCTGGTAATAGTCATAATTGTGACAATAACTTCTACAGTGACTGCCATCTCATGCACCTGAGATGCAGTAAACCAGAATCAGTTGTGATAAGGATGTGCAGAAGTCTCCATGGCAGAGGTTTTTTCCCAATTAGGATGGAGTTACAAATTATATCAAACACTGTTGCTTCATAATTACTTTTTTGTGAACCCCTATGATGTTTTTATTTTTTAAGTTTTCAGACAATGCAGACTAGACAACTTCCAGTGTAGACCATGCAACCAACAAATACACCAGATATACTGAGCTACAAAATTATATACAGCACACAAACATCCAGCAGATTGGCTCTCTCTCTCTCTCTCTCTCTCTCTCTCTCTCGCTCTCGCTCTCCTCTGCTCTCGCTCTCTATATATATATATACAGAGTGCTTACACAAGTGCAGCATATCATGTTATATATATATATATATATATATATATATATGATTGGCCGTTTGCATGCGGTTGGGGTGTGGAGGGTTAATGGGAGGATTAATAGCTCAGTGACTAGAGCATTGGACTCTCAACTAAGAGAACCCAAGTTTGAACCCTACACAGCTGTACTGTCATGTCAAACCTTGGACAGTCTACGCAGCTGTGTGAATGAGTGGCATGCTATAGACAATGGCTGATGTTTGAATATCAATAGTCTCTGCACATTAATTACAGTGTGGCTAATTTCCTCCCAGTGAAGTCAAGGTGGTGTTCGATTGAACAACTCTGCCGGGGAGTAAAGTGTAAAGCTCTCTGAGCAGTCCCAAGATTGGAAACAGCGCTTTATAAGAACTTACCACCAAGAACTTATCTTTCAACGAGTTAACCCTTTCTTTACCTTTTAATGAGTTTCTTTACCTTTTAATGGGTTAACCCTTTCTTTTCCAGCGAGAGATCAAGCTGAGTGTGATCTTGGAAGATGACAGCAGTCGAGAGCTGCCCCTTGCAGTGGACCTCTTCCGCCCACTAAGACAACGCATCTACGGCATCCTCTTTGACCTCACCAAGCAGATGGTTGGCTGGAGGAAGAACCTCAAAAGTTTGTACTTACTCGGCAGTCTTTGTTGTTGATTTGTTGTGTTTGTTTAATGCGTTTATATTTTTATTGTGTTTCTTTCTTATCTCTATTTTGGGGCAGTTTTTATTTGTATCCTTGTTTACTTTTTATTATATTTCTTATCCCTGTGTTTTCTATCTTGTTTTATCTTTATCATGAATTGATGCTTTTGTATCAAAAAAGGTATTTGTGTTTGACACAAGTAACACATAATTATTTTGCTTGGACCTCTCTGTCTAACGGGGTGCATATATAACAAAATTATTGCATTCACTGGATCTTCTCCTATACTGAGAAATGTTAAAACAAACCTGATTTTCTGCATGTTGCTATTTGTAATTTAAAACGCACCCGTATCTAAAAGGTTTTCTGTCTACCCAATTAATTCACGAATCACGACTCGGTAGCGGCACTGAGATAAGCCCAGTATGACGCTGTCATCCGTTGTGTCTCCAGACAACAACAGCGGTCAGTACCCGACTAAGCCCGAGGTGAAGGTCCGTGAATGGATCCTGCCGCGGGGCCGAGACACGCACAAGCCTCACTTTGAGATGGTAGACGCCGAGGCCCTCGAGTGGCTGGTGCCGGGGATACACCGACTTTGGCTCGGAGACGTGGTCGAGGACAAAAACAGGCGTCTACGCGCCCTGCTCACCAGTCTCGGCTGTGACGTCCCCATGCTGCTGAACACGTCACACGTCCCCCAGCACCTCCTGGTCATGTGCTGTGTCCTCAGGTAAGTCCTCGGGTGTGGCTGATTGGTTGCGTTAGTCTCGCTCACTAAGGCTGGAAGATCGCCCTGCGAAATGCTGAAGGTAAAAAAGGGAGGGTGCCAGCTCCTCTGTCCAGAATTAACAGCACTAAATTGTAATGAGAAGTCTGCTGTCTAGAACGTGGGAAAGTTAAACATCAAAGGGTATTGCAGTTAACTCTGCTTGTCTCAGCATTATTGGCAATCAATTTTGTTTTGAAACTGGATGTTTTGTTTACCATTTGAACGTCTTGTGGATGGAATATTTCAAGTTGCGAGCATTGTTCTGCGCTTAATAAAGTTATTAAACACAAATTGGCAGGCAGTGGACTTTCAACATACATGTTGTAATCATAACAACGTAATATTAAATTAAAATAAATAATACATGAGAGCTGGCAGCCCGGCTTTAAGCATGTAGATACATGTCACTGTGTTGTAGATACATGTCACTGTGTTGTAGATACATGTCACAGTGTTGTAGATACATGTCACAGTGTTGTAGATACGTCACTGTGTTGTAGATACATGTCACTGTGTTGTAGATACATGTCACTGTGTTGTAGATACATGTCACTGTGTTGTAGATACATGTCACTGTGTTGTAGATACATGTCACTGTGTTGTAGATACATGTCACAGTGTTGTAGATACGTCACTGTGTTGTAGATACATGTCACAGTGTTGTAGATACGTCACTGTGTTGTAGATACATGTCAATGTGTTGTAGATACATGTCACTGTGTTGTAGATACATGTCACTGTGTTGTAGATACATGTCACTGTGTTGTAGATACATGTCACTGTGTTGTAGATACATGTCACAGTGTTGTAGATACGTCACTGTGTTGTAGATACATGTCAATGTGTTGTAGATACATGTCACTGTGTTGTAGATACATGTTCACTGTGTTGTAGATACATGTCACTGTGTTGTAGATACATGTCACTGTGTTGTAGATACATGTCAATGTGTTGTAGATACATGTCACTGTGTTGTAGATACATGTCACAGTGTTGTAGATACGTCACTGTGTTGTAGATACTTGTCAATGTGTTGTAGATACATGTCACTGTGTTGTAGATACATGTCACTGTGTTGTAGATACATGTCACTGTGTTGTAGATACATGTCACTGTGTTGTAGATACATGTCACTGTGTTGTAGATACATGTCACTGTGTTGTAGATACATGTCAATGTGTTGTAGATACATGTCACTGTGTTGTAGGTACATGTCACTGTGTTGTAGATACATGTTGGTGTGTCCGGGCCAGCGTGTGTTGCGGCGTCATGAACTTGAAGCATTTCTTGCGGCTGCCGTCTCCCCACTACTTCACGACGTTGAGATGATGCAGGAGATGAAAGTAGGTGACACACATGTAATCGCTGCATGGACAGAGCTAACAGTTGCTGGGGTGTAGACACTTAAACCTCCGTGTCAGACACATGCATGAAACTCATCTGTTTGGTTATGCAGCATTGTATACTCTATACTAATATTTCTCAGTATTTTCTTATTATTTGCAACTTGTCAACAAAATTGTTATTGTTTTTATTTATAAAAAAAATTATTAATTTTTTTGTTATTTGTTTACATTTTCATACATTTCAAATGACCATTACTCCTGGGTTTCAAGGTGTAATAAAGTTAATATTATATTGTCAACAGGTTTGAATATGCATATTCTTTTCTGTGCCAGTAACATGAACGTACTTTTGATCTTTAACGAACCGATGTTACACAACGTGTTAACAACCGAGTTACACTACTCATGTTTCACACAATGTGTTTGCTGTTGCTGTGTTCTGTTACTGTGTTTACACACCCAGACGTCGTGTTGTAGCTGCCCATGTTGACCGTGCGAGGGGTGCAGCTGGCCGCCCTCTTCATGCAGGGCGTGGAGCATGTTGTGTTTGCGAATGACGCGTGTGGGGCACCAATCCCGTGGGGCGCGTGCTGCCCTTGGCTCTTCTTCGATGGCAAACTCTTCCATCTGAAGCTGCTGAAAGCAGACAACGGGGCACCGGTCATTGACCTGTGCGATGGGCAGGTGAGGTCAAAGTTCAAACGTAGACGACCACCAATTATAGAAACTCCATAATAGCGCATATACCTAGAATGGCATGGCAGTGTTTAACGTTTTAAGTCTTGACATGTTCGTATTTTCACGTGTGATGAAAACGGTAAGTTCTGCAACAAATGAGAAAATATGTGGATGACGGTACAGGCCTTGACATTAAGCTTTTGTATCCACTGGCCCAGGGGGCCAGTAGATTTGAAAAGTTACTGACTCCCCAAAAACGTTACTGGCCCGAATATTGTAAACAAAATATGTTGCTACCGAGGTGCCCATCTCTAGAAGATCAAGTTTCGACAGGAGTAACATCAAGAAGATTTTCTGAAGTTCTTATGTTGCATGTTTTAAAAATCTAATTTTTTTAGATTGCAACAATAAAATGGAGAGAACTTGAAGTTAAATTGACTGCTAATATAAAATCTGAGGCAACTTTCACACTATACAATTTTAACACATTTATTTATAGATTATTACATGGATTACTACATATTTCGAAGGATTAAATATCAACCTCAATGACTACAGTCAATGTCTTCTGTCAGTGTTGTGTCTCTTCTACATATCACATATTAAAGTCAGTTTAAATTCGAAAAATAATATAAAAACAAAAACCTAAAAGTACAATATTATTTATTACAACCTGCATTGTAGGCCATTTTATGCGCTCGAACATTATAAAAACACACTTTCATATTTAATATTAACAATTGATTTACTCATTGACACTTTCTATTAATAGTTCGTTTTGCATAATTGCGTTGAGACTAAAGCAAAGTCGGTGAAGTCGAATTCATGACTTTGACTGTTTTGACAAGTATACAGGGTGGCTTGGCCTACCACCCATTGCCAACGGCAACATGTAACAAGATCGCTGATTGGGTGAATAATGAGTGGTTCCCGCCATTCGCCAATCAAAATATGACTTACACAGTGCATGGAAGTCTTCGTGTACGCACGACAACCTTTTATACACAGTTGTGTAATAAGTTACAGATAAAATGTAACAAAACGAACATTAATAAATAGACTTATGTTATTAAGGTAGTTCTATTTTTGTGTGAAGTGTCGGGTTACGGAAATGTCGACTGGTCAGTAGGGGATTGAAACAACTGGCCCATCGGGCCAGTAAAATTTAAAAACCGGTGGCCCGAACTGGCCCGACACCTTAAAAACACATACAGGCCAGTGCCAATGTCGAGCCCTGGGTTATGTCAGGATGGTGAGTTTTTTCAAATGAAATGTCACAATGATGCTCATGAAGTGTATCCCTGATCTACATGTTCCATGAAGTGTGCCAGCTTATTGGTGTGACATTCCAGGAAATGTGCCCTCCTGTGCTATGTCCCAGGATATGTTCCCTCTTATCATTATGACATGCCATGAAATGTGCTCTCTTCTCGTAACATTCCAGGAAATTTGACCTGTCAGTGTGACATTCCAGGAATGTGTCCTATTGGTGTGACATTCTATTAAGTGTACTATACTACCAATGTGACAACCCACAAAGTTTGTCCCTAGCCGTATGGCGTCAGTGTGACACCCCATAAAAAGTGTGACACTGCAACAACAAAAAAACATTTCACAACGTGACTTCCCACTAAATGTAAGTTCCCATCAAGTGGGACCTTGCATTAACTTCCATTAAGGGTGACAACTCAGTGCCACCCCATAGTGTGCCACCCCATTGTATGCCACCCTATCACGTGAACGGCCCCATGTTGCAGGTGGAGGGTGTGATGCGGGTTGAGCGAATGAGGCACGCCATCCTGCAGGGTTTGCAACCAGACGTTGTGTTTGCCAAGCCCATCTTACCCCTCATGCCCCAGATGTACCCCCCACAGTCGCACATGAACGTACGGCCAGCGGGGGCGTTACCCTCCAATATCGGGCGTGGGGGTGGGGGTGGGCGAGGGCGTGGCCTGCTCGGAAAGTGCCCCATGATGTTCAAGAAAGGTAAGCACACGTGGCTTACATCCTGGAAGCAGGTGTCTGCTGCTGACGTGACAGAAACTGAATGATGAGATTGTTGTTGACGTCATTATGAATTAATAGCAGAATGATCAATAAAGGTTTAACAAAGGGAAGAGATCAAACAAGTCGACTCGACAGAACAAAAATCACCTGCTGCAATGAGCCAGGTATTGAGTAAGATGTATTCTGCACACCTGAAGGCCAACAGAAGGTCTTTTTTCACAGAATGTCACCATGTGCATCAGTTTGTTTATGTGTTGGTAGATAATCTGGTCTCACATTTCGGAATCATTTTAATATGGTGCAATTTTTTCCCTTCTTCACAATGTCTTAGTTTATATCACTTCAAGATTCCAAATTTGTATATCAGCATCTGAGTTGCCTCTATGTACATGTTCAGTACAACATACCTTGGACTGTGACTAGATGTAGTTATGTTGTCACCTGGTTGCTTGTCACAGGTAATGGGCCAATGGATGCCCGTGGGGGGCAGCTTCAGATCGCCGGCATTGTAGTGGGTAACTGGGGCGGAAACACCCAGGGCACTTGTCGCCCTGGAGGGCGGGGTACACATGTGGCACCCCCACCCCATGTCATGTCCGTCGGCCCACGAAGGTATGTTGTGTCTTGTTTCTCTTCACCCTCAATAACATGTCTAGTTAGGGTTGTACGCTGAATGCTTATAACTTAGTAAGTTGTATGTTTACCACCTTCAGGGCAATGACAGCCAAGAAGCACTTGATCCATGGGTATTATTATAAAGTACTCAATTCAGATGTGGCTTTAGTATCGAGTGGTGTCGCAGTGGAGAAGCTCAGTGGAGAAGCTCAGTGAAGAAGCTCAGTAACCCTACAGAAGCTATTTAAAGGTGGACATAATTGTTAATTGAAAATCTATCTATGTTTATCATACATTAACTTACAGCTTAATCAGTTTGGTGGTTTTGTTTCGCATGTAATTATTTCCAACAACAGCATAAAACAATTGTACATCCCTTTATTCAACCAAATCCCAAAATACAACATTTTCAATACATAACCAGCAGGTACCTGTGAAGATGTTTTCTTCACATTAAGTGAAATAGTAACGTTTTACATGATGTTTCATTTGAAATAATGATGTTTTTCTGACATACTCACTCTTTCCCGTTGCAGGAATGGAGGGCGTTCTGCTATGTTGTCTGGTCAGGGGATGAGAGGAGGGTACCGGCGGCCTGGGGGCATAGGCTATGGCCCACCCCCAACACAGGTAGAGTGGGATAGGAGTGAAACCTTTTTATTCCGGGACTCATGGAAGAAATCGTAAAATACACATTTGTACTTTAGACAATTAATTAGCATGTTTGTGATACAAAAGTGAATCAAATGTGAATTAAATTACATATTTAAATTGGAATTTTGTCTTACAAAAATTTGATCTCACCAACCCGTGCTGTGTATTGACAATGATGGACGGGCCATATTGTTGAGCAATATGCTTCCTAACAAATGTCTCAAACGATACACCTTTTAATTAATTGCAATAAGAGGGTGTTTATAAAAAAATTAATTTTGAGTTGTTTTTGTGGGTATAGGTCTGAAATATTGAAGAAGTGTAGATTAAAAAAATCATACAATTTAATAGCTCAAAGCCACAAACTTTCTTTATCAATATACTGAATGTTTTCCTAGACATATTTTCCTGGATGATGTCTAGAGGGGGACTAAGCATGTGTAGTCATGTGATAGTCACTTTGACATCTACTGCATAGGTCTCAGCCAACCAGTTCTACGGGAACGGATACCGTGGCATGCGCAAGAAGAGTAAGACTACCAAGGGCAGAGGTCAAGCTCAGGGTGACATAACGAAGGTGACCTTGGAGCAGCGCACAAAGACGGGCAGTGGAGGTCGGGGTCGCGGCTGCACTGTTGAGAACCCTTCTGAGTGAGTATAAACACCTCTAGGGGTGTGACATAATAAGTGGTATCACAGGCAGCAGATGTTTTAGGTGACACCATACCATCTTCAGCAGTTTCCCCTCTCAAGGGTGAAACAAAAAACAGACATTTTCTGTTTCAATGTCTCATTGATGCAGACAAATAGTTTGTGAAAACAAGGTCTTTTGATGGAAAATTAAATACTTATAATCACTATTGAACAACATAAATTGTCCGTGCACAACATATCTGGTAGAGATTATTCAGTATGCTATTATTACTGTGGCAAGTGAAAAATCTATAACAACAGCAGCGTATATGTGAACTGTTTTTCATACCCACCACATATCCAAACTTTATGGCTTGTGAATTGATGTTTATTTATGGAAGGATTGTTATTATTTTGAACAAATCTTGAATGTTTGGTATTGCCATCAACTCGTCTAATCCTATACATCTGTTTCTCACTCAGTGGCAGCACTGTGCTCGCCATTAGCGATCTGATGAAGACCGAGATCACTGCCACTGATGCGGACCCAAGTAGTGACATTGAGCAGGGTCAAAGTGACACGGATATCTACGAAGACGCGGCCGAAGAAACCGTTAAGATTCAGATTCAGACGGAGATTAAGGCGGAGATAAAAACGGAGTGTGATGCAGAACCATCGGTAAACGGAATGAATGGCGATGTCCCGTTTCCATGCGAACTGTCGGAATGTAAAACTGTGACCGTGAAGGTTGAACCAGATAGTGATGGAGACACAGCGATCCAGGCTGCCGAGACAGTGGTGGCTGAAGGGTTAACGTCATAACTGCGTGACTTTGCCGCACACGCACCCAGACATACACAAACTGCCCTCACCCTTGAGTCGGCAGACTGCTACAGCCCGGACTGGAGAGAAGTATCGCAAGTTTGGTGGACACATTTGTTGTCATGTCTTGTGCCGAAATAGTCACCAGTGTTTCCACGTAATGTGTAACGTAACGTAACTGTGTGGGAAATGTTGGTGGACAAAACGCGAAAACCGAATTCTTACTTGAACTCTGTTGTCACTGGTGGGTTTCGTTAAAAGATAACATTGTTTGGTTTGTTGGGGGTATGCCACTTGAAGGCCATATTTGTCACTGCAAGGTCATTGCAACTCACATAAGTCACATTAGACCGGCGATTTGTCTTCAGTGTACTAGGTAAGAGTGTTTGAAGGTTTGATGTAATAACATTATGATGTCATATTTAGAGATGACTAAATCTGTATTCAAGTATCACAGGTGTTCACAAAGATTTATCAAATACAGTGAAGTGGCATCTTGCAAGCAGTTGCAGTGTCATTGACAAGTTTACCTAATGATGATGACTCACAAAATGTCTCGATTGTTTTGATGTGAATACTTGTGGACCTAGGGTTCATTTGATGCACTGTTTATTTCAGTACTGTGCATCTGGAAGTTGCTTGTTCATTTTGTCCGGTGTTTGAAATTAATGAGACTGCACGTTGTGAATATTGTTGCCAGTAACTCGCAGATTACTGAGAAAAAGCAAGGTAGTCGCATATAAAATATTAATTAATGTCAATTAATAAATGGCTTGTCACGATCATTACAATGAGTGACAAACTGGTGATTTAATTACCACAATTGAAACATTTATTTACATGTCAGGTGTTGGTTTCTATTCCTATTTCTTTAATTTGTATAGTGCTTTATGTTTCTGTAAAGCAGAGCTAAATATCAGAATAATGTTTATGCGATTTGTGGTTTATCTTGTCCACTATTGCTGTATTTGCCATGGCAAAACTGTTTTTGAACACACAGATGATGACGTTCATGATTTATTATGATAATATCATGTTGCCTCTATATCTTATTTTTGCATTATTTCACAACTGTAATTTTGTTTAGATATAGGTATGTGCATGTTATTTTTAGGATCTAGAAAGTATTCTACGGCGTAATAAAATTAATCTTATAACGTATGCAGTCATTAAGCTTGAAGGCACAACCTTCTTTTGAAAATTTGTTGTTTGTGGCACAATGTGTTTGCTTTGATTTAGTAATTGTCTATGAACTTAACGAAGTGGCATTGAGACCTATGATACCACAATGTTGTTGTCACAATGTGGAAGGACTGAAGCTTGAATTTGTAACATTGTTAATTATAATATGCTGGTACAGATGTATAAGTCCTGTATTACAGTAACGGTTCATATTATTCATTAGACAGCCAATGGTTGTTCGCGGTGCTACAATGTATGGCCTTGATGAAAAACAAAAATCAGTGTTAACCATAGGCATTAAGAAGTAATTTTTAAAGGTAACAATATCTGAGCGTCATGGCACTAAGTGCATAGACAATTGTTGTGGATTGGCCGACCGGTCACGCTTCAGTACACTGATATTTGGGATATGTTCCATGCATGTTTCGTCAGTTTCAGATGAGTAATGTCCAGTGCACGTATATATGTATGCGGTGACAAATGTGACCTTTAAGGGGGTGTGGGGCAGGGTAGGAGGGTGGGTGGCAAGGTGTCACAGACTTCTTGAGCTTATTAAAATTAAGTAGTTACCTGGCAACTTTGTGGTCCTTGTTTGTTTATGTTTGTTGTGGTAGAGACACATGTCAGTTTGTGTGTGCGTGCGTGAGTGTATTTGCAACAGGAATGGTGTACTATATAATGCTTTGTGATTATGGGTTTATAGAATATGTTGTATATTCAAGGCTTACTATCAAATTCAAAATAAAATCTAGTGTTCAATAGGTTTTATATTATAAAGTAGTTTACTGTATACACACTTCTCTTATAAATCCACAAATACGTTTCTTACTGTGCTATAACAATGTAGCTTTCTAGAATTGTTAAGAGGTCTTGCCAAAGAGCGTGTTTAATAATTCATACCACGGCTAGGCATACGTTGGTTGGCATAGGTTGAAAAACTCGACGCCAACATTACTGGGTTTGAAATTTAAGTTATAGACTGCTGCAATCGCGAATTGTTAATTAACGTCTTGGTACAACCCAATTCAAAGACCAGTGATGTCTTTGTATATTGGGTGTTAGGTGATAAATCCTCACGCGCGGGCTGATGGCAGTCGCAAAAATATTAAATTATAATTGGACACGCGTTTACAGGTGGTTTTATGAGGCTGTCGCGACACGAAACCAAAATCAACAGGCATAAACCTTGTTTTCAGTGTAATTCGGCAGCGTTCTTATATGATTATTAGAGCAGTCAGGTGTGTCACTAACACAATAACTGACGCGATACGTGACTAATAAAGTGGTTTCTAAGAAGATATGAGCGATGTAGTCCGATAAAACTATGGTTGATTGCGCTTGATTTTATTATCGAGACTGCACAAGAATCAAGCCACCCCTAGATGCTCGATATGGGGGAATGTCACTGTGACATAAGCCTGTTACTCGTCATATGAAGCATTCTCCTTGAACTTCAAGCACTTACGCCCGACATACACCTTACGATTTTCACCTAATCATATGGGATTTGCGACCTTACGAGGGTATCGGTAACGGGAAATATATTTTGTAACCGTACGCAGAGTACAATTTCGAAACCGAATCCAGTAGCGACAGGTTCGCGTGCGTACAGTGAATAACCGCCATTACAGAATAATAAAAACAAGGGCGCGAGCCGCATACGATTTAGGCAACAATCGTAGGGTGTATGACGGGGCATCTTACTACATATTGCAGTCTTTGAGGTTATGTATCAAACAGTATTTTTTTTTTTTTGAAATCGGGGTTAGATTCGAGATTTTACGTGAGTCAAAATTTCGGTCCTGTAGTCTACATAAATTTATTTTTGAGTGTCCACCTTTCCGTCCTGTCCAAGGTCGGTCGACCCAGAGAGGTTAGTCAAGTCAAGGGGGTAAAGCCTCTTACTGCACCTCCCTAAGTGAGGCTCGACAAAAATCCCGATGGCCTAATTAAGCCCGTTGTGGCGTACGTGTTCAGATTGTGGATTTTCAGATACAGATTGACTTGTTTGACACGAAGCTTCAAGTTCAGCACGACATACCTCGCTGTCGTCATCACAATCCTGACACCAGAAGACGAGGCGGGTAGCTACTGATTGTTGTTCGAGGTGACATTCACAATTAACTTCAAGCCTGCCTGTCTAGCGAAGGCATATTGCGGTCAAATTTCAAAACTTCTAGGAAGGAGCTTACCTGGCATACTGGCCAACAGGTTCTGAGGGCCAGCCCTCAGAACCTGTTGGACACGCTACTGTGACTGTTGTCGGGGGATGCTGTTTGACATCTGAAACAAAACTCCTGCAGCTCCGGTTGTAATTGTATTGTGGAACATTATAATTGTTGGGAGGTCTTGGCAATTTCAAGTTTTTGGCCATTTCAATTTCTAACACGCGCTTCGCAGATTGTCTGGAACCCAATTTCCTGCGGGACAAGCTTCACGGGCTGTCGATCAGTTAGAACAGGTTTTAATTTATGTATCACTCGCTAGATGTCGCCATTGAGAAATATTGCATCAGCCAAATGTTGCTGTATTGTATTGTGTAGAGTGCCTGGTAGATAGCTTATTTCGTGCCCTATCGTCCAGGCAGCAGAGTGGCGCAGTGGAAGCGTGCTGGGCCCATATCCGAACGAGCTCGTTCAGTCGAGCGCAGGGACACCCAGAGGTCCGTGGATCGAAACCACGCTCTGCTAACGTTTTCGTTCATATTGTTAAATGTGCGTTTTTTGTTTTACCTTTCGCGATTTCTGCTATACATGTATTATCACAGCACGTTACATTTACTACACCGGTATATATCAGGTCAATGTTATATGGACTAAAACGAAAAAAGACTATTCGTTAGAACTCTAGATACTAGGAATTAAAATACAAAACAGATTCAGGCGGATGCATCGAATATTGTATTGGTGTACGACTATGTTCTTATTCGTAGTAGTCAAATGACGTACAAGTCGCTTGATCGCAATGCCCCAGTTATGGTCGCAGGGTCTCACTGGTGGTTGTATATCCATTAGCGGGACATCGCAACCATCACTGGAACATATTGCAACCATTTCGTTTTAATTTACCCACTATATCGGTGTAGTAAATGTAAGGCAATAACGTTGATGTAGGTCTAATAACACACACACACACACAAGCACGCGCGCACGTACTAGCACGCGCGCACGCACGCACGTATTAGCAGACACACACATCATATATGTGTGTGTGTGTGTGTGTGTGTGTGTGTGTGTGTGTGTGTGTGTGTGTGTGTGTGTGTGTGTGTGTGTGTGTGTGTGTGTGTGTGTGTGTGTGTGTGTGTGTGTGTGTGTGTGTGTGTGTATAATGATGTGTGTGTATATATATATATATATATATTATATATATATATATATATATATATATATATATATATATATATGTATATATATATATATGCATGTGTATTTGTATGTATGTATACACATGCATACATACATTATATACAAGCATTCCAATTACAGGATTTATATCCACTCGTGTTGTTATTTAATTTGTAGTTTATTCTTATAATTGTTCGTCTTTCGACAGTCCACTGCATGTTACATGTCCCAGCAGCGCACTGATGAATCGACGTGATACAAAGAAAACGCATGGAGAAGAATAGGGCAAATCATATGCAGAAATGCGCGCAATTAATTCGAAATAAATGTGTGTCACGGTGATAATGGATTCTTTTTGTGGACGCACCGAGGCTGACTGTCGACTTTGATGAAGCGTTTTCAACAAACCGGAAGTCTGGGTCGTGACGACCGCTGAAGTAATCATGAAGGCGCACAGGTTATTCAAACCTGCCTAATTAAGTAGAACAAGTTGCGTTGACAGATGTGGCTAATTAAACGTGTATGTAATTAAACCAGGAAGTCGTTTGATGAAGAACAGATATATTGCAATGTACATGTTAATTAGTTAGATAGTGTACGTACGCTGTGTTTTACTGTATACTAAGAAAATGAAATTGTTAACTGAAGAACTATGCACGCGCGCGCTGTACTGCGTGTATGTATATAATATATTCTTCCAGATACTGGACTGGGCCCTTAGGGCATTAGAAGTACAACGAAGCTTATGTGCTTGGGTGGCGGTGTATGGTCTCTTAAAACAGTTAATATAATTTTTTTATGTTAAAACGTTAATCAAGTTATTGTATGAACCATTGGTGAATTTAATATATATATATATGCTGTCCATCGCGCCCGATGATGACACCGGTGTAGAGTATCGTCCATGTGCTTTGTTCGTCGGTGAGACATTAGTCCAATCCGAGCTGAAAAGCCTGTCCCGTAGTTGACACAGAAGATGATATATAGGGGCAGAAACATCAAAAAAGCCATGTCGGAGATTGTGATATAATGTTCGTATTTTTGTGATTATCTTTTCTTCAATATGGTTCTTTCCTTTATTAATGGCCTGCCTCTATTGTTGTCGAGGCAAGAGCCTTCCAGGTGTCTACGGTGATGTATATATATAGTCTTTAGGTGTCGTTTGACTACATGTTTGTATCGCAGCCGTTGTCCACCACGAAGACGTTTCCCTTTGGCTACTTCCCCAATATATATATTGGGGAATTAGCACATATTATGTAGTTTCGCAGGGTAAAGGAAATGGTAAAGGGCTGGCTGGTATGCCCTTGCATGGCGATAACGATAGATAGATGTATGGGTGGATGGTTGGATAGATAGGTAAATCGATAAATTGACACACAGACACACTGAGAGAGAGAGAGAGGGAGGGAGGGAGGGAGGGAGGGAGGGAGGGAGGGAGGGAGGGAGGGAGGGAGGGAGGGAGGGAGGGAGAGTGTGTGTATTATGTGTGTATGTCCGTGTGTGCGTGCGCGTGCATGGTCTGTGAGAGAGAGTGAATGGATGAATGAATGAGTGGGTGGGTGAATGAGTGAGTGACAGAATGAACGAGAGAGACAGACAAACTGACAGGCAGGCAGACACACTGAGAGACACATATTTGTGTTGGCAAACGATTTGATGTGAAATACATAACTATGTAAACAAAAACGTGTTGATGAACTGTTCTAGATAGCGCATATTTTATCCATGAACATTGACCACGTTGTTGTGAAAACGATCTAGCTTTGAGGCAAATGTACCTTCTATAAATAATTAAATACACTAAGAAAGACATCGAAGTTAATCATTAAACCGTTCATGTAACGTCACCATAGTACCTTATTGTATTTGACATGTATTCGTTGGACCAAAACGTTAGCAGAGCGTGGTTTCGATCCACGGACCTCTGGGTGTCCCTGCGCTCGACTGAACGAGCTCGGTCGGATATGGGCCCAGCACGCTTCCACTGCGCCACTCTGCTCGACGGCTGAACGGTGTCAGAACAAGATATTCACTGGGGACCTCCTCGTTGAGTTACGACAGTCTCAGTGTTTTCAGCTGGCATAATTACCTGAATGTGTGTGTATGTGTTTGTCTGCGTATACGTATGTGTGTGTGTGCGTGCGTGCGCGTGTGTGTTTGACTGCGTATACGTATGTATGTGTGTGTATGTGTATACGTACACATGTGTGTAGTGTTAGTTTAGTTAAAATGGATACACAAATTACAAAATCTTGTAGCTTAGTTAC
Organism: Ridgeia piscesae; assembly: GCA_025642075.2. Classification (NCBI taxonomy): domain Eukaryota; kingdom Metazoa; phylum Annelida; class Polychaeta; order Sabellida; family Siboglinidae; genus Ridgeia; species Ridgeia piscesae. The sequence continues at coordinate 849,015 of JAODUO010000211.1, read as the reverse complement.
TCCCATTACTATAACTGCATCAATATACAGCGAAAGGACAAAGCATTTATGGTATAAATACTACGGGTTGTTCGTTAGGATGTATATAACCTCTCAGCAGTTATTTGTCGCAAATTAACACGAGGCAAACAGGTTTCGATGCATGTTTTGATGACAAGCGTAAATCACGTTATTGTTTTGCGCCATAATCCGTGAAGTGATTTATTAAAAAAAACCGTAATATTTTATTGCATTGAACGACATTTTAAGAAACTCTTCACAGTAATCATCACAGGAGAGTTAACAAACAGCCCGTGACATTTATATCGAAATTTGTTTTTCGTTTTGCTAGACACTGATGATTTTACATTTATCGCGCATGCGCAGAAACGTCAATCGGAAAGTTTATAGCTCATTTATAAGAGATACAAACATTTTACGACATTTTGCTATCTTTAAATTGCAATAACTTTGGATCTAATAGTTATCGTAATAAAATTAACAGTTATCTAATTTATTACCAATTAATTTTAAGCGTATTTCCAACATCCTATGATGATTTTTAAGTGCGCCGCCGATTCCACGGTAACCTGCATAATAATCGATTAAAATGCATGATTTCCGTGATCATTCTTATTGGCAGTGTCACACAGCTAGCTTCTGCGTGTAATCATCCTTCGGAAAATATAGCTATTATACACAATTTGGGGATAGCCCGATTATTACAAGCAAAAACAAAGTCCTATATTTTCTATTAACATGGAGAGCAATTAGTCGAGGGCCCGATCAACAATAGAAGGCTGGGAATGTCCAGCTTCACTGGTGCTGTGTTGTGGCCTGTCGTCTGGTGGAATACAGATAAAACATTACCCACAGGAGGTCGTGTCCTGAGTGCAGCCCACGCCCAAGCTGTTTTCGGAGGCTCCGAGATGCCCTTACAAAAGACTAGTCAACTACAAATGTATTGTGTATAATGAAGATATACCCACAGATATTGCCTAGGAGGCTTAAGAATGAGCCAATCAAATTTAAATGTCTTCTGCATAGACAGTATCCTAAAAAATGTCTATGTAAGATTTGAAAAATACATCTTCAACGGTTTCTCAGGTCTGAGAGCTAACGGCGGACGGCGCACACAGGGTGATGCTATAAGTCGTTCGACAGAAAGAACTAGAAATCCATCGATTCAACCCGTATTTAGTTAATGGGTGGGCGACTTCCACGTATCGCAACACACGGCTGCCGACGTGCCTCTACAGTAGCGTTGAAGGCAGTTTGAGGCCACGACTAATGCCTCACTTCCAGACGTTGTACACTCTGTTCCGCGCAGGCCGGGACACTGAACATTGACTCGCATTAAGTGCGTCTTGGCCATTCGGTGAGGGCCCCACTCAAACGTTAAAGCAGACAGCACATTGTGACACAGGGTATTCCATATTGTGACAGTTTTTGTAATACCATGGTGTTTAAAACAAGTAAGCCACAAATAACATGGGTTCGCCACGTATTATAATATTATGTATGCGACCCTGTCACATACACTCCTGTGCAAAACACCAACGCAAGACCCATGTAGATTGAAATAGGCCAACTTTATGACATTTTGGCTTCATTCATTTGCATATATCTAGAAATGACCACATAAATACGTCATCACATAATCACATGAAGCATGCTGGTATTGGTAACTGATACCTACGGCTACACGTACTAGACGTATTACCAACCTTTACGCTATTATGTGCATATAATCTCGCTGTACGATCACTTCGTTACTACTTCACAGCTTTCCATATTCAGTATAACTTCAAGATAGGACATTAGTCCAACAAATACTATCAAACTTGCATCTTAATGCCATGGGTAATTTAACTTTGTGACGTATACACATGGCCTGATATGTTGTGCGGATAAATGCAACTCTATACGTAAGTAGGACGTACGCGAAAATACAGTTTTGTATAGTGGAAAATGTGCCTTTAACAGTAGACAGACAGGACCAACGTCAGGTTAACTTGTGAAGTAGAATACTTGTCACAACCACTGCTTGTTAAATACGTCTGGACTTCCCTTTGACTTTCATTAACAAATTAGCCACTGATGTTCTTTATTTGTGCGGCCATCTCACAGCCCCTCCTGTCACGTGTGATGTCGCCCACCTTCGTCTTCCACGTGGATTTCCGGCGTCCAGTTCTGACGGAGATCAAAGGCGATCAAATGGTGTTCCTGCAAACGCGTGAGTTCGGTCTGAGCAGGTGCACGACCTAACTCGGTGTTGCGACGAGAGACGAGACACCGTCTGCGAAGAGACCAAGACGACGGCCGCGGCGTTCTGCAAAGAAATTGGGTATCGTGATACAAATTAATCAACGCAAAAAGAAGGGTTTTAGGGAGAAGCCACACACAGGAGGGAACGGTTTGACGCGGGCCGCTACCACAAGCTTATGTGAGGCTCCATTGACACCGTGGGGAGACGACAAAGAGAATGCGGCGTACGATCGAGGTGAACGACAATCCTGGCTGTTTTGACATTTAAAAAACACCGGACCTTGTCGTTCTCGTCGTATTTAACACTTACAATGCACCAACCAGATCAGATCTGTCTGGACAGGAGCGACTGCACCGACAGACGCTTCTGTCCACGACAAGACAGGAATGCTGTAGACTTTTATGTCGTAGTTATAAAGGTCGCGTTATAGAAAGCGGAATGAGCAAGTCTATTATAGTTATAGACCAGAGAAGACGATGGACCTTTCGCGGTTGAGACCCTCATTTCCACACGTGATTACTGACGAGGATTCCCTTATCTACGAAATATATAACAGTGGCAAGATTACCCATTTTAAATGCAGTACACAAAATGACTTCTTAAGCTAAGAATCCATATGTACGGATGCGTTATGCGGACGCAGCATGCGGTACGCGGCGACAAATGGATACAGTGGGAATGCGTAGGAGTGATTCCATATGTGCGGATGCGGTTTGGGTTTGTGGTGCGGATACGGATGCGGCGAACTGGATCGGTGCATGTAGCGATTCAAAACGTATCCGCACACGAATCGGACAGGAAATTAACAGGAGTTGCGTAATTACAGGTGTTTTCCAAACTTTTAAAAATGGCGGAAGGTAATAGCATTTTATACTTGTCACTGAGGACAGAAACATGCCGTCGCAAGTATCAACAGTTCAAGTAGAAGTTGTTGTAGAAGAAGAACCTGTCCTCATCCTGCTGTACTTCGCCAACAAGAGGATTGTACGCACCATAGTGACGCCGTTTTTAATGATGTCGTGAACTTCGCTTTGTGTCTTGCAACACTTGAAACGCTGCCCCAACTATAACTTTCATTTGTTGTTGCTCTAAGTACGACCGCTGCAGTACGGGCCTATTCCACGGCACAACGCCATGCTAGTGTGCACGTCATTTAGACGTAGGCGTCTTTTACGAGCTTGTGTTTTATAAATACACTTATTATTACTATCATTTAATGATATAATAATTGTAATGTTTTCCTTTTTAACATACCATAATTATTTGTTGTACTTGTCTGAATATGTATCTAAATTTACTTATTATTATAATCAATCTAATTTCATACTTTTTTATTCCACTTACTTTTACGTTGGTTGTACATCCCTATGATCGGGTTGGTCCCGGAGAGACGGCGCAATAGAAAAGCTGGTTGTAAGAAAAAAAATCCTACGGTGCTCCCATTTCGCGGAGCTGTCGATGTAAGAGCTAAAGGCACTGCGTTCCACAATGTATGGAATCACTGAAAATGCAAGACGCGTGACACATCCGCACTTCGTAGCCGTATAGGGCCTGTAAGTGGGTCACGATATATGGCGAGACACCGCGCGACTAGAGCTGACTGGGGACTGGACACAAGAATAATATTCTAACGATGGATGACAGTTGTAGCTTCCCACTGATGAATACTAGGAAAATCAGGTTAAAAATATCTTGCGTTATACCTTTCTTATCTTAAATGTCCGATTTAATATTGAATTTACCACACTATCATAGACATATAGCGATTTACGTAGTGCAGATACTAGACACGATTTTAGGCCGTATGTGTCTTTACGGAATTTGCATTTTACATTGCTGCACGATTTCGATAAGCGCTTATATCTGACAAGGTTTCTTAATGCATATAATCATAACACATGTATACGTTTGCCCCAAACAGGTTGTACTCCACGAAAAATGGCACTCTTCATTATTAGTCAAGATCGCCAAACACAAAAGTTGTCACAAGTACTAGCCGCCGATACCATGGCAGCCACCATAATAATCGATTAAAATTCACGATTACCGTGATCAGCATCACCGGCAAAGTGTTCCATTGCTTCTGCTTGTAATAATCCTTCGGACAATATAACTGAAATACGGTATTTGGGAACAGTTCGATTATTACAACCAAAAACAAAACAAAGTCCTATATGATAACAGGGAGAATATGGACTTCCTGTCCCCAACTTCGTTTTCGCGCGCGAGACTTACACGCCCTATTAGCATGCTGCATCCGTACACATGGAATCCTAGCTGAAGTGTCGGTATTCGAAACCCCATACAGCTGTAGACTGGCAATCCCTTAAAAAAATAGCCAATGGTATACCACTGATTATCATTGAATACCATTCAGTTTATCATTCAGTATCATTGGACCATTCAATGATATTTCAGTAGGACTCGGTGGTACTCTCAACGGTAATTTAAAATACCATTTAATACCACTGAACGGTACAAAGAATCCAAAATATCATTCAAAAAATCATTCAGATACCATTCAAATACCCTTGGCCATAATACCCCCTAGGACCATTCAATGGTATTTGAATGGCATTTTTGTAAGGTATGGCATAGGCATAATAATAAAATACATATTCTTTTTATCTTGACACAAAATTGTTTGATAAAAGTGTCATCTTATTAATAGTTTTATTTACCATCAGGCTCTCTCATGACCTCAATTCGTGTACGGGATAAACCGACTCTCTTGGCCCGTGGTGGCGCCATTTCACTCAGACTACACATAGTACGATCGTTACTCGCAAGATGGCAATATGTTCGCCAAACGCCGTCACGCAGCAATTGTGACACTGAAATTGCTACCCTCAAGATGTGTGAACCGAGTTACAATACGACATATAATAATGTGTACAAGCAACTATATTTTTATTTGGACTTCCCAGTCATCCTGTTATGAAATTCCGCATTAAATGTAAACTTGATTTACGCCGTCGCCATCGGCTGTTTATGACGTAACACGGCAATAACAAATACGCCAAACGTTATGCTTTACTTCCGCCCAACTACGACTCGTCGTTTCTTTAGACTAATCAACTGTCAATGGAATCAAAGTATCAGTTCAAGACCGAAGTCGACGCGACGACGACAAATTCTCATGTAGGAAGGTACGTATTAATGGATATTTACAAAATGTAGGATAATAAAAATGGCGTTTATCTTGAAAGGTGTGTGTACCATGTAACAGGGTTCTGTTGAGCGTTATATATAATCTATTAACGTCATTTGGAAGACTAAACACGATCATGCATTTCTCTCTATATATCTATATATCTATATTTGTATTTGTAACTGGCAAAATGTTCTAGGGACACATCACGCCAGTGCGCATGGACGGTGGGTCGTCTAACTTAATTGTTAAAATGTTGGATTAAATTATTTTGAAATGAGTTTAGTGATTTACTTGAGACAGTGTTTGGGGGCAGAGAATTCCATTCTTTAATTGTGGTTGGGAAGAAGCTGTTTCCAAATATGTTTGCAGAGTATCTAATTTGCAAGAACTGACTGTCATGTTTGCATGACTCGTGAGGATGTAGTGTTGTGTTGGATATAATGATCTAGTGGGATATCTATAAGGTTATGTTCCATCTTGTATATTATGCTGTCTTTTAATTTTTCTTCTTGTTTGGAGGGTGTCCTACTCCATCTTTAAGAAGTTGGGTTACTGTTCCTGGCTCTCTAGAATAGTTTTGTGTATAAAATCTGGCAGCTTGTCTTTGGATTCTTTCTAAAGTTTTAATATGTTATAGGCAGTGTAGATCCCATGATGCTGATGCATATTCAACTATTGGGTGGACCAGGGTAGTGTCAGCTGTAGACTTAATGTGGGTTGGGCATTTATTGAGATTTTTCCTAATGACTACTAGTGCCTGTTGTGCTTTCCTAGCAACTCAGATGCATTCTGCTGTCCAATTTCGTGTATTTGATATTTGTATGCCAAGATAACAATGTGATTGAACAGATTTAAGTTGTTGGCCACAGAAGGTGTAGAGATATGGTGTTGGTTTTCTTGAGGCTAATGTCATTGTGAAGCATTTGGTGGGATTGAATTTCATAAGCCAGGTGTTTTGCCATTCCATCAGTTTCAGTAGATCATTTTGGAGGAGAGAAGTGTCATTGTCTAATTTAACTAGTAGATATAGTAGGCAGTCATCTGCAAAAAGGTGAACGTTTGAAGTGAGATTGTTGTGAAGGTCATTAATGTGAAGTAAGAAAATAACGGGCCCCATTACGGTTCCCTGTGGTACCTAAGAGATCACTTGAATTGGTATAGATACTGATCCATTTATTACAACCTGTTGAGTTCTTTCTGCAAGGAAGCTTTCTATCCATGATGATATTGGGCCTGGGATGCCATAGTAAATTAGTTTGTGGAATAGTCTTTTAGTGAAGTCTACAATGGCCATGTCTACGGATTTCTTTTTGTCTTAGGATTTGCTTGTGTTGTGGACAGTTTGATTTAACTGAGTTTCGGTTGCTCTCTCTCTCTCTCTCTCTCTCTCTCTCTCTCTCTCTCTCCCTCTCTCCCTCCCTCCCTCCCTCCCTCCCTCCCTCCCCCTCCCTCCCTCCCTCCCTCCCTCCCTCCCTCTTTCTCCCTCCCTCCCTCCCTCCTCTCCCTCCCTCCCCCGTTTGCCGACCTAATCGGCAAAAAGGCCGAGAGTCTGCCATTGAAGCTACGCATTCTAAATTCGGTTAATTGTGTTGCTTCTTAATTTAATTGTGGGCTGCACTTTAGCTGACCCGACTTCAAAAAACAAATCAAAAATCTGCAAAAACACTGCTTCTGAAATGTTTGCCTCCTTGAAAAGATTAAAGAGTTTGTTTTCCAAAATTCAAAATCTGACAAGTCTAAATTTCTAACTCATTAATTGATTCTTGTTTTTACAGAATTATGCTGGGACGCTGTTAGATTGATGACTATGCTGTTACTGTCTCTTTGCCTCTATTCCAGATACCTGCATGTGTAGTGTGTACCATGTATGTATGTATGTATGCATGCATGCATGTATGCCCTATATGTCCGTCCCTCCCGTGCAAATTTTAGTGACGACTAATTTCGAAAAAAAATTAGAATGTCACTCACAAAATTTCTTTACACACTTGAATCCGAGTGCGAGAGCCAACCAAAATTGAGAACCACTGGTCAACGGATTGATGTATTTCGTTATTGATTGTAACACTTTCACAAGTCCCCGTCTTACTTGCCGCCTCACATCTAAACTGTCCAACTGATCACTTCTGTTTATTTCAGACACCTGCCCCGATGGAGTCAGACTGGATCGCAATCCTCTTGTAGCTAAGCATTGTTTGTGGAGGTCAGCTTTGGCGACTGACCGTGGGGCCGGCCGGTTGGCCGGTCCCCGACGAGTCGTCAAGGCTGGCCGCGGGCGGGGAGGATGCTCGACCGAGAGTGGGGCGTCGGCCCCACTCTCGGTCGAGCGTCCTCGTGGGGACTCGAGCGGCAGACCACCTCCACGTTGGTTCGAGTCGGAAAACGTTTGCCGACCTAATCGGCAAAAAGGCCGAGAGTCTGCCATTGAAGCTACGCATTCTAAATTCGGTTAATTGTGTTGCTTCTTAATTTAATTGCGGGCTGCACTTTAGCTGACCCGACTTCAAAAAACAAATCAAAAATCTGCAAAAACACTGCTTCTGAAATGTTTGCCTCCTTGAAAAGATTAAAGAGTTTGTTTTCCAAAATTCAAAATCTGACAAGTCTAAATTTCTAACTCATTAATTGATTCTTGTTTTTACAGAATTATGCTGGGACGCTGTTAGATTGATGACTATGCTGTTACTGTCTTTTTGCCTCTATTCCAGATACCTGCATGTGTAGTGTGTACCATGTATGTATGTATGTATGCATGCATGCATGTATGCCCTATATGTCCGTCCCTCCCGTGCAAATTTTAGTGACGACTAATTTCAAAAAAAATTCGAATGTCACTCACAAAATTTCTTTACACACTTGAATCCGAGTGCGAGAGCCAACCAAAATTGAGAACCACTGGTCAACGGATTGATGTATTTCGTTATTGATTGTAACACTTTCACAAGTCCCCGTCTTACTTGCCGCCTCACATCTAAACTGTCCAACTGATCACTTCTGTTTATTTCAGACACCTGCCCCGATGGAGTCAGACTGGATCGCAATCCTCTTGTAGCTAAGCATTGTTTGTGGAGGTCAGCTTTGGCGACTGACCGTGGGGCCGGCCGGTTGGCCGGTCCCCGACGAGTCGTCAAGGCTGGCCGCGGGCGGGGAGGATGCTCGACCGAGAGTGGGGCGTCGGCCCCACTCTCGGTCGAGCGTCCTCGTGGGGACTCGAGCGGCAGACCACCTCCACGTTGGTTCGAGTCGGAAAACGTTTGCCGACCTAATCGGCAAAAAGGCCGAGAGTCTGCCATTGAAGCTACGCATTCTAAATTCGGTTAATTGTGTTGCTTCTTAATTTAATTGCGGGCTGCACTTTAGCTGACCCGACTTCAAAAAACAAATCAAAAATCTGCAAAAACACTGCTTCTGAAATGTTTGCCTCCTTGAAAAGATTAAAGAGTTTGTTTTCCAAAATTCAAAATCTGACAAGTCTAAATTTCTAACTCATTAATTGATTCTTGTTTTTACAGAATTATGCTGGGACGCTGTTAGATTGATGACTATGCTGTTACTGTCTTTGCCTCTATTCCAGATACCTGCATGTGTAGTGTGTACCATGTATGTATGTATGTATCATGCATGCATGTATGCCCTATATGTCCGTCCCTCCCGTGCAAATTTTAGTGACGACTAATTTCGAAAAATTCGAATGTCACTCACAAAATTTCTTTACACACTTGAATCCGAGTGCGAGAGCCAACCAAAATTGAGAACCACTGGTCAACGGATTGATGTATTTCGTTATTGATTGTAACACTTTCACAAGTCCCCGTCTTACTTGCCGCCTCACATCTAAACTGTCCAACTGATCACTTCTGTTTATTTCAGACACCTGCCCCGATGGAGTCAGACTGGATCGCAATCCTCTTGTAGCTAAGCATTGTTTGTGGAGGTCAGCTTTGGCGACTGACCGTGGGGCCGGCCGGTTGGCCGGTCCCCGACGAGTCGTCAAGGCTGGCCGCGGGCGGGGAGGATGCTCGACCGAGAGTGGGGCGTCGGCCCCACTCTCGGTCGAGCGTCCTCGTGGGGACTCGAGCGGCAGACCACCTCCACGTTGGTTCGAGTCGGGAAACGTTTGCCGACCTAATCGGCAAAAAGGCCGAGAGTCTGCCATTGAAGCTACGCATTCTAAATTCGGTTAATTGTGTTGCTTCTTAATTTAATTGCGGGCTGCACTTTAGCTGACCCGACTTCAAAAAACAAATCAAAAATCTGCAAAAACACTGCTTCTGAAATGTTTGCCTCCTTGAAAAGATTAAAGAGTTTGTTTTCCAAAATTCAAAATCTGACAAGTCTAAATTTCTAACTCATTAATTGATTCTTGTTTTTACAGAATTATGCTGGGACGCGGTTAGATTGATGACTATGCTGTTACTGTCTCTTTGCCTCTATTCCAGATACCTGCATGTGTAGTGTGTACCATGTATGTATGTATGTATGCATGCATGCATGTATGCCCTATATGTCCGTCCCTCCCGTGCAAATTTTAGTGACGACTAATTTCAAAAAAATTCGAATGTCACTCACAAAATTTCTTAACACACTTGAATCCGAGTGCGAGAGCCAACCAAAATTGAGAACCACTGGTCAACGGATTGATGTATTTCGTTATTGATTGTAACACTTTCACAAGTCCCCGTCTTACTTGCCGCCTCACATCTAAACTGTCCAACTGATCACTTCTGTTTATTTCAGACACCTGCCCCGATGGAGACAGACTGGATCGCAATCCTCTTGTAGCTAAGCATTGTTTGTGGAGGTCAGCTTTGGCGACTGACCGTGGGGCCGGCCGGTTGGCCGGTCCCCGACGAGTCGTCAAGGCTGGCCGCGGGCGGGGAGGATGCTCGACCGAGAGTGGGGCGTCGGCCCCACTCTCGGTCGAGCGTCCTCGTGGGGACTCGAGCGGCAGACCACCTCCACGTTGGTTCGAGTCGGGAAACGTTTGCCGACCTAATCGGCAAAAAGGCCGAGAGTCTGCCATTGAAGCTACGCATTCTAAATTCGGTTAATTGTGTTGCTTCTTAATTTAATTGCGGGCTGCACTTTAGCTGACCCGACTTCAAAAAACAAATCAAAAATCTGCAAAAACACTGCTTCTGAAATGTTTGCCTCCTTGAAAAGATTAAAGAGTTTGTTTTCCAAAATTCAAAATCTGACAAGTCTAAATTTCTAACTCATTAATTGATTCTTGTTTTTACAGAATTATGCTGGGACGCGGTTAGATTGATGACTATGCTGTTACTGTCTCTTTGCCTCTATTCCAGATACCTGCATGTGTAGTGTGTACCATGCATGTATGTATGTATGCATGCATGCATGTATGCCCTATATGTCCGTCCCTCCCGTGCAAATTTTAGTGACGACTAATTTCAAAAAAATTCGAATGTCACTCACAAAATTTCTTTACACACTTGAATCCGAGTGCAAGAGCCAACCAAAATTGAGAACCACTGGTCAACGGATTGATGTATTTCGTTATTGATTGTAACACTTTCACAAGTCCCCGTCTTACTTGCCGCCTCACATCTAAACTGTCCAACTGATCACTTCTGTTTATTTCAGACACCTGCCCCGATGGAGTCAGACTGGATCGCAATCCTCTTGTAGCTAAGCATTGTTTGTGGAGGTCAGCTTTGGCGACTGACCGTGGGGCCGGCCGGTTGGCCGGTCCCCGACGAGTCGTCAAGGCTGGCCGCGGGCGGGGAGGATGCTCGACCGAGAGCGTCCTCGTGGAGACTCGAGCGGCAGACCACCTCCACGTTGGTTCGAGTTGGGAAACGTTTGCCGACCTAATCGGCAAAAAGGCCGAGAGTCTGCCATTGAAGCTACGCATTCTAAATTCGGTTAATTGTGTTGCTTCTTAATTTAATTGTGGGCTGCACTTTAGCTGACCCGACTTCAAAAAACAAATCAAAAATCTGCAAAAACACTGCTTCTGAAATGTTTGCCTCCTTGAAAAGATTAAAGAGTTTGTTTTCCAAAATTCAAAATCTGACAAGTCTAAATTTCTAACTCATTAATTGATTCTTGTTTTTACAGAATTATGCTGGGACGCTGTTAGATTGATGACTATGCTGTTACTGTCTCTGCCTCTATTCCAGATACCTGCATGTGTAGTGTGTACCATGTATGTATGTATGTATGCATGCATGCATGTATGCCCTATATGTCCGTCCCTCCCGTGCAAATTTTAGTGACGACTAATTTCGAAAAAATTCGAATGTCACTCACAAAATTTCTTTACACACTTGAATCCGAGTGCGAGAGCCAACCAAAATTGAGAACCACTGGTCAACGGATTGATGTATTTCGTTATTGATTGTAACACTTTCACAAGTCCCCGTCTTACTTGCCGCCTCACATCTAAATTGTCCAACTGATCACTTCTGTTTATTTCAGACACCTGCCCCGATGGAGTCAGACTGGATCGCAATCCTCTTGTAGCTAAGCATTGTTTGTGGAGGTCAGCTTTGGCGACTGACCGTGGGGCCGGCCGGTTGGCCGGTCCCCGACGAGTCGTCAAGGCTGGCCGCGGGCGGGGAGGATGCTCGACCGAGAGCGTCCTCGTGGAGACTCGAGCGGCAGACCACCTCCACGTTGGTTCGAGTTGGGAAACGTTTGCCGACCTAATCGGCAAAAAGGCCGAGAGTCTGCCATTGAAGCTACGCATTCTAAATTCGGTTAATTGTGTTGCTTCTTAATTTAATTGTGGGCTGCACTTTAGCTGACCCGACTTCAAAAAACAAATCAAAAATCTGCAAAAACACTGCTTTTGAAATGTTTGCTTCCTTGAAAAGATTAAAGAGTTTGTTTTCTGACAAGTCTAAATTTCTAACTCATTCATTGATTCTTGTTTTTACAGAATTATGCAGGGACGCTGTTAGATATGCTGTTACTGTCTCTTTCCCTCTATTCCAGATACCTGCATGTGTAGTGTGTTCAATGTATGCATGGATATATGCTCTATATGTCCGTCCTTTCATTGAAAATTTTAGTGACAACTAATTTTCGAAATTCGAATGTCATTATATATATATATATATATATATATATATATATATGTTTATAATCTGCATAGGTAGGGACCTGCAAATCCGTTAGGGGCGCATCGGTAGGTCGGCTACAATTTGTGTCCACTATGCATTCTGCTCATGATGGGAGGCCCAGGGAAACTCCTTTTAAGAACCTCGCATTAATCGTAAGATGGTGAAACCACATTTTTCTGAGACACAAGATGACAGAGAATGTCACTGTGTGAATTGTAAAAAAATTAAGTGAGTGATTTAATTTTGATGAGTGAATTTGCGATGTGTTCGGATAATTATATCTTCGTAGCACGTTGAGGAAGTTTTCTGAAGTTTGGCTAGTAGTGAGATGACTATTTAATAAGAAGACATTGAAAATTTCATACAAATCACATGTAGTACATTGTAGTTGTCATTTCGAATTAACGACAATTTATTTAGGATTGCGGTGACGCAATGACAGCCATTTTCTTAGTAACCTAATACATAATCTAACTGCATCAACACGATACTATTTAAAGACATTATTTAGGCATGAATGTATATTTAAATATATAATATTTGTAAAGAGGTTAATATTTTAAATTAATGTGTTAGTTTGAGCATCTTATCAATAAATATTGGTACAGTGAGATTTCCTATGCTAATCAATACGCTGCGTATGGTGACTGGTTCATGTTAAATTGATTTACAGAGTAACATCGCCAAGATACATATCAAGGTTGACAAACAGATCTGCTATAGAAATATGTACTATATATTTCAATTTGCTAATAAAGTAAAGGTTATTTAAGTTTGTCGTAAAACAGTATTTGTACTGAGCCCTTTATCTTGTATAAATACTTACATAAAATATGTTACTGAAAAGTCTTACAAGAAAATAGTAAATTATGTTAAGAGTACACTGGATTCCATCGTGGGTGCAGAACAATTTACTGGGTCTTAAAGATAGTTGAATAGAAAAAGTTGCTAAAAGTCCGACAAATAAAATGCTATTTCAAGGTCATACCCATCTCAATGTCACACTACATTTGAGGTCCAAAAAATTTCTTTTACAAATAATATCTGAAAAACTATAAGATTATAGCAGTTTACAAGTGCATTTCAGTTGAGTGATCCAGACCCGGTATGAACGTATGCTACACAGCAGGCTGTTCAGTGGTCACAAATTTGGTATCATTTTCTGAAAGTTACAATTGCCATAAGTTTTGAATGCATAAAGATATTTTAATTCTGTAATTGGTATGTTGTTACATAGTATGCATATGATCAATCTGCACCACTATAAACATTGTAAAGTTATTTTTGATTTTGTTTGCAGTGAACTAAATTTAGATCTTTGTATAGGTTGTGTAATACAAACAACAGCGATGCGAGGGCACGTGCTTTAGAGCCACATGCGGGCCTAATGATCCTAACCTTTAATTCCAAAACATATATATATATATATATATATATCATATATATATATATATATATATATATATATATATATGATATATATATATATATATATGTTTTGGAATTTAAATTAGGATATGCCGCTATTTCAAAGACGTGTCATCGTGTGTTTATTACAAACTATAAGATCTAAATTTAAGTTAATTACATATATATATATATATATATATATATATATATATATATATATATATATATATATATATATATATATTTTGCAAAACACGTATGACAGAGATCGGCTGCCAAAGATATGTATTTTAAAATATAATACCATAATTCACTTACTGTAAGTGGTTCTCTGTTCTTCGTCATCTTGTTAAAACGCTTCTTGCACACAACACTCGTATGACAGATGCCTTGCTCGAGCCTGATGGTTGAGTAAATATCCAAGCATGTTCGCCTATTCTCGTCAACTGAGCCTGCGGGGCACGAATCGTTTAGAAGGCATAATACACCACTTCAAGCACTACAATATAACAGTGTCACTTATCAATCTACAAATGCCGGTGATTACTGGAGCAACACCAACATGAACTACCAGCTGTGAACTACAAGCAGACGCCATGTAAACGGTCAAGGTCGTATTCGAGCGATCCTGTGCCCAGCGCGCGTACACCTATGCGCATGCGTGCTTCACTCTAACGTTGCAGCGCGTTGAGGTGCTTAAAAGTGCTGCCACCTCACGGAGCCTGCATAACCGAGGCTAGCGAGTACCGTGCTTTATTTGGCTACCGGTCAAAACGGCGACAAATCCAAAACGGCGACAACCAAAACGGCGACACATCCAAAACGGCGACAACCAAAACGGCGACACATCCAAAACGGCAAGAACCAAAACGGCGACACATCCAAAACGGAAAGAACCAAAACGGCGACACATCCAAAACGGCGACACGCCAAAACGGCGACAATGCATCCAAAACGGCGACAACCAAAACGGCGAAACATCCAAAACGGCGACAACCAAAACGGCGACACATCCAAAACGGCGACAACCAAAACGGCGACACATCCAAAATGGCGACACGCCAAAACGGCGACACATCCAAAACGGCGACACGTCGGTCAAAACGGCGACACGCCAAAACGGCGACACATCCAAAACGGCGACACGCCAAAACGGCGACATACCCCGCCGTTTTGGTATGTCGCCGTTTTGGTTGTATCCAAAACGGCGACAAAACCAAAACGGCGACAAATCCAAACGGCGACACGTCAGAACGGCGACAAATCCAAAACGGCGACAATCCAACTTGATTTATTTCCAAAACGCCTTGTTGACTTGTTTTTTAACAATTTTGTTTACAGCCAGCATTTCTAAATCGCCGTATTATAGGGGCGGACAAACATTGTGTATGTGTGTGTGTGTGTGTGGGTGTGCGTGTGTGTGTGTGTGTGTGTGTGCGTGCGTGCGTGCGTGCGTGCGTGCGTGCGTGCGTGCGTGCGTGCGTGCGTGCGTGCGTGTGCGTGCGTGTGCGTGCGCGTGCGTGTGCGTATACATGTATTCATATATACATATATACATATACACATATACACATATACACATATACACATATACACATATACACATATACACATATACACATATACACATATACACATATACACATATACACATATACACATATATACATACATGCTCGTCTAATGCGCTTCCGCCTATATGACGCATACATACTGCAGCGCGCGTACCGCAATTGTCATTAATATTTGTGAAAGTTTATGTTTTTAGCTATACTTTGGTTTAATTCGCTAGAGCCACCCGAACGACCCACGTACGCTCTCGTGGCAACTGGACCAGGGACATGCATATTGAAGCAGACAAGTGGGTTTTGTACATAAATAAATAAATATAATGATCGGACTTTGAATGTTGGATATCTTTATTAAAGTGAAACATCCTCTTTCTTATGTATATAATGTTTGCGTTAATCTACCTAATGCCTACATACAAGAAAAGGGAAATATAACAATTATATATTGTAAATAAATATAATGATCTGGACTTTGAATGTTGGATATCTTAATTAAAGTGAAACATCCTCTTTCTTATGTATTTTCCTAAAAAACTTTTATTATTTATTTTAGTGTTCTCCCGCCCGCCTTGTATCTAGGGCCCGAAACAATTCTTTATTATGCAACGTTCTGTTATTAGGTACTCGTTTGTGCGCTCGCGCCAGCGTGCCGGCGTGGTGTACTGGCCCTGTTCGAGTAGAATGAAGCTGGTAATTGGCCGTGCGACGGTCACACAGCGTGGCGACACCTTCTCCGCCGGCCGTGCTCCCCACAACCACCCGCCTCAAGAAGGTTGTCGTGGATTAGCGGAGATCGTGGTGAAGGTAATTGGAATTAAAACGCGATTATATCCAATTTTGAAAAAATAATACTAATTGTAAAACTTCTCTAGCGCCGATAGGCTTAAAATAAATTCAAGCTCAGATTCAGATATATTAATTACATAAAATCAAAGAGATTGGTAAAAAAAATCACATTTGTTATAAAAATGGGATATATCCATACCATTTTATTTTAAAACGCGACATAAAGTGACGGTAAGATCAGCCGGGACGAGTAGTTTTAGAGCTCGGATTAGTAACAGCTATCCCTTTTACATGTTCAGGATTAGATGTCTATAACGACGGACTACCAGCTAGTTAGAACTACCGTGCACCCTGTGGGTGGGCAATTGGGCATGCCCACGGGTCCACAGTGTCGCAACTTGCCTTCGGTGCTCACTCAGCCCATCCTGCCACCTTGCAGTCATTCTACTGATGGGAAACACTGCCACAATACTATGTTGCATTTTTGGAGAGTATTTTTGTCTTTGAGATGACCATGTTTTTTATACAGTGACAGACTTTTTTCTCACTTTCCTTTATTACTGTATCTCGCATCTGATGCAGATCTAATTAATTACTAGCAATTAATACCGTATCATCTGCATGTCGTAAATGAATTGTATCCTCCTATTTCAATACCTAGCATATTTTCTCATGCACGTGAGAAGATTAAAAATGCAGAAAACCGTTTAAAATGCACAACTCAAGGTGCATGCTGCAGACAGTGGACGGGAGGTGTGTAAACTGAGTCTTCATTTTTCCTAGTGAGGTTGGTGACATAGCGTTATGCACAGACCCATCCACTCGTCATTTGGACGGGTAAAAACCGTTGTGGACAGGTAGAAATATGGGTGGACGGGTAAAAATGAAGGAGCAAAAAACAGGTCTTCCAAAAGCATAGATATTGTCAGTTATGCCTCAAAAGTGAGTGTAAATGGCGTCACATGTGTGTTTGTATTCCATTTTAGGCCATCAGACATATTTAAAGTTTGTAAACTGCCTTAACAGTTCACATCCATGTGTCCACCAAAAGATATGTGACTGGCAATAATTTGGTCCTGCATAAAGCCTTGGTTGGTGATATGGTGGAGGCTGGAAAATAGTTCCAGTCTGCTAATCCTAAGCAGGGAAGGGGCAGGGCTACTGTCCAGGGGGAGGGGAATTGAATCAGAACTGGTTACCAAGTGTTGGAAACATTCCTGATATAATTGTGGCGCACCTATTGGTCTGTGGTCAGAATGTTGGTAGTTTTAGCAAGGGTTATATCTACTAGTCTATTATTAAATCCCAGTCTGCTGTCATATTTTCGTTGTAGGATCGCGTGGGCCATTGCAGTTGTTGCAGCCAGGATGTTACGCTGCCAGGTGTTCTTTCTGTGTGCTTTTAAAAACATACTTAGTTGCTCTCCGTTGTACGCTTTCTAATGTCTGGCCCGTCGGGATACCTTTCTGGTTGGTATGGCTGAGTCGTACGCGTGTGGGGTGTGGGTGTACCTATTCTCAGTAGCGGATCGGTGGTGCTGAACAACAATCTTCTCTTCTCCTGAAATTTTAGCTTAACTTAATAATTGTATCAATATATTTTTTAACAAAATTGGACGCATTCAACTCAATTGTAATTGTAAATATAATTTTAAATGATATTTAGTCCTCTTATAATGTATGTTTACTAATTTAAATTATATTTTTAGAAGAAAATTTATTCATATATGTATATGTATATATATATATATATATATATATATATATATATATATATATAATATATAGAATTATAAAGGACATTATATATATATATATATATATATATATATATATATATATATATTTATTTATTTATTTATTTATTTATTTATTTATTTATTTATTTATTTATTAACTAGTTTACACCATAATTATTGTTAAATAGATAATCTATTATTTTAATTTTGTCTTTATTTATTTATTATATTAAAAAACATTTTGAAAGACAAATTATATATATATATATATTATATATATATATATATATATATATATATATTATATTATATTTTTGCCATATTTCATTTTATTGTATAGGCACTATATGAGTCAACGCCAGACTACATTCCAATTCATCATATAATGTATGTTGAATATGGCAATAAAGCTTTATTATTATTATTATATGAGTCCAAACTGATAATGTATATTACCAACGTGGTGTAAGGTCGTGTTCACATCTAATTTTAATTCGCATTAAGATGTGGATCCCAATTTGGCTAGCACAGTGTAAACGCCCTTAATCCACATTAAGCTACCCGAATGCTAATGTGGAAGAAAAGTGAAGTAGGATGCAGATTAAGTAAGTTGAATGCTCCAGTTGCCTTGATGTGGCAGTGATGTCGCTGCTGCATGGCAGTGAGACAGTCACCTGAAACTCCATTTAAAATCGTTTGCAAACACTGTTGCCTCACTGTCGCTACACCGCGTCGGGTTTGGTCTTTCCACCGATATGGTGACACTTGACGATAGCTCTCGTAAGACAAATGTATTCATGAGTACAGATGACTCGCATACCACACACTAATTTGGATGGCGTGATAACCTGGATTAAATGTGTGTGTGTGTGTGTGTGTGTGTGTGTGTGTGTGTGCGTGCGTGCGTGCGTGCGTGCGTGCGTGCGTGCGTGCGTGCGTGCGTGCGTGCGTGCGTGCGTGCGTGCGTGCGTGCGTGCGTGCGTGCGTGCGTGCGTGCGTGCGTGCGTGCGTGCGTGTGTGTGTGTGTGTGAACAGAACTGACTTCATTAATCCACATCGTAATTTGGTTTAATTTATGTGAAGACAGCATCAGCTGCATTATTCTTTACATGAGGAGTGCATGATAGTGAAAGAAGAAAATACACCAGTTATGAAGAGAAAGAAAAATGAAGAAGTTACCCCATTGTCTTGTACGAGGGTTCGACTCCCTCCCGAGGTAAACGATACGATGACCGGTGCAAAGTGGGCAAATCACCACGTGGCCCCGCAAGACAATGAGGTAATTTTGCAGAAAATTGATTATTTATTTTTCCCCTCGTAGAGAAGATTTGGTCCCAGCTTGACTGGCCTTTTATGTATAATCACTCTATATCATTATGTAGTTTGAATCTTTGCTAATCTAAATGGCCACCCTTCAACAGATCACGACACTTGACATCCTAATCTATACTCACAAGCGGTGACTGTATGTCCACTATCACTGCCAAATCTCCTCTGCTTTGTATGGAAGCTAGGTGAGTCTATCCCTTAATTAACGTTGTCGTACCATCCAGGAGAACAGCGCAACCACCCGCTCAGTGTGTGCTCTGGTACTGGGATGTCTAAGACAAAACCCTTGAGTTCTAAGATTCCCAAAACGACTATCCATTTGAGCAGCCTCACGAAGCACCGAGTGGTATTGTGTAGTTTGTACAACTGTGTCCACTTCACAGCACTTCCTAATTAGTACCAAAGTTTTGCAGGCGATCTGCCAGGAGGGACTGAGATTGATAGTGGCTTCACATGACTGCCTGCTTCTGGTAACGTCATCCTGTGTTGTCAAGATTATTGGTAAATTGTTGCATATTATGACCTCATTTTCTTTGCCAAGGGATGCAACAATACAAGAGCTTCAAGTGGTCATGCACTGTCTTAAATGAATGTTTTGTTTTTATAAATTGAACACACATACGCCTGCAGGCACATACCAAAAGAAACATAAATACACGTGTGTGAACACATACACGCACGCACCTACGCACGCACACACACACACACGCACGCGCGCGCACGCACGCACGCACGCACGCACACACAAAGGAGGCAGTACTTGAATAATACTAATAACATTGTACCACATAACCCCAAAGGTACAACATAACAAATGATATATTACATATGTATATATTACTGTAACAACAAAACACAATATTACCACAGTGGATGACAAAGATCCCGATCAACTCAATGGTACATGATCCCTCGGCCTTACCCCTCTGCACACGAGCCACTTGTATAAAAGCAAAGTAGAGCTTTATCAGCAGTTGTAAGGACTGGCTATATTGTGCTACAATTCTAAGAACTCACCTTTGAGTATCAGAAAAATATCCTACTTTACATATGGCTTTGTCAAAGGTAGACATGTCTGAGTGCATAGACATATATTCATCGAAGTAATTAGTGCAACTACAAGCATGGCCGCACTTTTAATTATAGGTATTTCTGAATCGCTGTTTGCTATTAGGCACGGGTGTCTGGTGATAACGACGACTGGTGGCGTGAAATGACGTCTGATTACGTCAGAACCAGTCAGCAGTACTCCTGGCTGAACCTTTTGAAAGACTCTGAGTTTAAGCTCAGCGAATGAAATCGCCAACGTGGAGTGTGGTTGGCCTCCGATCATGTGATTATTTTGGTTGATTTCAGCCACATGTTGCTCGTGTTACATGCAATGTTTCGGATGCAAAAACAAATATTATAATACGCAAACCCGTTCAGCTGCTCTTGCGATTGGCCGAATGCGTCGTTATACTGGGATTGTTCATCCGTCTTCAAAGTGGGGCGGGTGTTTGTGCTGTTCTCACGGTTGACGCAGTCGCGACTGGCGAAGTCAATTATTAGTTTCACTCGGCTAACTTCTGCAGTTCGCGTAGGGGATCCGCAGGGCTAGTGTTGCATGGCAAATAGCCCTGGCTTGCGAGGAAGGCGAGGACATCCACTGGGACGGACAGCGTACGCTGACAACTCACTCAGAGTTGCCGTGCACCGGACGCGACACGATGTTTGTCTGCCAGGGATAGTGTAGTCGAGTATCACAGCTGGGCATGGTCTGGCGCATCGCAAGTTTGCGAATACTACCCCAGTTAGCGTGGTGTTACGTATGAACAAAACCATCGTTTGGCGAGAACCAGTTTAATTATTGTACCACTGGTTTTCACCCTACAACAGGGCCGTTTATGTTGTGAGCTCCCTGTTGGAAACGGACCTCCACAAAATGTTGGGCTACAGACTGATTCGACGCGCACAATTCAGGCTCGTGTGTGTGTGTGTGTGTGTGTGTGTGTGTGTGTGTGTGTGTGTGTGTGTGTGTGTGTGTGTGTGTGTGTGTGTGTGTGTGTGTGTGTGTGTGTGTGTGTGTGTGTGTGTGTGTGTGTGTGTGTGTGTGTGTGTGTGTGTGTGTGTGTGTGTGTGTGTGTGTGTGTGTGTGTGTGTGTGTGTGCGCGCGCGCGCATGTACTTCTGCGTGTATATTGCTAAGGGTATTACACCGCTGTACTGAAACATTGGCCTCTGTTGGGCGATCGACCGACCTTTGTGTGTCCCTGCTCCACTGATCCAGCTGCGTCGTGTGTGGGCGTAGCTGAGCCACTTTGCTTAATGACGTAGAAGACATTGTACGAGTGTAGCTTAATACACCCATACCCCTGGACAATTGTGACACTTATTATTGTCACAACGCGAACTAAGTTGATTGAACCACATAAAACCTACTATACCTTATATAGACAACCTACACGCTGGGATGTCACAGAGATTATTGCAGGAAAGACGTCGACTGGTTGACGCGACGACTGAGGCAGAATTCAATTTCACCTTTGCACTGTTGGGTCTACCAAGGTGGTAACAATATCATCTCTGATTCAGGATGGTCAATTGATTTGCAGTGGTCATATACGTGTTGATATCCATTCAGTCGATCACCGCGTCAGTGTAAGATACACATCTAATGCGCCTTCGTGGAACCTAGGCCTCCATTTCTTTTGCTTTATTTCCTGCATATTTATTAATAAATTGCCATTTTCAAAAGAGAAATTATGTCTTGTGTACTTTCGGTTTCACTAGGGGTATGTCTTATTTTGCGTGGCCATGTTCGCTAAGTTTTTTACGAATGTGTACCATCTGATTATTCTGTGAGCGTTTGATAAACATATGGAACATTTTAAGAGAACGATATTGTGGCAAACATGGTAAAGAAGTATTTGTGAGTGTTTTTGTTCTCTTCTTTCACAACACACACGCACGCACGCACTCACACACACTCTTACACAAAAATACACACGCACGCGCTCGCCCGCGCGCGGCTCGCAATTAGTCAGCTACATTTCTTTTATATCCCCTTAGATCATCCGTTTCAAAACAACTTTCTGTTCCTAAAACTAAACTTAATAATGGCAAAGGTGCTTTCTCTGTACATGCGTCAACAATCTGGAATCAACTCCCTGTTACAAACTTCTGAAACTGTAGCCACCTTGCGTAATAAACTCAAAATATAGTTGTTTGAAACTGCTTTCCGCAATCAAATTTTGGTGGTTCCACGCTCCAATGACAAACCATGCCTCTCCCTGTTTATGATTAATTCGCCAAATGATTTTGTTTGTTTCGTCTCTGAGCTTGAATTTCCAAGGAGATATCCGCTACAGATGTGTTACTATTACTTACGTACCACATACTTACATAATACATAATAATCATATCGCGTGAGCCGGTACCGCTAACGATATTATTGAGTTGACGTGATGAAAAGTCATACAGTTGGCTCGAGTTGATGTGATTGAAAGCTAATCGTATGACGTAAACTGGTTAGAAAGATAAAATGTATTACAAACACGAATACTAACAACGGTCACAACACGTACCAGACCATTATTATTTATTTGTGAATGGTTGTCACATGTTCGTCTCTAATCAAATAGCTACCGTGCATTAGAAGCATAACTCATGACTTCTTTCTGTGGGTGAATGTCCGCGTGTAAGAATATATATTGCAGGATCTGCTGTACAGTGTAGGGACTAGGTGTTGAAGAGATGACGTTTGCAAACAGCCAATAAAATGTGCAGAACGCGCAAAGTATAGGCGCCGGAACGGGGTTGGGGAGGGGAAGAGTGGGAGTTGAGCCCCCAATGTTTCGGAGGAGACTAAAGATACGATTAACCCCAATATGTGTGTGCGCGCGTGCGCGCGTGTGTTGGGAGTGTCAATTTTGTGATGTAGTTATTGTTGGAGATATGATTAGCCCTAATTTTTTAATTGGTGAATTTTCGGATACGGTATGTTTTGTCATGGTTTTAGTAGCCTGAATGCTGATTTTTGGTGAGCTTCAAGGTCGTACAAATCGAGATAATAATGTTTGCAAAAGTAACTGCCAATAAATAAAAAATGTATATAAGGGGCTACGTTAAATAGTAGGCCTAGTCGTTAGATGGCGCTGTTGTTAACAGGGCTAACAGTTTGTGCATAGGATGGCACCAGCCTTTGTACCTGGTAAATATTTCCTTTGACTTTGGACAGCCAGGCAGCAGAGTGGCGCAGTGGAAGCGTGCTGGGCCCATATCCGACCGAGCTCGTTCAGTCGAGCGTAGGGACACCCAGAGGTCCGTGGATCGAAACCACGCTCTGCTAACTTTTTTCTTTTTTGTTTCCCTAGAAAATATACCCGCATTTTCGTTATTATTGGCGTCTGAGGAGGGAACGATATATTATAGTAAGTCTAGTACGAATCTTATTGATTACGTTGATACAGCGTTAATTTGGTTCTTCTTTAAATTAAAATAAATTTGTCTGTACATTATGTTATTAATATTAATTAATATACTGCAGTACAGTTAGAAAATAAACCACATCGAATATGATTACAGCACTTCGACTGCAGCACGAAATATTATCAGCACTTTGACGATGTTGTTATGAATAAACATTAGGTGAACGTGTCCAAAGTTGACTTTAGATGCTGTCTAAATACGGGTCACCTCGCTAGTCGCTCCTGCGGCTGGGGCTGATTTTATGCTATCTTGCTATTTTCATTTAGTGATCCAGTCACCAACGACTCGAGCGATCTATGCATGCATCTTTCGTATACGGGCATAACTGCCACAACAGTGGGAGGTGGGTCTCTCAATATTTCGGAGGAGACTGAAGATTAACCCAAATATATATATATATATATATATATATATATATATATATATATATATATATATACTATAGTTATATAGCAAATCGAGGTTTTCTGGGTTTTCGGAGAGCCTCAAAAGTGGTAAAAATTGCATGGCCGATAAATCTTCAACAGCACACCCCCCTCTCCCCCGCTGTCACGGTAGCGAGATAGCGCGCTTCAGCGGCGTTGTCTCTCATTTTTATTTCGTTCCGACGCCAGTGAGAAGAGCATGTTTGCAAAAGTAACTAAGCCAATAAATAAAAACGTACAGAAGGCACTAAGTTAAACTAGTATCCGTTAGATGGCGCTATTCTTAACTCGGAGTACACTTTAGTTTATAGGATGGCGTGAGCCTTTGTTTGTATCTGGTAAATATTTCCTTTTGACTTTGGACAGCCAGGCAGCAGAGTGGCGCAGTGGAAGCGTGCTGGGCCCATATCCGACCGAGCTCGTTCACTCGAGCGCAGGGACACCCAGAGGTCCGTGGATCGAAACCACGCTCTGCTAACTTTTTTCTTTTTTTTTTACCTAGAAAATATACCCGTATTTTTCATTATTATTGGCGTCTAAGGGAACGTTATACTATAATAGGTGTAGTACGCGTTTTTGTTGATTTATCTGATACGGCCTTAATATGGTTCTTTAAATTACAATATTTATTGTCTACAAATTATGTTATTAATATTAATTAATGTACTGCTGTATTGTTATAAAATAAACCACACTGAATAAGACTTACAAGAGGTTTTACTTAGACTGTAGCACGAAACATCATCAGCGCTTTGACGATGCATTTGTCAATGTTGTTGTTATGGATAATTGGATACACGTTAGGTAAACGTGGCCAATGTATACGGGTCACCTCACTAGACGCTCCTACGGCTAGACACATCCTTCTTCGCGTGCCAAAGAGGCTGATTTTATGCTGTTTTCCCATTTTCATTCGTGATCCGGTCCCAACGACTCGAATGAGCTATGTATTCGTTCACATAGTCTACGGGCGTAACTGCAACAGTACAAACCTCCGTGGTCAATTTCACAGGTTTCCACCCAACACAAACTCATCTAAAAGGTGGGAACTATATATATATATATATATATATATATATATATATATATATATATATATATATATATATATATATATATATATATATATATATAGGCGGTACGCCCACTTTAAGCAAGAAATTGAATAATAAAATAATAAAATTTATTCGAAACACAAAACCAACTTAGTACTTCCAAAGAAGATTTTACATATTATTAAAATAGCCAGTATTCAAAGCCTAAAATCTATATTTTTCAAAGATATATAAATTAAAAAAACACCTCTAAAAGTAGGCATATTGCCCCTGGGCTGGGGCATTACGCCTGCCAAAAAGGACAATTCGCCCAAGGTGAGCGTTTTACCCCCACAACAATCGTTTTGACATAACATTTGTCATATACACCATACACATTGTACCTATCGATTAAGCATAATTATATATCTATATTTACTTATATAAATAAACCAATGAATCACTCATAATAATACAATCGATATAAAAAATAGAAAATAAAATCTTGCACACATAGTGTCCGGCTTAAATATATTTAAGTGGTATGTATAAATGGAAGTAGTAAATATATTTAAGTGGTATGTATAAATGGAAGTAATGAAATTGGTATTGATAATTGTGTAATTATCACTATAGACATTGCCATCATATAATATATTTCTGTACTTTATAACATGCTTAGCTGGTAGGCGTCTCGCCCGACTAGGGTTATTTTGATCAGTAGGTGTCGTCCAGTAAGCGTGCTTATTATCACCCACAATTAATGTTTTAAATATTTTTATGAGTTAATAATGACGATACATGCCTAGTGGTAACACTCTACCTTTAGTTTCGATGACCTTATTGACATAAAGGTAAACGCTTCGTTTTGAACATGCACGTTAAGGCTCTTGTCAGAGCGAGATATGGCAGCACCTGAAGAACGTAATAGGTGGTAGGCTACAGTCATAATAGTGCGTTAGGCGTTCGTTTGAAAAGTGGTATGGGCGTATTGCATCAGACGGCCCTGCCCTATCACGCAGATTAGTTTTAAATTCTGCACACAAATTGCCATTCATCGGATAATAACGTTTTATGGCAATGCATTGTACTGTATCATGTTTTCTAAATACAAGCGGGGAATGTTTTCCAAGTCTCGCCTGTTCCAATAATTTACACGTCGCTGAGATGCATCGTATACATTTGTTTTCATAGCAAGGGATATGGGCTTACTAAACGAGCTGTCGGTCGCTCCACCGACGACATTTACGGCTGTGTGCCCCTGACATATCGGTGTAGATAGTGTACCAACCTCTGAGTTTTTGAGCTTCTTCCTTCCTTGTGTATTCCGCGTCGTCTGCGTACACTAGTTTCCGGAGTATGTCTTTCGTAACAATACTTCTGATTATCAGTTCCACCATGGCGATAAACAGAAGTGGACTCGCGGCGCTCCCCTGTCTCAGACCAGCATTTACTTCTACCCCTCCTGACACTCGCTGTGGCTTCATAAGTCCCTCCTACCGCCCTCACATCTGTGTCGCCATCACCACTTCCCTCGGTATGGCATTAAACGTTTTCTCCAGGCCTACGAATCCAAACGCCAAATCTTCCTGTCCTTCCAGTTTCTTCTCCACTGGTTGCCTCGGGACATCCGTTGTTCCTCCTCATTTTCTAAACCCCGGCTGTTCTTCACCGATTTCCCCTTCCACTGGTGTTCTTATTCTGCCATCCAGGATTCTCTCGAGCAACTTCAACACATGCCTCCGCAAACGCTTGACTTGATATATTGTAATCGCTCACCTGCTGCGTGATGACTGTCAACCCACATATTCATAGCTATACATGTACCATTTTGGTACCACTTTATTACCACCAACGGTGCTTCTCTGTTTGAAGGAATCGCGTATGTAACGGATCACCGGCTCCTGGTGGATGTTGCTAAACTGATGTCACGGCTCTACACGCAAGCTGGTACTGTTTGATCTCTCTGGTAATGTCCTCACACATTAGTCAATCGGTCAAGACACAGTATCAATGTAGGCCAATACATTACCCCTATATATGACCAACGAAGCTATTCGTCTACTGCACTTAGGTCTACAAGTGATACGTGAACAACGTCTCTCGATATTCACGTCTCCGAGCGAGAGAATGTTGACCAACGGAGTTCGACCAGCCGCGGGATGGCAAGCGAACAGCCACGATTTAATAAATACTTATGCATGCAAAGGTTTTACTCAGAGCAATCTGTATCGAATCTGTGTCTTCACTTGTGATACTTCGCGTCTTCTGGTTCTTCGGTTTTTCTTAATAAAGAAGGGATATCATCGCGATCTCCGTATTTCTAGTGTTGTTAAACGCATACATTTAGCCCACGTTAATACAAACCTCAACTTGAACACGTTTTGAAGAACTTCAAGCGGGTACAAATCGAGGTTTCTTGAGTGCTTTTATCATGGCGAATCTCAAATGGAGGTAGATTGAGATTTCTGCTCAGAAGAATTCCACATACATCAACCCCCCCCCCACACACACACACACCCCACACACACACACACACACACACACACACACACACACACACACAACAAACACACACACACACACACACACACACACACACACACACACACACACACACACACACACACACACACACACACACACACACACTCACACTCACCGCCCCCCCCCTCGCCCGTCTATTCGCTTCTGTCCGTTCACAAATACGGAAAACACGATGAGAGGCTATAAAACATAACTGAAGTTGTACACAAGCAACTCGATGTCAGTGACATTTTCTCGATCATTACTGCCGAAGCGAAAGAGAGTAATGCCAGTATTGTCACCATGCACTCGCCTAGGTCCTAGAAGCCTTAGTAGTTGGTTGGAAGCAGTGAGTGTTTCTTCATCGTTGGATACAACATTTCGATATTTGATTACCACGATTCACACGAACTGATACTAAAAGCCTCGCGGCTAAGTGCACCTTTTAAGAGATCTGATGATCGCCGGAGCTGGATGTTTGTCTTCAACTCAACCCACATCACATAATGTCCTCTTTGCGTACACTGTTATGTAACGTTTTCGAGGACCGGATTAGTGCACACGTATAATCGACCGCTGCTGTTTTATTTGTCCCGATGCAGGAACATCAATATTGAAGTGGGTTTTCTCAATTCATTTCACGATTAATCCATGCGATCACGCTTTTACGTGTAACGTTTCGAGAATCCGAGAAATTAGCTTTCTCTCCGTGCATGCACAATGAATGAACACTCATTCTTGTTTGCAGCCAGCGGTGATTACAAGT
Organism: Ridgeia piscesae; assembly: GCA_025642075.2. Taxonomy (NCBI): domain Eukaryota; kingdom Metazoa; phylum Annelida; class Polychaeta; order Sabellida; family Siboglinidae; genus Ridgeia; species Ridgeia piscesae. Next base: position 820,471 of record JAODUO010000211.1, on the reverse strand, counting down.
GCCAGTAGTGGAGACGCTTACGGGTATGATCAAATTTGACACAGTTGTACATCAGGACCGTATAACACTTTTTATAGGGGGCTGCCCGGTTTTAAAGGCCAGGGTCAAGGTCAGGTCAAGGTCAAGGATCAATAATTACATAATCATATTGTCCAATATCTCAGGATTTTTATGAAATTTTTAAATGTTTTCAAAAGTTCGGACAGACATCTTTCCATGGGATGATGATTTCATTTGCATAAATTCAAAATGGCCGACAAATGAGCAAATATATAAATATCGTTATTATTTATCAGAGCCATTTTCACAAAGGTTCCAAAACAAATATTTTGTACACAGATACTTTATGGACATATACAACTTTTGAGATGAGGCGGCCCGGTTTTAAATGTCAATGTCAAGGTCAGGCGAAGGTCAAAAGACAAAATATTCATAATAACAATGTTATCATCTACTAACTCTATAACAATGTTTGTATTTCAGAAGGTTACAGTAGACGTTTATGGCTTCAAAACTATATTTTATATTGCGTACTTTATACAATTTGCATAAATTCAAAATGGCTGCCAATATGCTCAAAACAAATTTTATTATAATTTCAATGTGCACACGTAGCTGCACGCGTGTACTATAACAGGAGATACCGATACTTGTCTGAAAGACAACTACAATGCTGTTCTAAGATTTACATACGAAATATAAAATATAGTTTTGCATCCATAAACGTCTCCTCGTTTGCTGCCATTTTGAATTTATGCAAATTAGATAATAATCTTTTGGAAAGATGTATGTCAGTAAATAAAATTATAAACTTTTGAAAACAGTTAAAAGTATCATTAAGATCTCGGGATATTGGACAATATGATTATGGCATTATTGATTTGACCTGACCTTGATCTTAAAAATCGGGCAGCCCCCTCTAAAAAGTGTTAGATGATCGATCCTAAAGTACAACTGTGACAAATTTGGTGCTTTGGCCCATCGTGTCACGATTCTATTAATATTTTGACTTAAGCGACTCCACTATACGTGAGATGGCCGTTCAAGAACGTTCTGCGAGCCGTCCGGTGCAACGGGTCAGCCTTGGCCTGGGGTAGAGTGTTCTTTTATGTTATTAAATAAAGGGGGTGTGCCTCCCCTTTTCATAGTTATTTTGTATTATGCAGTTATGTTATACAGTACAAATTACATCGATTATAATTATTATGGTACTGAAAACCCAAATGTGTTTTAATGAGGCAGAACCAACCTTAGAATATAACTGTCCAATATTTATAATAATCGCCGTGCTGCCATTCATAACGCCGCGTGGTCACTGAAATTACGAAATGTCGAGCTCGGACCAATTCCAGAAAAGACGTTACCTAACTGGGGCGGAGCTACACATGTTAACACTACGCAGTCAGTATGGGTTTCGCCGTGTAAACAATTGATTCGTAACATTGCACCAACCAAAAAGTGGTTCACTAAAACATATTTGGGCTGTCGGTACCATACAATAATATTTATAAATTATTGTACAATAACAAATCAGGAGGCGCGTTCCCTGTAAGTGCGCGTCTCGCTATTCATCTATGGTTGTATCTTCACACTGATCAGCGGGCGTGGAGAACTCGGAGTGAATCAGCACCGGTAACACGACTTGTCATAGTAAAGTGGGTATGGTCTCTACTATAGGACACGCAAATGGTTCTCGTTTCCAGTCCATTTTGAGCGATACCTAACGAGACCATACACAAATGATCCTCACCCCATAAGCGTATTCAAAGTCAAAATTAATGCACCACGCAAACAATTTGAAAAATAATAACTTGTCTGCAAATAGTTCCCACATTTAGCGAGACCATTCACAAATGGTCTTCATCCCGTAAGCAAAATTCAAATTACTGCAAGAAACCGACAATTTGAAAATAACTTATCTGCATAATAGTTCCCACCTTCTAGTCTAGATGCATTTTTGTTGGGTGGGAATTTATAAAAGTATACAATGGAGGTTTCTGCTGTGGTTGTTACGTCCGTATGCGCAATACAACATTGCAAACTTGTGAAACTGAGTTTTGCACCTTTTAAATTCACAGATTATTGTTAAAATATGTGATTTATTGCTAACACGGAAACTTACTCGCAGATGATACTGTCATCATAACTTAAGTCATTTATTATCCTGGCTTTATAATCAGGACAAAACGTGTCAGAAGGCTGTGTTACTGAGGTGGCGTAAATAGTTTCGTTAATTTGGCATACGTGGATCCCCTACTGCAGAGTATTTGTCAAATGAGTGGATAGTTTACATGCAGATTCAATTAAGTCGGGAAATTACGACACGGATGCGTGCGCTTCCTCTTATTACGAGCACCAACAGTGGCGCCGGTCGCGTAGAAGGTTCGTAGTGAAGCGTCTGTGGAAGGCCGGTTCAAAAGGAGATTCAATTACCATGAGAAGAATGCGTCACGTCTTTCCTCGTGCCTTGTCGAGTAGAACTGAAGTGTGCGTTGACTGGTTGTATTCTCACACCACATGCATCGTTTGGATTATAATGGCACACACGGGCATGCACGCACGCGCGCGCACGCAGGCACACACGCACCCAGACACACACACACACACACACACTCACACACACACACACAAACACACACACAACACACACACACACACACACACACACTCACCACACACACACACACACACACTCACACACACACACACACACACACACACACACACACACACACACACACACACACACACACACACACACACACACACACACACGTAGTCTGGGTGACCAGTTGCATTAGTGTTTGCTTACTGTTGTTTGTTTCTAACTGACCGCGAGTTCAAAGGTGTTTTCGCGCTTCTTGTGACTCTGTGCGACAACTATTTCAAGTTACTCACTCGCTATCGTCGTCAGTTGTTCAGTCGTACACCATCATGCACATAACCGTCCAGTCAGACACAGTCTTTGCATTCGTTGTTTGTCTCCGTACCTGTCATACTCACCACGCACCGTCTCCCTTGTTGTGGTGTTGTAATGCTAATTGCTACGATTAGTCGCGCTGGTACAGGTAATTCGACACGGATTTTGGAGCACCGTAATGCCCAACGTCTCAAGAAGAGCAGACAAACGGACCCGAATTACGACGCGAAATATTGGACTACGCGAGACAGGCTAATGCTGCATGTACATGAATGTAATTAATTAGCCTATTTAACTCACCCCACTTAAGTTCCGAGTAACTATCCATATCGTTCGTTTAAGCACGATTTCAGATTGCTTAAACTAATTGCTCACGGCATTGAATTATAGAATACACACGATATGATGACCAAGAAGAAAACACACCTTTTAAAAGACTCATCTCATCCACTGCATAAGTTTTAGTATGTCGCTAAATCAGGTTGTATGTAGGGTAGGGCGGGGTAATATGCCCATATGCGGTGATACGCCCATACTATTTTTCCAACGAACGACTAACGCACTATACCACATATTATGTTTTCCAAGTGCTGCCATATCTCGCTTTCTTCTGACAAGAACGTTAATATGCATGTTCAATAGCTAAAACTAAAGGTAGATTGTTGCCACTATCATCATAATTAACTTGTAAACATATTTCTAACATTGATTGTAGATGATCATAAGCACGATTACTGGTCGACATCTACTTATTAAAATAGTACTAGCGGGGTAAGACCCCTACCAGCCAAGGGGGCAATACGCCTACGTAGGCGTTTTACGACACAGCTGTTTTTGCAAACGTAGCTATATGTTATAATATATACAAACATGTTATAAAGTAAAGTAAAGGTTTTATATAAAATAAAGGTTATATGTTTTTATATAACGCAGTATCCAATCCTCATGATAGCTCAAAACGCTTGACACTTTACTTCCCTGGCAGACCTTTTCAATCAAACACCATCTCAACTTCTCTGGCAAGCATCCAGCCATATGCTACAATTAATTCGCGAAGGCTGTTCGTACACATATCCATCACTGTCTACAGCCAGGTACTCATTTATATAGCAGAGTGAACTGTAGCAATGTAGAGTGAAACAAAATTGCACAAGGTTTTAACATCATTATATCGATTGTATTATCATGTGTTCTCATTTACAAAGATCAAAAGTAAAATGTTTGTCATCGCCATACAAGCATTACAATGACATATAAATTTTTGAGGTATGAAATGTTGTCCCTGAGCGTATCATCGCTTTTGAAAATTCATAGTAACCAGACTTTGAATGTTGGCTATTTTAATAAAGTGTAACATCCTCTTTTGGAGTATTAAGGTGGTTTATTTTCGAATAAACTTTACTATTTTTATTTTTAATATTCCCCACCCTACCCTACCTGTCTGAAAATGCATGCACGAACCGACATTGTAATACGTTTCTGCCAACTTCCACCAGTTTGCTCAACGCGAGGTCGGGGAGGGGGAAGCGATCGGGAGTAGGGGAGAATATAATGGGGAAACGAGTATGAACTGTGCAGAATCTGTGTTTATTATTAATACTACTACTATTACTACTAGTACTACTATTACTACCACTACCACCACCGCCGCCGCCGCCGCCGCCGCCGCCGCCGCCGCCGCCGCCGCCGCCGCCGCCGCCGCCGCCGCCGCCGCCGCCGCCGCCGCCGCCGCCGCCGCCCGCCCCGCCGCCGCCCGCCGCCGCCGCCGCCGCCGCCGCCGCCGCCGCCGCCGCCGCCGCCGCCGCCGCGCGCCGCCGCGCAGCGCCCGCCGTCACGACCCCGCCGCCGTCGCCACGCCAGCCGCAGCCGTCGACGTCGATGTCACACATCTGTTTATAAAGAAACTAGTATCGTTGTGTTGCGTTAATGGGAATTTCTGCCATGTGAATTTCCCATTTTGAACTATTATTGTATTGTATTGTATTGTATTGTATTGTATTGTATTGTATTGTATTGTATTGTATTGTATTGTATTGTATTGTATTGTATTGTATTGTATTGTATTGTAATGTATTGCAATGTATTGTATTGTATTGTATTGTATTGTATTGTATTGTATTGTATTGTATTGTATTGTATTGTATTGTATTGTATTGTGTTGTATTGTATTGTATTGTATTGTAATGTATTGTATTGATGTATTGATGTATTGCAGTGTATTGCAGTGTATTGCAGTGTATTGCAGTGTATTGCAGTGTATTGCAGTGTGTTGTGTTGTGTTGTGTTGTGTTGTGTTGTGTTGTGTTGTGTTGTGTTGTGTTGTGTTGTGTTGTGTTGTGTTGTGTTGTGTTGTGTTGTGTTGTGTTGTGTTGTACAATGATACGAACTATTTGGTTGGATTTCCGTCCGCAAGACCAAATATATACTTCAGTTATTACATACAGTTAGGCTTGTCGGTGCGTTCGTCGCCACTAACTCAACCAGTCGAAGTGGCGAAAACGCTGCACGACCACGGAACTAGCTGACATTTCAACGTCGCTTACTTAAGAAATGATCCGCATAATAACGTCCAAGATTCGTGTGCTTGACAAATAAATCACGCCCGCTCAACCCACTACCGACTAGGCCATGATTAGGCATTACGGCATTGCTTGCGTGAGCTCTGCCTACTGTTATTAATCGGCGTGATCGTGAACTGAACAAGTCGATTGTCTCTTCTTCTGCACCGACACATTGTGCAGAACAGCGCGTGCATATTCGACGCGGTTGAAAAATAAATCTAACATTTCCAAGTACGATGACGCAACCAGTGACGCCAGTCTAACAGCTATTCACATCAAACGGAAGCATTGCGAATGGGGTTCCACAAATCCACGTTAGTCGCTAGAGGCGCCAATACGCAATTAGACCCGAGTTGTGTATCAGCGCCTCTACCGACTAACGTGGATTTGTTTGTATGTTTTGCTGAACGTTTGTTTAAATCATCATCAATAAGTCATTGACCGTGCAGGCGCATAGCCAGCGATAGCTTGAATGTGGGCATCTGGGCATGCCGTATGTGTGGTCAATAGACAGAACAGCATGCCGTATGTGTGGTCAATAGACAGAACAGCCAAAACAACGCCATCTTGGCACTGAATTCAATCGAACGTCCCGCGACGTTTCATCGACTGTAAATGTACATTAATATAGACATTATGCTTTCATATTGACGGACGTGTTATACGATATCAATATTTAACTATGTGTAGCAGCGTGTGATGCATACGGCGAGCTGTAGATGATTTTAAACATCCTTTCCGGCATCGAGCCAGCACACCTGTCGTCGGGCCACCAGTCGACGTTCCATCGGCTGTAAATAATATACATTAATGTACATAGTATACCTTCACATTGACGGACATGTCAGACTGTATCTATATTTAGCTATGTGTGAGGCTTCGGTATCATGCGCGTTCAACAGGTGATTGTAGGATGATTTAAACAAGCGTTCCGAAAAATGTTACGCATAACGGTGCCGCATTTTACACACGTTAAGAATACGTAAAAGACGGCACAAAGACCCTAGTTGCGTCAGAGCGCCGTCTGTCGGATTAGTTATTGTGGTACCTCAATGAGGTACATGCAGCTGTAATGTTACGTCATGTAATGTATTAGCACATAAATGCTTGTCCGCTTACATGTACCACTACGCTATTGTAAAGGACCATTGTAATTGTTTGCATGAATTATACAATGCACTACAATACTAGTGCAGCATGATATACCAACGTTTCCCGTAACTACAATTCTCGCTGGAATAGTGTTTGTCTTGTCCATGAAGAAAAAGGTTTGATACTGATATTGGGACAGAATATCAACAGAATAATATATAGTATACAGTAAAACCTGGTTTGGGCGACCTCTGTCATGAGCGACCAGTCGTCGTGAACGATCGGAATACCTGGCAAACGCTAACAGAGACCAAACAAATTGTCCACACGATCGTTGTGTTTCACCTGTTAGCAGCGACCGGAAACGATGTTAAACTGCGACATGTCAGCGGTCAAGCATTCTTTACATCGTTCACTCATTGTTAATTAATACATATGTAATATTGAATTTGTACTCCATATCTTTATATTTGTTATAAATTATATTAGTAATTAAATAGTCAGTGAAACATGTAAATATTCATAATTATACCGACATGATTTTTTGGCACAACCTGCTATGTGTGACCACATGTCTCGAGAGACCGGTTTTGCTGTGCAGAAGGGGCGGTCGCTCAAGACAGGTTTTACTGTACCACAGAACGTCCCAACATTCTTCGTGTGGAGCATCCACGTATTAGCTTGTCGAACTTGTTAAGACACGCGTTCTGCTCCGACAAAAACAGCAACGAATATGTTATAGGCCGCCTACCTGGTTTGTCAAATAGGATCTGGTGTAGATAACGTACTTCGTTGACCTTATATCATTTGAGTGCGACATCTTCGGAAACTTCACGTTTTATTTCATTGACGATTTCTCTCTTAAAAAATCCCGGAACATTGTAAGACCTATTTAGGGTATAATGTCAAGTCTTTTGCTAAATCGTTTACTATAAATATGTGTTGTGAATTTTGCGTTTTATTTATTGTGTATTTTGTTTGGGGCCAAGTGAGCAAGGAACAATGTGGCGCGTGTTCCAGTTGCACCTATGATAATACCCCAATTATATCAGTATTTAATGTAAATTTCTTTGTGCGACATTTAGCTGAATATACATTATTTTGGGAAATAACCAAGAGCCTTGTAAATATTTTTTTAAATCCAATAATCCAAAAAATTGGATAGAATCGATGCAACCTACCCACCCGTCATCCAAAACAGGCCAATAAATTGCAGTGACACATTGATATGTCTTAAAGCGACTGAGTTGTTAAAAATACAGGGGATATACATAACATACTAATTGGAACATATCACACGTCAATGAATTGTAACAGGTTTATTATATCAAAAACTAACCACACGTTTGCAGGCACAGCATACAAACGAAAATACAACTTGTTATTCATATTTTGTGTTAACTGGGGAGTGTTCAATTCGTTAAAAAACATTCCAAATTGACCAGTGACCCACCCGCAATATCCATTTTTTATTTAATATTATTTATATATATATATATATATATATATATATATATATATATATATATATATATATATATATATATATATATATATATATATATAAATACACCATATCTGCTGCCAACGACTGCTGCACTCCGGCCTGTAATGTAGCTTGCCGATAAATCAGTCAAAGCTACCGCCGTTAATTACCTTTAAAAGTTGAATGCGATATCCTCCACGCGCTGGTATTTCGCTTGCTGCATGTGAATTATTAGACGAATCGGGGTCTATTCACAGAACTAACCACACGACACAGGTACACTGGTCTTGAGAATCTATCAGGGTTGACAGGCTCGGTGCTTAGCAAGGTCGACCTGTACTTACCAGTTTAATTAACAGTGTTGAACAGGCGAACGTTGACAATTTATTATCTACAGCCATCCGACAGCTGGCGACCGCGTGGTGGGGGCTGTTATCAATCAGGTAACAAAATCAGCAGACAAGAGACAGTCTTCTAATACGCTAACTGTGTACAGTAAGCGGATCTCTTCCGAGTAGCCGAGATTAACTGTGTGTCTTTGTATGTGCATTCGATTCATGGGACAGTTGGTGCATGATTTCGCAATCGTGAAATAATTCAAAGAATATCAAGTAGGTTATTTAAATGTATTTACTAACGTGACTCTGTGCTCTGCTGTTTTAAAGAAGAGAGAATTTAATCGTGAGCATTTCACTAGATGGCGCCAACGTAAGCACTTAGTTGTTGCTCTGGCACTACGTAAGCTGGTACAGTACTAACGTTTAAGATCTTCTTACTTTGATCTAAAGTAGTGAGTAAAGTATAAAGCGCGTTGAGCAGTCTTGAGGACTGGATACTGCGCTATTATAAGAACTTAACCTTCACTTGTTTATCTAATGGTTAGTTTTAAACATCTAAGTGAACTGGAACAAGAGGGAATGAACGAAATATGCCTTGTTTCCAAAGGCAACAAATCTCTTCAGCCTGCATCATCCACTTTCTGCCACAGCACACCGTGAGGTATTCTTACTAGGTGTTTACTGTCGTGTCCAAGTCAGTTAAATATCACAAACTCAATCTCATCTGTCCATGTCCAATAAAAACCAAGTTACGATCAGCTCAGAAATGACTGCAAAACAGCAGCGAATGTAATAAATACCACCACAGCGTCACTTCGTAATTCACGTCCAAGTCATCACACGAGAACCACAGAGACCCACAGAGAGCGACAGACCACAGCAAGGCGTCTGAACGCGCGACGTCAGACAACGCGCGCAGCTCCCTCGTCGGCTCTAAGAGTTTAATCTTTTGGGCTCTGGGTGTCGTGAGCTCATCGATCACGGAGTCAAAGTCCTTGACGATGTTAAGCTCTCGCAAGATCGATAGGATTACTAATCCCTTCGATCGCGCTTATCCCACATTTGAGCGAGGCACGACGGTGTCACTGACCATCCAGCGGCGTGTGGGTAATTCGAGCAAAATGTCCGAAATTGACCGGTCAAGTGCCACCCCCTGAGCAATTCTATCATCAGCTACGACATGGCTATGTGTATCTTAATGTGTGACGAGAGCATGCTGTACGACGAATTATTCTTGCGAATCAATTAAGATTATATTTTGTTATGCACAAAAGGACGCGTGCACGCGCGCAAGCACGCACACACGCACAGGTAGCACTACGCACGTACAAGCACGCGCACACATACGCACACTATACACCACACCAACGCATGCACACGCTACACGCCCCGCACGCCGCGCGCGCGCACACACGCACGCACGCACGCACGCACACACGCACACACGCACGCACGCGCACACACTCACGCACGCACGCACACACACACACAAACACACGCACGCACGCACCACCACGCACACGCACACACACACACACACACACACACACACTCACTCACTCACACACACACACACACACACACACACGCACACACACACACGACACACGCACGCACGCACGCACACACGCACGCACACACATTCAGGTAATTATGCCAGCTAAGAACACTGAGACTGACGTAACTCAACAAAAGGTCCCCAGTGAATATCTTGTTCTGACACCTTTCAGCCGTCGAGCAGAGTGGCGCAGTGGAAGCGTGCTGGGCCCATATCCGACCGAGCTCGATAAGTCGAGCGTAGGGACACCCGGAGGTGGGATCGAAACCACGCTCTGCTAACGTTTTGGTCCAACAAATACGTCTACAAATACATGTTAAGTACATCAATACAATTAAGTACTATGAGGTCGTTACATGAACTGTTTAATGATTTACTTCGACATCTGTTTTAAGTGTAGATGTACTCGTTGATGTAGAGCAGCCCATTTTGGGTGTAAATAAAAATAAATCGGGGAGTGTTTAGAAACATCTTTTAAAATAGTATTTTTTTACCCCGTTAAAACATGTTTAAATA